>SMOB01000239.1:0-163822 GCA_007388105.1 Coniochaeta prunicola | reverse complement strand
AAGCATCTGATTCAACTATTTCCGATGTTATTATAGTTAGTTCGTAGTGTTGTTGCGTTTTAATTGAAGATGGTTGTTGTCGGGTAGTAGAGAAATTGACCACTCGCTTATATTGACCACTCGCTTATAAAATACGTTATCGGTTCAAGGACATAACTCCCGGACGAGCTCCATGTGAAGTGCCGCCCCCAAGGCCGTCAAGACATGCCACCAGCCGTGCAGCTCCAACAGCCAAGCCCACGGGAGTCCAACCGCGTTCCGGAGGCTCCTCAGCTCAGCGCACCACCCAAAGTCAACATTCCACAGCACGAACGCCCCAGCTAGGTAGGCGCAGACACCGGCAAACCTCCGAACATACCTGGCCTTTTCCTGCGCCGACGCGGCCCGTCGGTCGACGAGGTACGCGGTGCGCAGCCCTATCAGCAGCAACATGGCGAGGAACATTGACATGTGGACGAGCAGGTTGCCGCTCCGCATGTATATCGCCGACATGGTGCCGACACCGGCGTATATGGCGGCCGTGATACCCCTGGCTCTGGAAGGCGGCTGCCCAGCGCTGCACAGGCGCTGCAGCAGCGCTCCTGCCAGGAAGAGCATCGAGACGTCATCCGAGAACTGGGCGGACTGGTGCAAGGTGGCGTGGTAGATGAAGGAGCATACTCCGACCATGAGGAGTGAGGCGGACATCTGATCCATGCGTGCGAGACGCCATCGTGTGCGGCGGAGGGCGAGATATACTGCATTGTGTTGGTCAGCTCAAGTATCCAGGAGGACAGGGGCCCATGGAAGATGTGCAGTGGGGCTGGGTCGAGCGAACGTACCGTAAGCGAGGTTGCTTAAGGTGTTCACGAACTCGGCAATGTATATCGTAGTTGCGTAGTCTTCTTCGCAGAAACTGTACGTGATCACACAGCCGGATTAGCGGACGCAGTCCCTATTCTAGATCTCTGTGGACGGCTCTACTGAGTGCTCAGCCGTGTGAGGGGACAGGTAGGTGCGGGAAGTTTACTTTGCGGTACTAGACGAGGGACTCCACACTCCGGCATCTGCGTAGGGATCGCCTGTGAAGTGTCGAGCGTGATGGGCCATGACGGGTTCACGCTCTCAGGGCCTCTTGTCCCGCAGCAATAAGAAATCGGACAATGCTGTCGTTCAGGGTTGGCTGCCGACTTAGTGATGATAAGAGGTGACTGGAGTGGGAATAAACTTGATTCATATATGCAGCTGAAACAACGACTACTAACTGGTAAGTTCGCAACAGCTTTCACCTAAGGTCGGGAGAACGAACAAGGACTGGGTTGTTCTGCTTTAGATAGCCAAGCTTGAAATAAGAAAGTTGGAGTAAAGCTTTGCAAGCGACCTCGCGGCGCAGCTCTGATCGTAAGGGGTCCGCGGGTCTCCGGAGAGATACATCTTACCTGGAATTCCGAGCTAGTCAGCCTGTTCATGCAATTCAATTGTCCCGTGGCTTGGTGTAAGTTTACGTTGAGTTGAGCACATCCGTCTCTACATCAATTAATCAATCAACTTGTCGTGAATCTCAGCAGGTTGGGCACAGCTTCACGTATTTATGTTGACGCGGTTTGTGAGATTTATGTCTAGAACTAGATCTGTGGCTAGACTTGGATTCATCTGAAGTCGTGCTGCTCACACTAATACTATCGTTTTGATTTGAGCTGTCTCGAAGAAATCCCCGGCAAATCTCCTAGAGACACCAACCCGCTTGTATGAAGGAAAGACGCTATCGCCCGCTATCATGCGATCTGGACTAAGCAGAAGCATCGCGTCAGCTCCCAACTGGAGGCACTCAATCTGCAGCTTCCTGTCGAACACCCTCTGGGCATCTTCGAGGTAGTCAAGCTCTCCCACGGTCTCCTGACGATGAGCCTCGTAGGCCATAATGACTCCCCGACCAGTGTCTACGCTGTGGATGTCGCGGTCCACAAACCTCTCGAGCACGAAGCGGTCTTCGTCCCATGACATGGTGCTGACTTGTCTCCAGTCAGTGAGCTTGGAGTGTCCGCCCCAGAGGGGTCTCAGGCGCCCGCGGACCGTAACACTGGTGATGCCTGCACCCTTCTTGACGTCTGCGTAGACGAGTTCGCCGAGCTGACCTTCAGAAGTGTCGCGAGCTGTCACGGAGAGGCGAGATTCCTCCTCTTCCACACGTCTCCATCCCCGCCCAAGCTTCACCTCGTTGGGAAGCGAAAGCGACGCCCAAGACCAGGATGGCGCGCTATGCCGTACTTCTTCCGATCCGGGCAGCCCACCTTTCCGTTGAGCTCTATCAAGAGACCACGCTAGGTCCTGCGCAAAGCTAGAGCGCCACAGCCCTGCGAGATACTCGTGGCTGGGGAGGCCGCGCTGGTATCTAGCCGCGATTCCCGATATTGCCGGGAACACGTCGCTGCTCTTTGACAACCTCCGTCTCGTATAAACTTCGACCAGTTCCTGCCAGTGCTCGTGGATGTTTTGCCCGGCTCGAGACGCCACCAGAAAGGCCTGTGCCAATTTCGTTTTGTCGGCTGCCATGAGAGGCTGCACTGGTTCACCAATGTACCGGGGCGCTGTCGCGCCACCCGATTTAACCCCTTTCAGGCTTGGGGGGACCGTTTCGATCCTTTGATATCTTGCGCAGGACCAGTACATTCGCTGCGGAGTCCAGTACAGCAGTCGAGGTGATAGACGTTCCTCCTGCAGGGTCCAAGCCCGGCTCGCCCACACCGTCTTGGCAACGACATCGCGAAACGACGGTTCATCAAGCGATAGCCAATAGTCGCCAAACCTGCAATTCTCAATAGGATATTTCCACGCCGACCGTCCTGTGAACAAACCTTCGTCCGCGTCGGAAGCCGACGACGCACAAATGGTGAACCGCGCATTGGCATATACCTCTTGCATCAAGGTAGCCTCTCGGTTCCAATCATCATCATTATCCTGGACAATACACACCGAGTCGACCCACAGATAGTCCAAGCCAGCCCTCTTTGTCAGCGCGATGGCGTCTTGAATCGTCTGTGGAAGATCACCGACACGAATTCTGGTCTTTCGCGCTTGCAAGTTTTCCCTGAGCGTTCTGCCCTTGACCACCCCTCCCCAGCAGTAGCTGAGAGCAGCATAGTCGACGTGTCTCAGCTCTCTGGTGTCTCTCAGCCGGACTTCCGATTCGGAGACAATGTGAACCAGCCGCGTAGGGTTCTTGGTGGACCAGTTCAGATTTCCACACTCGTCATGGCTGCGACAGTCATCTACCCACATTCTTACTTGGTCGAAGACGTTATCCTGCCATGACCTCGTGAGCGGCGACTCTATAGGGGGAAGAAGGGATTCCTGGCTGCTGTAGATCAAATTGATGGCGACGGAAGTACCGAATTCAAGGCCAACTTGCATACTCACACTGAAGCTATACCTCAAGCTGGGAGCCTCGTTCCAATTCGGTCCCGGTATCGCCCAGACCTGCAGTCCGCTGACCGGGCTGGATTGCTGCTCCAGAGCATCATCTGCCGTGGGTTGCCTCAACAGTATCCCCAATCGAAAGATGCGGCAGCTCGGACACCTCTTCGCGCAGCTGTCTAGTTCTTTGAAGCTCCTGTGGAACATGAATGGAACCGCCTGGCGCTTTTCCGGCGCAGTAGAGATATTATCGTGGATGAGTTTACACCCTCGACATGCCCGGACTTTGCTATAGATGAACTGTTTGTCGGGCTGCAGGACGGAGACATGGCGCGTAGCAAAAGGTGTAAGGCTCTCGCGTGGAGTATTGTGGCTCGCGCTGTGTTTAGCCTCCGGGTCATAATGTTTGTTCGAAGTGAGCATCAAGATGTCTTCGATTTTGGAAAATCCCTCATCGTCTACTGCTGTCATAGACGACTCTGATCCTCCGTCTGCGGATCCGGGAAGGCGAATTCTTTGAAACGCCATGATATATCTTCTCAGTAAAGGTTGTCTAGCTCCGGGTTATGAGTATGATCTGTCTGCGGGTAATGGTGGAGTGCAATACCGGTAAGGACCAAGCCTGATGTGTATACTAATGCCGTATTGGTAGTGGTGATGGTGCCGGAGCTGCTACGGCAATTATTCGGCTCGCATAACTGCAGCTTTCCCCTCCTCAAGCGGCTGTGCAGCCTGCAATCAGGTGGCAGGTAGGTACCTTATGATGGCAACTCCAAGAGCGACACCAGCCAGGCACTAGGGCGCTGCACTATAGATGCTACAAATAAAATTCAATATTATATTCTGGTTCGAGCGCATCAGCACAAAGATGGATTCCATTCACAGGTGACGCTCGAAATTGACATATATAGCAGCTGCTACGGAACAGCCTAACAGGGTTCAAAAGTACAGTTCCTGGAAAGCAAGGTAAACGAGCCACACTACTCGCGCACCCCCATTTTGGCTACTCGTGCACCCTTATTTGTGCACCCCCTAAACACCAGTTATTATTCGTGCACCCCACACATCCCGCCATGGGGCAAGTATTACTACGGACAAATGGTCACGGTATTTGAATGGCGTGCAGTCCGGAGGTATATCCACGATATGGAATCCACGTTTTTACTATGCCCTGATAAATGAGGGAGGGTAGCTACACCAAATAGAACTTCGTACATTTTTTGAACAGATTCCTACACAATCTAGCGGCCTGCTGTCTCAAAGTCAGCATATTAACACTCGTTCTTAGCTAAAGCTCCAAACCGAAGCTCATTAAGACTACCTAGCTAAGAAGTGTATAGTAGGTAAATATATAGTAATAACTAGGCTTATATGATCTCTTCTATACCCTTACAGTTAATATACTTGTAGGCGCGCTAGTAAAATTGTATAGATAGTTGTTATTAGAAATGCTGGCCTCATAAGGCATTTGGATGTGTGGGGTGCACGAATAAGGCCTTATACTGGGGGTGCACAAATAAGGGGTGCGCAGGTAGCCAAAACTGGGGTGCGCGAGTAGTGTGGCTCAGGTAAACTAGCCGTCCGATTAAGTCTATCTTTGGGTAACCTGCACTCTATTACGAGAGAGAACTATTCGTACTGCAATTCCATTGTAGTGGCGAATCTTCAAGGACTAGCCTGGCTAGGTGTCTTCCACTCGTATGTCTTGATGTGCGACGCTTCGCCGAGCTCGGGCACGGTCGCCTCTCCGGAAGGGTCGGCGTAGTTCATGACGAAGGCGCCGAGCAGCTAGTCCTCGTACTCTGCTGGCATGCGCGCTCACTCCTTCATGATGAAAAATTCGGGCCCGGCGGCGGAGCCATTGCGCCGGTTGTCGATGTGATAGGGGCTTCTTCTGTACGATTCGATCGACTGTCTTGATACACCCGCTTATCATCTTCATCATCTTGAAGTATGGTACAGTAGTAGTACCGTACCCAGAGTGGTAATCCCGCATCCAATCCTCATAAGGAACATCCTCCCAAAGATCTTGTATCGTCGCTCGGTTGTGGTACCGCCAATCGTAAGGCTAGTTGGTCCGGGTGATCATCCTTGACACAATTTGGCAAGAAACTCTTTCTGACGCTCAGCTAAACCGTCTCGGAAGTTTGTAACGCTTCCACCTTAGTCTTACATCGCGAGTTAAGGACGTTCAAGCGATTCCAGAATAAAAAAAATAACAACGTCCCTCACACGCCTTCGCCGCCTCGGCTACTTCGTCCTCGTCCATAGTTCCCGTACCATTCTTAAGCTTCTCCACGATCATCCTCCTGTCTAGGAGGACGCTGTCCTCGGATATATTCTGCTGACCGATTGCTTGCTTCGCAGTTTTGATAGCCATCTTCACGAAGGTAATGTCTGTCGTTCCTTCGTATAGAGCAAGCATCTTAGCGACGGTTGCAAATGCCGTCTTATTAGCAGCCAGGCGACCAATCTCAAGGTCGCTAGCCTTGATAGGCTCTTTCAGCTGTTGTGAAATAATAAGATTGGGGATAGTCTTTCGTGTCCATGTTCCCCTTGCCTTAATGCTTGTTCCTCTGGCGCCATGTAGCCACTCGGAATATCAAACGATGTTGGCCTCCGAGTCTCTGTCGAGTTGTATGGCTTTACACAAATGGTCTTTCTTGTCAACCAGCGCAAAGAGGTTTGTCTTTCGATGCGTTAGCTTGCAAACAGAAATCGTTGTTCGAAAATTCGACGGCGGATATGTCGTATGTTTAACAGGATTGAATATGTCGTCTCTCTTGCCCGCCTTCACGAAGTCTTTCGGAGGGTCATCCAGCAGAAGCTCGCCGACCACAACTGCGAGCTCTCCAGCAGAAGCGTCCTTAATATTGGCCAACATTTGGTATACCTCTTTCTGGATGATGCCCTTCAGGCCGGAGATCTCAGCCTCCTTGATGGTCGTGATCGAGATGATGGGGTAACCCTGGCGGATACCCATCAGCTGGACTTGTCCGCATGCTGACAGGTACCCGCCCACGGTTTCGTTTAGCCTTCCGTTGTGGCAGTACCTCAGTGCAAGGACCACTGCCACACAAGGCAAGAGGTGTTTGAAACGCTGCCTTTGGCTCCACGCCTTCCAAGCCGCTTCGGCCTTGTGCTTGATGACGCGGACGGCCGGGACTTCGCTGAATGCAGCCGTCTTCTCGGGGTCCTTAGCCTTCACATTGTCCAGCTTGATCTTGAAGGATTCAATGATAGTTTCGACATGCATCCACACCTGGTGTCGGAGGTCTTCATCCACAACCTCCATTGCGATAAGCCTGGCCGCTTGGCGGCGGCGGTTAGCGGGGCTGATCGTCTTCGACGCTGATTTGAAGGTCTCCTCGGCAGAGAAGCTGGCTCCAGCTCTTGACTGATCTTTCCGATTTTCTGCTAGAGAAGCTTCGTCATTTTTGCTATTACCAGCTTCCTTCCTGATCTTGATTACCAGCTTCTGGAGTCTGGCTTTCGGCGTGACATCTAGGCCCCAAAGGGCGTTTGAGATGATGTTTGTTTAAGGTCATCAGTTCGATTCTGATAGTGGGCACCAGAATGTGGTGGACCTGTGGTTGTGTTTCATTGATTGATTGTTGTTGGTTCGCTATACAGCCAAAATGGCTGTCTGAATAAATACTAGGATTCATCGCCTAAGATCCACCATAATCCACTGTCTACCACAGGGATCCACCGTTATCCATCACTCTGGTACGAAGCATTTATACAAAACAGCCGTATCTAATAGAGAAGATCTGTTGGTGCTCGTACGAGACGCTATTGGTTCCAAGGAAGATACTACGTTCATCAGGTACTTATACCGAGGGAGGCCGTACGGAGACGGAAGGGAAGTATAGCCACTAATGCTGACGAGGCGCAAGTCGACACCGACGAGCGAGGAGCTGGAGACTAAGTGTGAACAGAATATCGAAAACATCCTATCGATATACGTACGGCGACAGCGTAGTAGTAAAGACTTGTCGAGATAGCTCTTGTGACGTCTGGCCGACTAGGCAAGGATGTCCAGCCAAGAACCCGCGCCAGCTCTCAGTCCAGCCATGTTTGCATTGTTCGAAAAACATCGTAAGAGCTATGCAGAACTCGGGAAATGGGTAATTTGTCCTTGTCGGCAGCCTGTGCCGGAGGATCTTCTTTGGGCCTCTTTAGCACTGGCACTTTAGTTGCTGGAGATCAGAGGAAACCCGAGAAGAAACCGCCATAAAATTGACACGGTGTTCACTATAAAGAGGACCGGGTCTTAGTTGTCGTTACATTACTGTACTGCTTGATAGTTGTGTTCGTACTTCCACTCTGGCTGTCACTTAGTCGTGTGCCAAGGTTTCTTCATGCCCAAGCGTAATCAGCCGGTGCCCGTCCATTAGGAAAACTAGAGAATCCGCGGTGGGATAGGTAACGCAACAGCTGGGAGGGGCGCGGAGCCTGAGCCGTGGGCTGAGGGGTATCGGCAATGCAACAGGTGGAGCTGGGCGCGGTACGCCAGTCGTAGGAAGAGGCCGGACACCAACTGCAATAGGTGGACGGATTATGCGTGCAGGCTGGGTTGTTGGTGGCCTGGGATGGGTAATCTAGTGGTATCTTCGGATTTCGAGGACGATGCTGCAGATTATGCGGAGCCGGAGGGCAACAGTTTGACCGTTAAATCTGCGTACCCCAAGAGCCTTTGACAGCTGTTTTTCCCCAACTTGTTCGGCTTCTGACCCTTGTGGACTTCGAGACCCAGCTTCTGCGCTCATCTTCAACAGAACACGTATTAGAAACTGAGGAAAAGACTCCAGCATCTATGGGTCCACGTGAGGCTCGATGACATTGGGTATAATATGGCATGCCTCGGTTGGTCATGCGGAACCCGTGATGATGTAGTGCTTTTGGTACCAGGTCCGCTGGTGTTATCAGTTAGTCGACCTTGCGCTCAAGAGAAAATGCCTATAACACTGCTGCGTTTAGTGACAAGTGTTCTGTTTACCATCCTGACTGCATTAGCGTCCAGCTGGTTCCTCGCGAGACTTTCCGGCTTGTTTGGCTATGACCATTATTTTTTTCTCGATGCACCGACTAACGAGGTAGTATAAAAGCTCTTTTTATTTGACTATTAGGAAATATTGTGTAAGGACCTTTCAAACTTTGACGATATAATGGCGATAATCAGGAGTGCTTGGTGTAGGTAGAAATGCTTCTGGACGTCTTGGTCTGAGTACCTAGTTATAGAGAATAAGTACCATCAGAAGAAGGAGTAGTTAGTTGTGTTAGAAGTGATAGATTAAGGAGAGGAAGTAGGTTGAGCAGAGGAAGCAGGTTGAGGAGAGGAAGTAGGTTGACTATATAGCACTCCCGGTAGACTTATAGATAGCCCCACCAGCTCACTCTTTACAAAGAAATCAGGCTGTTCCTTCCCGAGTGGATGAGTCATAGTCAGACGTTGATTAGGCATACCTTGAAAGTGCAATGCGAAGAAGGAGTGGCCGGCACTCAATGTCAGCCCAGGGAAAGAAGGCGCTGAAGGTCTTGGCTAAGACGTAGACTGATAACATCTTCGCCTTCCGTTCTGGTTTGGAGGAGAAGGTCTAGTAGGAGGTGGTGTATGAGCAGTGGTTACAGAGGAAGCAGTCTCAGAAGTGTAGAAGCAATGGTACAAGCAGTGTTAACACGGCAGGAGCAGTTGCAGAAGAAGATAAGTGTGGGCAGGAAGAAGTCGTGGAGTGCACAAAGAATCAGGGAAGTGGAACGGCAACGAAGGGTTCTCTCCCCATGAAATATCCGGAAGCCAAGCAAGAAAGGTCTGGTGATTCCAGAAGGATCCTCTCGTTTGATGCTTGACCTTTATCTTGAGTTTCAAATTGGCATTGGTGTTGGTTTGGTGGATGGGGAGTTATGACATGATCCACACATCCCAACCCGTCAGAGAAAGAAGACCTGGCTTAGAAGTTACAATAACTGACGTGCTGGCTTCACCTAAACATAGGCACTTCCAGCGTGAGACGAAAGAGCAGTCTCTCTTGACATACCTCAACAAAGCAGTGAAGTTTGTCGCAAGGACGACGTCTGTGATGTTTGTGATGTTTGAGGGCTTGAATGGTGCTTGGATTCGCTGAGACGATAACACGATAAGGCCTTAAACCGCTGAGGACGCCAATTGGTCAGGGGTAAAACATCACAAATTGTTGCCCTGGAAATAGAGTAGGGACTACCCCGCATTCGCTAAAGGGTTTATAGTTGTGCCCTGGCATGACAGACGCGGTCGCTAAAAAAAGGTCGAGACGCGCCTGCTAAGTCGCGTCCCGTCATCTCCAAATCTGGGGCTACCGAACCGCTGACCAACTTTGTCGGTAACCTTGACCGAAGAACTTCTGCACCGCGGTCACAGTATCTGTTGAATAGGAACTACCTATCACCAACAGGTTTTATACCTTGGATTGTATCTGTTTGCCAATACTTCACACTCAAAGGGACTTGAGCAAGTAAGTCTACGAGCGATCGCGTCGGTTGGTGCTTGCCAGTCATTCTGGCCTTGCCTGCGCGTGGCAGTGAACATTCAATATCAGCAGCTTGCTCAACCTGCACGAGGTCGATGGCCTAGAGTCTTCTGTGACGCAACGTGAGCCTTTGTGCTTCAGCTCAAAGGAGAACAGCAACACTCTTCCCCAAGCATCAGCAATTGCCTCCGACATGGGCATCCAAGGTACTTCCTAGGCCCCCCATACTCTGTTTGTGGTCAATCACCTGACCACCTTTTATATAGGCCTCCTTCCACTCCTCAAGTCCATTCATAGACACACCGAGCTCAAGAAGTTTGCCGGAGAGACGCTGGGAGTGGACGCGTACGGATGGCTTCACCGAGGCACCATCTCATGCGCCATTGAGCTTGCTCAAGGCAAGCCTACGCGCAAGTAAGTCATCATCCGCATCTCAGAGTACCTGGAGGCTGTTCTAATAAAGACAGGTATGTCGACTTCGCAATGCACCGTGTCCGCATGCTGAAGCACTTCGGCGTCACCCCGTATCTGGTATTTGACGGCGATTACCTTCCTAGCAAAGCCGGCACAGAGGCTTCACGTGCCAAGCGACGTGAAGAGAGCAAGAGAGCCGGTCTAGAGCTACTCAAAGCCGGCAAACCGTCCCAGGCTCATCTGGAACTCCAAAAGGCCATTGACGTCACGCCAGAGATGGCCCGCCACCTGATCGAGGAGCTCAAGAAGTCGGGAGTCCCTTATGTTGTTGCGCCGTATGAAGCCGATGCCCAGATGGTGTACCTCGAGCGCCAAGGTATCATCAGCGGCATCATCTCGGAAGATTCAGATCTTCTCGTCTTTGGATGCAAAAGACTGTTGACCAAGCTAGACCAGCACGGGCAGTGCATCGAGATCAATCGCAATGACTTTTGTCGTGTGCGAGAAATATCTCTGACGGGTTGGACAGACACCGAGTTCCGCCATATGGCCATCTTCAGCGGCTGTGATTACCTGGATAGTGTCAGCAACATGGGCTTGAAGACGGCATACCGCATGATTCGGAAGCACAAGACTCCCGAGAAGGTGATCAGGATGCTCCAATTCGACGGAAAATTCAAGGTCTCCGAGAATTACCTAGCCGCATTCAAACAGGCAGAGATCACATTTCTTCATCAACGAGTATTCTGTCCGACAAAACAGGAGCTGGTCTTCTTAACCGAGCCCGACCCGGCGCTCGACGTCGAGAACATGCCGTTTATCGGCTCAGCTGTGGATCCACAGATCGCAAGAGCAGTTGCCGCTGGCGACGTAAACCCAATGACAAAGGAGCCCATCATCTTGGAGCCCTTGCCGGGTAGGAGTCCTAAGAGGAGGGCCAGTAGCTCGGTGTCAACGACCGGGATGTCAGGCAAGCCATTCGGGAAGCCCATCGAGTCGTACTTCAAAGGTCCCCGACGTATACCATTGGGTGAGATGGACCCCAACTGCTTCGTTGTCGAGCCTGGTCAGGTTGCAGGCCTCACACAGAATGGTCTTCTCCCACGCGTCTTCCCACTCCCTCGACCGTACGTCGATACTCCAGCCCCTCCTGCACGACCATACACAACCACACCACGCCTCCGCCGGCGTCAAACGGAACCCCTGCATAGCCTTCTTGGTCTCCCACCGCCTGACGCGTCTCGTCGCCGAACGGCGGGTCCGGATATGACTATCCATAATACGTCGGTTTCGAGCGACCATGCGACCGACAACCTGACGAGGCCGCCAAAGAAAGCGCGCTTGTGTGAAGACGGGCCGTTCAAAGAAGAAAATCTGCCGGCAGAGAAAAGCAAGTTCTTCCCAACAACAAAGCCAAAGACGAAAACGTCAGACATGATTTTGTTTTCGGACGACTCGATCGAGGAGGCTCTCCGAGAGTTGCCAGATGTCGATAGCTGGTCGCGCCGGAAGTCAATGCCGCGCAAGTCACTTCCGAACGAGCCGCTGCACGTTTATGACGAGAGAGCGGGCGAGGAGAACCACTTACTCGCAGATGAAGACAAAACAGGGCCCGGCGAAGTGATCCGCGACATCGACGTTGAGGTGCCCGCTTCTTCGCCGCTAATGCCGCAAGATGAGCAGCCGAAAGAAGTCCAAGCAGCATCCTCCGACACTCCAATCCGCCCGGCCCTCAGACAATTCTCCTACACCCCCCAACATCCGCAGCAGCCTTCGTCAAGTGGGACCCGCATGTCCCACGACCTACCCACGCCAGCATTTACACCCTCACTTCCAACCCCTTCATCGACCCTCCCTGGCGCCGGTGTCCGCATGGCCCATGGATTGCCCACCCCCGCATCCAGCCTCCCAAGACCACGACGGGACTCGACCGCCTCGCGAACAAGCGGAAGCTCCCGCTCCTTCTCCAACTTAGACACGCCCCTCCAGACGCCCCTCCAGACGCCCCTCCAGCGCATCGGCGCCCAAGCCCTCAACCGCGGCAAGACCTTCACCCCGCCCTTCACCCCTCGATCGGCCCAGACCAAGAAGAAGAAGGACGAGAACCGGCGGAGGAGCTACGACCAGATGCCGGTCAACCCGGCCTTCGTGCCGCTGCCGAAAGTCGACGTGGCGGAAGTCGAGGCCCTGAACGGGGTCGGGAGCGAAGATCTGATCGTCCCCGAAAGCGAGGGCGAGAACGATGATGGAGAGGCCAGGGACGATAAAGGCGGCGGCGGCGCGAGGTTGCAGCTGTCGCGGTTTCTTTACGGTTGAGGGTCTTGTCGGTGGGGAAGAAGAATGAGCATGCTGTTTGGCGTTTGTCTGTCCATCTGAGCTTGTGGACTTTGACTGTTATTCTGTTTATTATATGGTCTGGACGCGGTAATGCTAGGCGTCATAGGTGCTCTTCATTGTATGATGTTAACAGGCGAAGGTTGTGCGTTTTGCGTGTTGTTTTCGATGTATGGCGTCAAGGGGGAGGGGTAAGCACCACCACTATCTTATCTCTCACTGGGTGTGCTGCAGTCGCAACCGTCAGATCAGACTGCAAGGCGTGGTTCTCATGGAATTACAATACTGTAAACAGCATTTTCTAGCAAAGGGATTTCTGTAACAATTACGGCTCAACAAGAGATAGTCTGCTATGGATAGCAAAATCGCAAGTAAAATCAAGAAGTCTGTGTATATGTTGTACCACTCTTAACTCCCGAGGCAGACTGCTCTCATGTCCCAGAGAAAGGAAAAGACACAAAATCATCGGCTATGCAAGGCCCATCTAGCAAAAGTCTACCAGTCACACCTCCTCGGATATCACGCCTCTCTCATGCTACTCGCTACTCAGGGGTCGTCACACCAGCCCACAGACCAGGTCTCTCGCAAGTCTTCAGCCCTCCGTCAGGATAGGCTTAATATCCCACAATCCCTCCTGCGCAAGCTTAAGCACCTCCCTCCCCTTCTCCGTCAGTTCGGGCCTTCCGCCCTTATCCGTGACCTGCGTGAAGAAGACCGGCTTCCACTCTTCGCCCGTCTTTTCCCGCTCTCTTGCCTTCTCGCGCTGCTTCTCTTCCAGTTCTTGCTTCAGTTGGGTAGCCTTCGAGAACTGCTTCGAGTGGATGGCCCGCGTCACGCCGCCCCAGAGCGTCAAGGACTCGTTCTCCAGCTGCTTGTCCTCTGGCGGTAGGGACTTCGGAGCTACTGATAGCGGCGCGATGTCGATTATGGTTGTTTGTTTTTCTGGCGGGTGGGAGTCCTGCGGCATGTTAGGAGCTGTGTAAGAAGGCACAGGGGGGCGTAGAGACACATACCACAGGCTTTGGTCCCAGAGTAAACACGATTTTCTCCTTCCACGCTCCGCCGAGTCGGACAAGGATATCCTCCTCTGGCACATCCTTGATATTGACCTTGTCGTCATTTTCAGGGTCGTACCGGAAAATAATACCCTCAACCTTATTGATCGACCGCGTCCATCCCTCGTCGTAATACCGCAATATTGCCTTGAGCTTCGTCTGCCTGCACGAAATATACGCCTGTTCGCCTACCGTGACACTCAGCGCGCCCCTCAATAGACCGCCGAGGTGCGCAGCTGGATGAGTGAGCTGGTACGTCTCGTTATCCCTCTTCTCGAGGGTGATGAAGATACCCAGGTTGTGCTCGCCAGGCATGACTTTTATGCTGGTTCCCGTGAACTTGGCTGTTATCTGATCGTAGCCCCTCGCGTGGAGCCCCTTTTCCGGGCAGGAGATGTAGAATGCCGATACCGGGGGGTGATGCGAGGTTTGCTCAGTCAGGTATGATATACGAATGGGGTGTTTTGGCGCGGACGCCGTTTGGGGCACAGACACGGTCGATGCGCCTGCGGATCCGAGACCCAGGCCTTTGGGCACGGCAAGCTTTCCGGAGCGGGTAGACGAGGCACCGCTGCCGGGCGCTGAGCCGAGGGCTGCAGTAGAGATCTTTGGGGCGTCGTCCTCGGTTTCCCAGTTACACTAGATAGAGTCGTTAGTAAGCATGGAATGAAGGAGCGGTGGAGGCTGCCAAGAACGCACCCTGAAGAACTCCCCCAAGCATGAGTTATATGGCTTGCATGGCTTGCCCTTGGCGTATTTCAGGTCCTTCGTGAACCAGAATCGAAGGACTTCAAGCATGCGGTCGAGTGGTTCGTCGGACGTGCCGATGGCGACGAAGGCATTGGGGGCGTCGAGGTAGTTCCAGTATTCGAGATTCGGGGTTGGTTCGAGCAGTTGGGAGGGAAGAGAGAAGCGAACTGCGGCGAGATCGGCTACACCGATGAATCTTGAGAAAAGTATGGTCAGCAGGAAGGCTTGCTCAGGTTTCTATACGGCTTGAAATGGCAGACATCTTCTTCCTATGGAGGAATGGAGATGCCTTAGAGGGACAAACAGCCCCAGAGCCACCTGGAATACGATGGCAACTCACTTTCTCAGAATCGAAAGGAAAGTTCTCAGTTTAGAGGTGTCAGTCGCCAAGGGGTTCTCCTCGCTGGCGGGAGCGCCCGTCGATGACGTTGTCGAGGCCATCCTTCACTGTGAAACCCTGAACTACCTGTTGATGTCGCTGTTCCGTGACCACAGAATTGGGGCAAATTACGTCCTCTGGTGCCAAAGACTGAACCAAACAAAAAGAAAGTGGAAACGGTCGCAAAGGAGTCGCTATCACCAAGTTGTGCTTCAAGTTCGAGATTGCGGGAGTTTGAGCTTAAGCAAGGTCGCCGCCCACCCACCAGTTGAGACACGCCGAAGCAGAGCGATAAGGTTCTTGCGGGATGCCGATAAGCTTCGATAACAGTCCCGTGGCGAGATCCCGCAACTGTAATTGGCGGAGTCTTCGTTAGTAAGCTATGACAGGAGTCCCTCCTTCTTAAGCTGCTTGCAGTTCGGTATTGGCACTTCGAAAGCCAGATCGGAGGAGCGGAAAGGAAGACGATGGTCTAGTTATTCTCTGCATTCAGTACAGTGTCTTAACATTGCTGAGTTCACAGGAGAAATTGGGACCTAAGGGAATGCACAACAGCTCTACCTCGGGTTCCGACTCGAGCCGTCCTCGTGGCAGAAGCCTTGCCGTCCACAGGCCAATCATTTCAGCACGCGCCCCAAGTCTGCAATGCCAACAGCTCGGCGGAGTGGTGACACAGCGCAGCTCATAAGTGGTGATAAAGACGAGGAAGTTGCGCCATAGACTGCACATTACAGAGCTCGGGCATCGGAGTCTGGTGTAGTCAGAAAGCAAACGCCCGAATCCACGCACAATATCAGTGATCAGACACGAATGCCCATATAGAGTTGATGGGCCTTCAGATGACGGACCGATTACATACACGGCGGAGAGACGAGAGATACGGAGCAACTCAGCCTTGCATATCGGCCATCGTCCATGGGTGGTATTGCTGGCTCTGAAGATTCTAGGCGTTCGAACCAGAGTGCCTACCGTTGGTAGTGTTTCTATTCTTAACTTATCGCCTCACCAGGTCGAAACCGTCCTTACATCTCAGCGCGTGACTTCTCCAAGCGACTCCGAGCGGTTCAAGTTGATATTGTATCGTGGACTTCTGTCTCGCAAGCACATCTCGTACCTCATATTCGCCTCCACAGGATGCCGCCAGCGATAGCATGCATATCTGTGGTCTCGTATTGACTTTACCATGAGATCATGGGGGTCGTGATAGGTAAGTGATATTCAGCTTTGATCAGCCCCAGACGTGGCAGCCAGGAGAAATCACGAATCAAGCCTATATTAGAGCATCATCACTTTAAAGATAGTCACGATCTGCAGGAACGAATACCACAATGACATGCATGCAGATTCCTGAAGTTGACAATCACGACGGCATCAACCGATAGATGCACTGCCACCACAATATCAGAAGGTCAATCGCATTACGGACACTCCTCCCTCACATTCCCTCTTGGTCCTCCCTCCATCAACGGATCCCGGCGGGGTGCAAGCCCTCACAAGTCCGGAACTATGCCGTTCAACCGGCGATCGGCCGAGAACCTCCAGGCACGGGCCATTGAACCCCCGCGATACGAGTCCGAGCGGAACGATGAGCGGTGGCGAAGATGCCAAGGCCAGGGCGGCTTAGTGCGGTTGCCGGAAGGTGGAGAGAAGCCGGCAGAAGCCTCCCTTTGAGTTGCACGGGAGGCCGATCGTCTAAAAATAATATGATTGCTCCCGGCTTCCGCTCCTTTCTGAGAAGTGATCAGCCAGATTCGCGAGGATAAAGAATTTTTATTTTATCCTCTTAGTTTGGCAATCAGCTTGGCAATACAATACGCAAACATTGATTACACTTGAGTTCTAAGAGTATGAAGTAGAAAATCTCTTTGGCACTGATAGTCACGGAGTATAGCCGAAGGTTTCTGGCAGAGTTATCGACGGGCCTACTTGGTATGTGGGTGCGGGAAAGACATGCGGGCGCCGCAGATACTACAGTCTTCCGATGTTGAGGCTGACGGCTTCATTTTTTGCACACAAGGTGCAGGCGAAGCTCTCCTAAGCAATGGCGAAACTGGTCAAACTGGATAAGTTAGGCGTACGGGCGGGTCAGTACAGTACCGACACCGGGCCGGAGCCGCGTAAAGGTCGGGGACAAGATCTCGGTCGTACCAGACCGTACCCAGACCTGTCAGAAGGGCGATGTGACTGTACACGGCTGTCCTGCGGCAATCAGTGGATAGCGTAGCGAATGTAACGATGCGTTGGTCCCTAAACCCCTACTGTGATTAAACGGCTGCCATTACTGCCATTATATGTGACGACTTGTGTTATATCAAGTGGTAGAGACGCTAAGGGCACCGAAATTGGGGACGTGCGTGACCTGGAGGATATGTGCCACAGCATTACGCGTACTTTCCGAGAAGCCCGAATAACAATATTAGAGGAGTGCTGGGCGCAACAACCCTCGAAGATATGGGCAACTGGACTTACCCGTGTGTGACCCGGGCCACGCGAGTAGTCAAAAGTCCGTCCGTCGGGAAAAACGCTGGCGAGTTTAGCACTTGGTTATACAGCCTACTAGCAGCCTTACCTTCAGGGCCGGCAAAAACGGCATGAAACGGATGCATGCCACGGCTTGGCGCATGCGAATGGCCCCAGATCGCGATGTCGACAAATCCTGTGGTACTGACACTACACTACTCGGCAAGTAAGCGTTCACGGCTTGGACCGCAGTCGTTGGCGGAGAAAGGAGCGTGCGCTCCAACCTCTTAGAGTACATGCTGATGTTTCGCATATTCGGCATCTGGAGCCGGGATTGTAAGCACAATGACATCAGTGCATTGGCATCGCACGGTCCGCAGGCATTCAACTTGAAAGAAGAGCCGAATTTCGAAGACAGCTTTTACTATTCGCTACCGGAAGTCGCATGGACAGGCTGCACAAGTACGAATGCCCAGCATCAGCGACCGTTGGAACGGAGATTCGATATGCAAAAGTTGGCGTCGAGGACTAAAAGTGCGTTCCGAGCCCCGTACACGTGTACAAGATCGATAATCACCTCAGACGGGTTGTGGGCCTCACTCCGCTGCCATTTCGTTTCGTGACGGGACTATGACGTATGTCGTTCTCTGTCATTGCCCAAAGAGTCAAGAGAAACGTTGTCTGTGGCTTGATCATAGTCCCTTATTACCTTATTCTGGATAGGTCAGAATCTCTCGCGCCAGATAGCACACCTGCACATTCATCAGATGACTGTTGCAGTTTCAGGATCCCGTCGATCCACGGCTGCCATCTATTGGAAGATCCCGTGAGCCACTAGGCCTGCCTGAAGCGTTTGTTTCATGTCGTGCGCGCTATGCATGCACGCTGCGCGGATGTCTACCAGAGTACCACAGATTTGAGGGGTTGCGCTACCAAATTACTGCTAGCTGGTGGCTGGGGACTGCAGCAGCGCAGTCAGAAAGCTATCTGTACTAGTAATCTAAAGTCAGTGCTAGAGATTCTCGATGGAGCGCTTCTTTTTAGCGGAGTCATCTGAACAGATGGTGCCATTCTAGCGCCAAAATAATTTTAGCGGTGGGAGAGACGATCAGCGCCACGAAATACCATAGTCGGGTAGGGTAGCGAGTGGGCAAATACGGCGTGAACACCGGTGCGCTCCAAGTGTCTCCAGTATGACTAGTGTGAGATGACCAGCCCGATATGGGAGGGCTTTGAAGAGCGGAGACCCCTTGAACTTTGTCGATGTTGAGCGTTAATATCGAGTCGATCCGGCGGTGGACTGGATGCGGTTCCCCGTTGACTGGTCCTTAGGCTGCTGCTGCCTATCTGTCGCACTCGAAACATCCGCGCTCGGGACCGGGTGAATCCTTGCGAATATCTTTGCATGCTATCGACGGTCTCAAACAGCCTATTGCCTCTGATCTGTAATCAGCGTGGGGTTGTCTGTCACTGACTGACGACCATCCGCAATGTCATCTTGTCGAGTTTGGACTGTGGAAATTAGTATGGCCCTGTAATTATTAGTGCGGATTCCGACAAAACCGGACCTTCTGAAAAGACTTCGAGAACACCCGAGACTCTGGCGCCGCCAGCGCAAAAAGAGACATGATCAACAGTAGGCGGGATCCTCTGCGCTGCCATCCAGCGCATAAAGCAACTTGAGGAACATTGTATCCTGACAACAAGTCGACACGCTCAATAGCTGGGCCTCAGAAATGGATCTTCCATTGTGTGCTGCGAGTTAGGCGAGAAGCGAATAGCCACAGTGACGTCAGGCGTAGCGACGCCCGAGGCCGAAATATGGCGCACGGTTTTTCCGGCGCAATCCTTCAGCGCTGGTCAAGATGAGCACAGATGCTCCCCACTCAAGAGGCGGTTATAAGCTGTACCAGTAGCGCAGTGTATCCGGGCCGACCGTTTCGTCTAAGGAGGAGCGAAGTGCGGATGATGTCGAGAACACCGTTCCAGACCGCCCGGTTAGCATTGACGCCGAAAGACTGTGAACAGTGTCACGAGATGCGGTCGCGTCAGAATCTGTGCACACATCTCGAACGGGCTAAGATTGTTGTCTATCGTTGTGAATGCACAGCCACATCTCAGGCCGGTCTGGAAGGGGACGCGTCAGCCACTTGAGAACGGTTCTCAACGACTGACGGGCTAGCCACAGATGATCGACAGAAGGCGAAAAGTGTGGCGCACAGCTTCTGCTTTTGGGACGTCTGGATGACTCGTTGAGGACCGAGGTTGAGCCACAAGTCGACGGACCCATGTATGCGGAGGTTTAAACTTCTAGATCTGTGAAAAGACAGCATATTCCTACAGAGCGACATTGGTGCTGCATGAGGGAAGCGCCCGAATTCGTGCCGCTTTCCCCAGCGGGATCCCTGGCCCCGAGTCCGAAAATGTCAAGCCACAGTAGCTGCAATGTGCGGGAAAACCACCAGATGTCTGCATCTATCTCCCGCCTTCTATAGGAACACGATTTCATCTGGGGTGCTCTCAGCATGACTCAGATGACTTCAGATTGACCTGTTTGGATTGCGAGCAAAGACGAACGATGCAGAGCCAAAGTCACTCCCAGGTAGGGAAGTGAGAAGGTCTAGCCACCTGACACGAGCAAGCGGGAAAGGAACGATATGAGCCAGTCCCGGAACGGAGATCGTGTATATCTAATACAGTAGTCTCACACGCCTTCTTCTCTTTGGGCAAGTTCCACAGATCAAAAGCGAACTTTGATAGACCAAGCTATTCAAAATGAACAGTTGCACAGTACCTCTGAGCGAAATGTAAATTCTTGACAGTTAAATTTCCAAGGAGGTACCTGGTCGCCAACTCATGCCTTCTGCAAGTCTTTCGCCCCTGCTCCTCAACTAGGCCTTTAGCCACACACCCCTTCTGGCAATTTTGTCAGCCAGTGTCAGCCCACGATACCCGAAGGATACTGCCACGCCCCTCCTAATTAGAGCCACATCCTCAAAAGGGCAGGTACGAGTTACAAAGTACTTACGCTAGCCGCAGGTACTGCGGTACCTTTCCCAAAGTCGTCCTAAGGCCGTCAAGGCCGTCGACGGGGACCCCTGTCCGTACCCATGTCCCACCTCGATGGCCTGGCAGCGATTGTCCCCCAAATCGCATAAGTCCCAAGTGCCCTCCAAGACCCCAAAATCCACCTCACCGACCCGACCGTCCCACGCGAACATTTTCATGGGATGACTTGAGACTTGCGCCCTGCACTCACTGCTTCTTACTGCCTTACACAGTAGATTGTCGGTCTCTGCGCTGTTCCCTCTCCGCTAGTATCCTCCCAAGCACCACCCAAGCTAAACGGTACCTACTCTGCTATAATTTGGCCTGCCCTTAGTGAGATGCCAGGGTCTCCAGGGTAGTCCTTAGCTCCCTTATTTAGGTATATACCAAGCCTAACACCCCGAATGCAAGATTCAGCCTCTTTTTCTCATTAATTCAACACGTCTCTCTTTTCCTCTCGTTTTCATTTACCGCCTCTCGTTTCATTACTCTGACACACGCCCAAGATCCCTCGCAAAGCGGTAGCAACCTCGCTCGCTTTTCTGCTTCAAAGCCTTTCGAGTTTTCGACCGTTTGCGAATTCCCAGGTTGGATTTTGGAGGACTTTTGAGTTGCGCGCGCCACAGTCTGAAGGGAGGAGTTATTTTCATGAAATACAACCTTAAACATCCGACTTAAGCTTCCCCACCAAATCCCCCGCGACATCTTCGGATACAGACGCCCTGAAGGAGGAGAAGCGCGAAAGACGGACGACAGGAATTCACTTCTGCTGGACTCTCTCCGAGCTGCGCTGTCCTCGGACGGCCCGTTTGCGCTATGTTTCGCCAAAGGTACGTCGTCGCGATAGTCTCCTCCCGGCGCAACAACTCTGCAAGGGTCACCAACGACGATCTCTATCACGATCGCAGACTGTCGCCTGCGCCCACCTTCACCCCCCAAGCTTCCTGCCTTGGGGATTTAGGTCCGCGCCCTTCTCTTGTATTTATTCGAAGCTGACTTTTGTGCTTTGTAGGACGAGCTCCCAGAAGCCTGGCGATGACTTGCTAGCAAACTTCCGCCAGCAGTTTCCCGAGGTCGCTGCCGCGACTTCGTCTTCCGCCGTGGCAGGACCTGCAAGGACAACCACTGCGCCCGAAGCTGACCTCATTGCAGTGACGACGCAAGATCCGTATGTATTTTCTCACTATTACTTGTTCTTCGACTGCTAGTCATCCTGATGGCGCCTTTTGGTTACAACTACCCATTGTCAAATTACAGGATGTTTGCAATCTGCGCTTTGCTAAAGATGTTTTCGTCTTATTTTTCGCGATTTTTCTCTTTTTTATTTGGCAGGGAGAATAGACTTGTAGCTGTCAGACGGTGGTCTGTGCTATGGAGTCTAACAAGCGATTGTCGTCCGCCTTGGCTAACTTCAAACCAAGCAGGAACCAAAGCTTGGTCAGCCATGATCATGATGCGTTCCGGGATCAGGACCCAACTCCGCGAGCTGGCGCTGTTAACGAGCCGTGGAGGTTCACCCCCTCATTGCTGGATCCAAGCTCGTTCTCTTTCAGTACTTTCGCAAATCAGCCTCCCGGGTACTACACCCCTACGCCTGGAGGCACAAACACCATCTATCACAGCCAGGCCGGAGATTTACACACTCCCACGTTAGGACTTGGTATGGGCTTGGGAACTCCGCTGTCTATGCCGACAACCGAGGGCGGCATGCATCATCCGACGGCCATGATGGACATGTCCAGCTTCCACCACGGCGTTCATCCTCAGCATTTCCAGCACTTCAACCCCTTCATCCAGCCTCCGCCAGCACCTCAGCCTGCATTTGCGCCGTCGTCCTTTATCCATCAAGATACGGGATACGAGACTATGGACCAGGATGGTTCGCCTATGGACTCCGATCCAGCAGAAGAGCGTATGGGATCTATCGACAACACGTTTCAGGGCCAGTCGCCGATGGTTGGCTTTCAGCACAGACAGTTCGGCATGTCGATGAACACCGTCCCGTTTCCGGCAACAGCTGAGAAGTTTCGCTTCCACGCAACCTTGAACGCACCAACGGCGATGATCAAATCTTCGGATGAGATACCTGTTACGTATCTCAACAAGGGCCAAGCGTACTCTCTCACGGTCATAGATACTCAGCCGATGCTACCAATTGTCCCTGGAACCCGGTTCCGTACGTTTGTCCGGATTTCTTTCGAGGACGAGCAACAACGCCAGAAGCCGGGTGTATGTTGGAGCCTGTGGAAGGAAGGCCGTGGAACAAATGAGGCGCACCAGAGGGGTGGAAAATTGCAAGCGGTTGAATATGTGGAGGCGAGCCAACCGGCGGAAGGGGACGACAAACGCACCCGTGTCGAGTTGGAATCGGCGTCCTTCGATGGCTTCTCCGTGATTTGGACGCCTGGAATCAACGGTGCGGTCGAATGCAGCATCGCTGTCCGTTTCAACTTCCTATCTACGGACTTCAGTCACTCTAAAGGCGTCAAGGGGATCCCCGTCCGGCTTTGTGCAAAAACGAGTCAACTGCCATTGGATCCCTCACAGCCGCCACCGCCTGACGCTACCGAAATTTGCTACTGCAAGGTCAAACTCTTCCGGGACCATGGTGCCGAACGCAAGCTTTCGAACGACGTGGCGCACGTTAAGAAGACGATTGACAAGCTAAAGCAACAGATCGCCCAAGCCGAGAGCGGAATGAAGGACTTTGGTAAGCGGAAAAGAGGAGGCGTCTCGCAAGCGAAGAATCAAGACCCTCAACGACCAGGGAAAATACAAAAGCACAAGCGCACATGGTCCATGTCTTCGGTTAGCTCGGCTGGCGGCGGCCGCCCCCCACTAGAAGAGGACTTGCATTTCAAGTTGCAAACCCTTCAGGACATGTTCACGAGTACACGTCCGGTCAGCGTTCTTTACCTACGAGGCGACGATCTTGACGACCCTGACGCCCACCCCGTTTCCCTTCCCGGCGAGTCTCTGGAACTTACAAAGGTTGAGTCCAGAGAGAGTACAGCTTGGAGGAGCGAACGGAGCTCCATAGCTGGTTCGTCCTTAGTTTCACCGTCACCGAGTTCCTTGTCGTTACATTCTCAAGTCTCCAATGTCGGAGGCGTGAACCCGCAATGGCAAGGCTTCCAGAGAGTTGGTTCACCGGCGACTAGACCAGCCCCCGATCAGCCCACTAGAGTCAAGCAGACTCGCGACGAGGCGGGCAACCTGAGCGCCTGGATCGAGGCTCTAGGAGTTGATCCATCATACCGTCCCCCACCCGAACGAAGTACCAAACCTGTCGCCTGCTTCTACATCGCAAGGCAGAACCCAGAGCAGGAAGGTAGCCGCGAAATACATCGTGCGATCTACTTGATGCAACGAACACTGCAGGAGTTTGTCTCGCGGATCGCGGCGAAATGGCACTTCGATGCAACAAAGGTTGTCAGGACTGTGCACGTTCTACAAAGGGGTCTCGAGGTCGAGATGGACGACGATGTGATACGAGAGCTCGGCGAAGGTCAAGACATGACGCTCGAAATCCACGAAATCAGCAGCAGCGAGGGCCCGTCGCAAAAACGCGAATGGGATATGACGCTTGATGCGCCTTCGGAGAGCGAAGCAGCCTCGCCGAAAACGGCGCCGCCATCGCAAACAGGCTACGAACTCCGGCTCAAATTTTAATCTTCGAATATGATAACTTCGTCAACTGCGGCATCGATCACGCTCAGCCTGGCCATTCATTCGCTTCACGGGCAAAATTTAGACTTTGGGTCATGTAATGTTTTCTGGGCTCGATTTGTCGCCACTTCGGCCATAATGAATACGCACACGCAATACACGGCAACGGCTCATTTGGGGAATTTGTGCTTCTTGGCGTTGAGATTTAATCTGCTTCTTGAGATACCATCCGTCCCTCGATGGGCGAGCTTCTATACAACGGCTTCCCTTTTTCCCTTAATGGGGTCCTCTCGGATAACAGGTCTTGGAGATAGCTTGCGTTTTCTTTTGTTCTAACTTCTTGGAAGACTCCTCAGCATGTGGCAGCAGGTTGTATCACACCATGGATCTGGTCTGTTTTCATCTCTGTGCCGGCCATGTTGGACAGCGAGTCCTCAGCGCGGTTACCAGGCTTTCTCAACCTTATTTGGGACACGGACGGGCCGGTTTAGAGAAGAGCGTTCTGATGAGACGGCTGATGAGCAGCCCCTTCATTGTTACATATGGGTTCAATGCTTGTATCTTCATTTTGGGGCATTCTTGGTAGCGACCTTTTGCGCATAAGCGTGTCGCTGAACAAATACCACCTTCTTGACACTTTTACTGCGTATATCCTCTGACCCGGCTGGAACAGTGTGCTTATGGGACGTGCAGTCCTAGATTCATTCGTCTTTGGCAGATTACTGACAGCTTACACAAACGAGCTCCGCCCGGACGTTGCAGCTTCCGCTGCAGAAAAGCACATGGATTGCCCTGCCACGCACTTACGGCAAATATCTCCGTCGTCAGCCGACCCCAGAGAATTAAACCTCCGGGTACGCCCAACGACCGGGGAAATGGTGCTTGAGCTTCGACGAGAAACACTGCAGGGCCTCGAACCCTCGTCCGTACCCTTCGTCCGCGCCCTGCGGGCGAATCTCAACACACCATGTCGCTGCCCCAGACAGGTCGATATGCAAGCCCCCTGGAGGTTCCAATTTCTGGAAGAGGGCCGGCCGGTGCTGGCAGGCGGGGCGTAAGGCCGGATGCGACGCAGTGTCTAGGCCGCCAACGCACCCATGTCCATGGCGAGGCTTCTGGCTTTGATTGGAGAGTCACTGGTGCATATCTAATCTCGCCAGGGACTGCGTGGACTCATTTCGACTGTAGTTGGTTCAGGAGGCTACGAATTACTGCACCGTACAGTAGCTTGAGAGTTTGAGACGTGGGTAATTCAATGCATGCAGGTCCACAAGACAACCGTTGAATTTTTTAAACGCGTATTCTCTCATGGGGGTTGTAATCCGGGTTCCAGATGCGGTAGTATTTGTTTTAGAGTCGTTCTGTCACATCAATTGTTTTTTTCTCTACTACTCTTGTCAACGGGGCACCCATGTCCGCCGATCTGTTCCATCTCCCGGCCTTGCATGACGTGTATTGTTCTATTTATTGTTTGCTGTCCGGCTCGACTTACCCTGGCTACACAATTTGCTGGAGCCACAGGGCATGTAATCAGCCCCTTAAAACGAATCTTGTCAGCCTTTTGTGTTGTTCATCCGTTTCCACGCCTGTCAATTTCTGCGGGCCACATCTCCAAAAAAGACAAAGAAAGAGATCACTGTTAGGTAAACTCAATTGACTCGAGCTTTAAGATGGCACTAACTGACAGACATGTGTCATTTTGGCACGTGTAGCTGACATGACACGGCGAAGCGGCTGCAGCCACGGGTACCTGAGATTTGACAGTGGGACACTGCTAAGTTAGGAAGGCATCCCCATGTACTGCACAGTACGTTCGGCAGGTACAACACGGGGTCCGCCCAGGATTCTCCAGGCGTTCCTTCCCTTCCATCCCTGTGGCTCTTGGCCGCGGCAGTAGCGTTACGTTGGGTTCCAGAAGAACCAATTTTGTGGACCTCATCTCAATGGACGAAGTGCTTTCCTTTGTCGGTCTTGCTCGGATCGCAACTGGGCTTCGGATCTGGATGCTTGGACGTTTGTAGAATGATAGACTTACGACGCTTTATCTTACTATTAGATTCGCAATAGGCACAATCGAACCACTCTCAGACAGGCGCCAAACCCTGGGAGGGCTAGGAGCAATCAGACATCAAACACCCTACGAGTGTTAAGCTACCCTCTAACTTCCCGTTTGACTCGTTAGCCGCCTCCACACAGTAAGTGAAATGCCATTGTCACAGGCATTATCCCGGCGAGCCGCCGTCACCATCTCGCAATTCTCCGCCGCTCCATTAGACGGCACCGGTACTGTGGTCGGTGCAGGCACAAGTACTGGACAAAGAAAGTGGACATCATCCATCTTCCCCTCTCGACTGCTCCTACCAGAGTTTGGGCCATATCTCCAATTGCCGTCGAGACATTGTCAATGGTTGCCGGCGGGTTCTGGACCTACACATGCAGGCATGCATTCCATTGGCGCCTGGACTCGGTGTCAAGTTGGATGCAAAGGCTGTCGATAAACTCATCCGTCCCAGTCGTTCGGTTTTTGTCGCTCAGCCACGTTGATCGACGTCCGAATTGTCTTGAGCTGTCGGGTCATCTTCGCGTGGGCGATCATCCGAGCAAATCCAGCAATCTTTTAGCCACACTCAAGGCGTGGCGAATACTACTATTTATTCACAGTCCAGACTGTCGACCACTCAGAGATCACGAACAATGCTCCTTTTTGCCTGGTCTGCATATTATCTACGCCATTCTTTTCATATTTAGAATGTTCTCCTGAGCATCATTCCCTGATCCGACTTGGGTGCATATATCAATATCTGGTGCTCGCTAGTCGCGATGATAAAAATAGCATCAGGCCTTCGGGGTCCGCGATCACTGGAGTTGAGTATTTGGGGTGTTGAAAGAGTGAAGAGGTCGTTCGATGGCGAGGGTCAAGGCATCTCGGGTTGACTCCCCGAACCTAGTGTGTTCGTCAATTTGGCAGGACAGGAACCAAAAAGGGGCAAAAACACCTGCACGCTTCGGCGGACTCGTCTATGTCCTACCTGCACTTGAAGAACCCATTGCTGGCCATCCGGGGCATCGCCTACAAGTCCCACAGTGACAGCAGCTGGCGGAGTCAGACTCATCAACATCCTGCCCTAGGACGTCGCTACGCGACCGTTGTGGTGCTGTGGACCGGCAACAGCTTGCCCACTTTCTTATCTAGCAGAGCTTCCCCGTCAGCCTCCCTCCTTGGCGCCCGTTCCAAGTCCTGGCCACGGGCGCTGTATGGTCAGAACAGCCAGAACACCAGTTCACCGTGCGGCAATAGTGCATCGGGAGGTACCTTATCCGGGAGGACAGAACGGCCACCTTCCTCCCCTTTGCCCAAAATGGCATTCTCTTCTCTCGGTGTGGTCATGACTTTGCCGGGCGCTCCAGTCTCGTGATAACATCTTCCTTGACGGTGGGATCAATCACCTTGCCCACTCAGCCGCAGCGGTGTCGTCCCGTACCGCCTAAGACATTGTACAACGGCGATCGCCTAGGAGGAAAGGTCAACCGAAGCCAATCATCCCGCAAGCGAAGGCGTTGAGACACGCGCCGGTGGCGTGGGAGCAAGCCCTTGCTTGTACCACAAGGGGTTCAATACAAGACAATAAATCGTTGCGAACCTGGCCAACTGTGACGCGCGACGCCGCGTTGAAGAAGTTCACGTCCATGCCATGCGGTGTACGGCTTTCAACTGGCCATTGACACCCTGGGAGAAATGTCCTTCGCAGTCCCACAATGGTCGTGGCGGTAGCCCACTCAATGCCCCCCTGGCTTCTCCTTTTGCTTGCATTGATCGTATCCTCAATGACACGATGTAGAATCTCCTGGCAGAGGTTTAGGACCACCAGGAACTTCTTGTACCTTTCTGGTCACAAAGATTTGATGATGTCCGCTATAGAGACGACGTCTCCTGTCCAACAGACCGTAAGCCCCTATTTCCCTCCGCTACAGGAACAGGGGCCTTCCGCAGCGCGGATCGCCAGTCCTACAGCCTCGGCCCCTATATTTGGCAAGCCAGCGGTTGGGGAAGGACGCTGTGACACCAACGGAGCGGCCTCATGGTCTGTCATCTGGCAGCAGCCAACACCCACCACGTAGCCGGAAGCTTCCACCGTCGGCCAACGTAGCAAACCCATGTTTCGGGTCTGTCGCCTGGTTTGTTAGGAATACACGTACATCCCAGGTGAGGTAGTCAGGCCGTCCACCAATACGGCCGCGTGGGCCGCTTGTCTGCTGGCTCTGGTTGCAGGACTCCTTGCACTGTCGATATGGCCCGGAGCCAACCATCTGCAGAGGCTGGCTTGTCGCTGTTTTCTCTAGCGCAGGACAAAGTTAGTGTTGAGTGCACTATCAGTATAGGGATTGGAGTCACGTTGCAGTTGTAACGGGTACGCACACCTTAGCCGGGCCCGTCTGTCCAGCGCAGCGCATCCTGCACGACATGCAGAGATCCGTTTCCCTCACATCCTGCATCTGCTCATAAAAGCGTACCGATACTTCTTACTCGGCTCGCTGTTTTCCATACAAACTCGCCACAGTTAACGGTTTACGGGAAGTCGTTGGGGATATGGGGGCTCTTTGGCGGATTGAGGCGACGGGAAAAGGGGGCGCAGCAGCTTCACCTCGCCCGGACCCTTCTGGGGTCGGCACACAATTGCGGAGGTGAGCCTCTACCGAACACGTGGACCGCATGCCCTCTCCTTCGCTTCGACCAATCTACTCCTTTGGAAGAGATAGACTGGAAGACCCCCACTGAGGCTTCCAAGCCGACGACCGTTTACAGAGAAGAAAATCCGAACGACTTGTAATACACTTAACTGGAGCACACTGACAAGACCTGAGCAGTACCACACTATTGGCCGAGACAACCCATTCGTGTTCACAGGTACGAGAGGTATTGGTCAACCATGCTGCCAGCAGAAAACGTGGGTTGCAGCCGCTACGGGAGGCTTGAGCCCCAAGGTTGTCTTGGCGGACCCCTTCTGGAGCCTGACAGGTCGACCTATCCGCCGCCGCGCTGGGAGGAGGGGTCCTGGAGCGTCTCTTTGAACTCGTCTGTTCTTTCTGCTTTGGAAATTCTTACTGCGGTACACAGTACGTACTCGTTTGCTGCGCAGACGCCCCGGGATGTGGGCAAGCGGTATCCCAAGATGGACATATTGATGCCGATCACAACTACTTCCCCGCCCTGTACAGTACCTTCTCGAACAAAAGAAAACCCGGACGACGCGCTAGTAACGAGTACCCCCAGCGGAACGAAGAAGGAAAAAAACCCTTTAATAAACCGCACCGCGTCCGAGGGCAGTGATAGGTCCGTCGGCTGGAGATTAACAATTCCGGACGCCGAGCCCAGGGGTAGAAAATGGGGCCGCATCGCGTCAGTTTCTTTGTTCCGGTCCATGCGCAATTTCCGTGCTCCCCGCCGGTACCACTCCCTCGCTACGGCGGGGCCGGCGACGTCATCGGGGGTCCGGAGGAGGACTGAGAGGGGTCAGAGGCACCAGCCACATCCCGAAATTCTGGGATGTGTGGCTGATGCCTGGGGAGTTGCCACTCCGCTGCGATCGAGAATGGTGGACTTGTAGTTCGAGCGAGCTGCACTATGACCTGACTAAATCATGCAGGTCGTGGAAGGATTATGCAAGTTCCAGCTCGACAGGGGAGGTATTGCGCGGCGTGCCATGCCTTTGTCCTGCTTGCGATAACCCAAGGGACCATGTAAGTACGTGCAGATGCAGGAGCAGATCATGTCGATATGGGCGCTTTGCAGCTTACATCTGCTGCCGGCAAACAGAGCGCCGGGAGGACCTATGCTCAGTTAGGGCTAGTTTGGGTGTGGCTGGTACGATACTTAGAACCTGTCCGGGATGGCCTCACTGGAAGGAGGTCTAGGCCCTGAAGGCGGAGTAGAGGAGCGATCGACGTGTTTCTGCTCTCCAAAGAGTTCGCTCACATGCCCAACCGGTGAGAGGGTTCCTCGCGGGGAGCTGGGCTCTGTGCTGGACTGCTATTTGGCGACCTACGGCGACGGAGGTACTCCCTTTGCTCGCCGAAGCCGTGTCAAGACAAACGTCAGGCCCGGCGCTGGCTGCCCGACCGGATAGGCGAGCAGACTCAGTTGTAAGACTGGCTGGTGCTGGTGCAAGACAGGCTTGGGTTTTCCGATGCTGGTGGGCTTTGCAATCCTGTAACTGCTCACATGTCGAGCAAGGTTAGACCTGTCCATGTCTTGTTGTTGTAGTCTAATCGCTAAACAAATCGGCTCTACAAACACTGCGTATCATGAGCGTGGATGTTACTACCATGGATAACTGGCTTTCACTGCTGTGGCGGGGACAGCGATGCCTTAGGATGCTGCCCGCTGATACACGTCGACGATCTTTCGGTCCTATACTCTACTGAATTACACCTAAGCTTATTAGAGATTCAGAAGCTGTTCACGTGGTGTGCTTGCTTCAAAACTAATTATCGATAATTCGAGATGCCCAGTCAGAAGTGCGGCACTGCACGAATAGATCCCGGCAAAAGGGTCGCGTCGGAAACCATAACCGCGTGAGATTATGGGGGGTGGGTGGAACGGGACAGATGCCCATGTCTCTGCTTTGCTTCATGTACGGGTAAGTACTATCCAGATCGGACCTACTGTATGCATGTACATTGCGTTGGGAACCCCGTTCCGCAGTGCAGAGTACGGCGTTCTTGGGCCGAAGTATGTAACTCTGGGCGGTAGCGGTACAAGGCGCGATGGTACCGTGTGGCCCGTGGGAATGCCCTGGGGATCTCGTGCTTGCGTGCTTTGGGTCATGCAGCGCATTGCAGACGGGTACGCGGCCTTGGCGGGAGAATGATTGGATTTCTGGGATCTATTACTGGCGGCGGAGGAGTGGACGCAAGACAAAAGGTGGGAACTCGGGATAGGGGGTGAACAGAGTAAGGAGAAGGGCCCCCTTTACTAGCCACACATGGTGCTACCCCGGGGGGTACATTGGCAGGATTGGAGAGGTATACACAGTAAGGGGCTAGGAAGACAGAGAGATAAGAAGGGAGAGATCCCCTCCGCTTGACGTTCGGTGTGGCGAGTGCAGAAAAAGTCTTGTGTACCCACGGCAGAGGGAGCGCGACTCGGGAGCCCGTGCCTGCGAGTAAGGTTTGTCGAGGTACAAGGATGTACTGACTACAGACTGATGATCACCGGCGGGGAGAAGGATTAGAGTTCACCACAGCCACAGGACGAGAGCGGCCTATGCTTCGGAGCTCTCTAGCCACTCTCTAGCCACGGAGAGGAAGGTCCAGCGAATGAGGATGTCGGGAGCGGAGGGATGCTTGCCTGATAGGGCAGCTGCCAATTGGGAGACTGCCGGAGGGCAGAAAAGACCGGGGGACGATAGAGTGCATCTCGCCACCTGCGGCGTCGGCGGTGAGGGGGATACTGGTGCATGGTTGAGCCGCATGTGGCTTGTCCCACTGGCCGTCGAGCGAGCCATTGAGAGGCATGGTTATATTTGGATTGAGATCACGGGACAGCCGAAGGGGACGTCAAGATGCATCAGAGCATCGTCAGAGCCGTGTCCAATTTGTCGCGCAGGCTTGTGCCGTACTACGTTGCGACTTTTGGCCTGTCGAGCTGGACATTCTCTCGACAAAGGGATGACTATCGTGTCAGTGTGGCGAGAGATGATGGCCGCTGAGACGTCAGGGCACACGATATGGCATCATAAGCCACAGGTACGGTTGTGATCAGCCCGCGACACTGGCTCGAGTCGGCAATTGATGGACGACTTGTGGCTGGTGACTATTGGGCAGAACCAAGGGGCCTACGTCGGACAAGGAAGGGATCGGCAGAGGGGACGACGCTCGATGATATTGCGGCAGACTCCGCTAACTCGTGGAATATCACGGCCATCATGAGGTCCTACGAAGACATCAGAGCATGCCTGGAATGTTGGTCTAGAGCGCTATCTTTAGACTGTGCCGTGACTGTTTTCGATTGCCTGCGAAGGGGCAAGGACAAGCCTGGATCCTTATTCGGCCCATCTGAGATTGTTTGGCGCACAGTGTCTGAGTCAGATTGGACGACTGGAGCAGCTTGATATTGGAAAGATGAGCAGAGTTTTGGTAGGTCAAGTCCGAGGACAACATCGCGAGGAGCGCAAGGAAAATTCCCCTTCAGAAGGAATCGGCCATGGAAAAGCCATGATTTGAAGCTACGGTTGATGTTAAGCTGAGGGAACGACCCTACGTCATACGTAACGTCTCGAGATATATCAGGGTTAGGGTTGTGTATGTTCGTGATTCTTCGTCAGATCACCTACTAGACGAGCGATATCTCTTTCAAGATACCGGCTCATATTAGGAGTATATCATTACTCGGGGGGGGGATTATGGCTTTTTAGTAATGCTGATACGGGTTTTGAACAAAGTTCAAGTACGGCCAGAGTGCATTGTTGTCGAGTCTTGGTGCTTCAGAACACCATGGTTCCATCACGACAACATCTCAGCGATTATTGAATAGCAGTGACTGCCATGTTACTATCATGAAGGACTAGTGCTAACCTAATGGTGACCTGAGACGCTAATCCGAAATCTGGAGCAATTCGCTGTCCAGAACCACCAGATGAATGTTCCTCAGCCCTTTTTCCATAGTATGCCGATTGTAAAGCATCAGCGTCCTTCTCTCATATCCGCCTCAGCCTGCCTGCATATCCCTTTCCGATAGAAAATCGTAGAACACCCTAGCAAATGGACTATCCGAGACTCCAGACCGCATACAGATAGCCGGGCGGTTATTTACGCAACCTCACATCGACAACTGGAACGGATTCTGCTCTCTCAAAGCCTCGAACGAAAACCCGCCGGCGACGTAGGGTCGGCCGAAGCCGTGCCCATCAACCAGACCAACGAACTCCCGGCCAGCGACGAGCTCCCACACCATGTGATACACGTCCTCCAGCTTCGGCTCCTCGGCGCCCTCCCAGAGCGGAACGTAACGCCCCTTCACCGTCTTCTTCGCTGTAAACGTCCAGTCCTTATAGATCGGAGCGGAGCGCGGACCGGCGGCGTGGGTCGGCAGCACGGAGCGGCAGGCCGCGACGTCCGGGACGACCCAGCCGCCCAGGCCGCACAGCGTGGCGTCGCGGTAGTACGAGTGCGGACCGGTCAGCGGGTTCGTCTGCGTCGAGCCCCAGAAGTAGTCGGGGTTGGGGATGGCGATCACTCGGACGAGGTAGATCGCGGAGTTTGCCTTGAGTGCTTCGAACGAAGGGCAGGTTTTGATGATTTTGTACAGCTGGTTTTCGGTTGCCTTGTTGCCCTCTCTCTCGGCCTTGGTCATGAAGGAGTTGCGGTGGGTGGTGATAGAGTCCAGCGCAGCGGAGGTGGCGGTCGAGAGGGCGGTGGACGCCAGGCTGCCGACGGGGGGATGGTTGTCCGCGTTGGTAAGCCGTGCCTCGGAGCCAGGGATGTTGGTGCTGCCTCTCTCTGTGGCGTTAGGTGATGGAACCGTGTCTGTGGCAGTCGTGGCCGACTCAGCAGGCCAGGCTCCCGGACCAGAAGATGTCATGGCAGTCACCGTGGATGCCGACCCAGACGAGGTGGATTTTGTCGATGGGCTCCCGTCCCTGTCGTCTGCAACACTGTCGAACCTGGCCTTGTAGCCGAGCAGACCCATGAAAGCAAAGTCGGGGTGGACACCGCAAGCCTCGAGGGCCTTCTTGTCGTTGCCCGCGATTTGCTTGATCTCAATGTCGATGAAAGTTCGATGCAACTTAGCAGGATACCGACTATGGTGCTGTCTGAGGGTGTTCAGCTTGGCACCAAAGACCCAGTCGCCATAGACGCAGGCGCGGTTGAAGTCATTCTTGGGAGCCGTCCACTTCAATCTCAGGATGCTCCAGTTGCCGGTTTTCTCATAGGTATCAAGTTCCTGGATCTTTTGCTCCTTCAGGACCTTGACGTACTCGTCAAATTGGACACCCACCGGGCCTTCGATCGGCTCGTTCATTCGAGCATTAGGGATTTTCTCACGGTCGTTGAGGATCGGCTGATTGGAGGCTGGGGGATTGGACGACAACGCGACGGCTCGACTGCGGGATGATGTACTAGCTCCCTCGTTGTTACTGCCTTGGCCATCGGCGGTATGAGAAGCAGCAACTTCGACAACTGAAGGGAGCAGCGTGCTATCGCCGCTGCTTCCGTTACTTGCTATATTTGAAGCGGCCAGGGTGGATAGCGAAGTGCTGGTTATTCTATTGCTGCTGATGGTATCACCGTCCATGACTGTCGCCTCCCAGTGATTGAATGCGGCGATAGAGGGAACGCTGGGCTCAGTGGCTGAGTTCTCGCTGCTGCTGTTGCTACCGGCAATAACTTCTGCGTCGATAGGGACGGGCGGTTCGATCGGGGGAGGAAACGCTTAAAGGTCAGCGACGAGATTGGGCGGCATACGCAGGTTTGGTGTGGTGGTTCTGGAGATGGAGGAGGATTGGAAAGTAGAAGAGAAACAGAGTGCAGTGGATGAGGTGATCTGAAAGTGAAGGCTGAGGGCTGAAGCGGGTATGGAATGGACCGGAAGAATGAAGGAGGATGAGCTCAGAAAAGAGCGGAGAATGCACTCACGATCCATACCGGGGTGCTCGGCGCCGGGACTGTCATCGACACTGCCTGTGTCTTGATTGGGTTGCTTGCGGGTACCTCTGGTGAGGCCCCGGACGGTCTTGGTAGAACGTGAGACGCCTCTGGCAATACCACCGTGATCAACATCGAAGACAACTTCCTCGGTAGGGGTATGCTCGGCATTCAGGAGAGGCTTCGCAGCCTCAGGTCGTCTACATTTCGTGTAGGCCGTATCATGGGGCTTCACCAGAATGCTTCTTGCACTCCCTGCCGTCATGGTGCCGGGAAGGCTTAACTATGCATGTCAGTCATCTGTCTTCATTTGTCAATAGCCCGCTTGTCGTGCTATTGACGAAGCTTAGCCATGCTGTGGTCTTTGCGAACGAGATGCCCCTGAGAATGCCGAGCTTCCTGAGCAATTGAAATATGGGTGTGCGACTTACACGGGTAGTGCGATTGACTAAATTGAACCGAAAACAGAATAACGATGGGAATGCGTAAAGGTCTCAGTCCTGTCTTTGTTTATGCCCACTACTTGATAATGCCACGATAGATGTTGGCTAATATGTTTGTAGTGACTTGTCATGAAAGAGAACCCGGCCGTAGATCCTCCCACTAAGAGTGTATCCGGCTGCACCTTCATGAGACATCTCTAAGGGGAGATGGGCGATTTTCCGAGCTCGGTCGTGCCTTCACTTGAAAGTCGATATGCAATCCTTCTATTAGAGCAAGCTACCTAGTTCGAGCAACATCAACCTCTTGTAGCAAGGGTAGCCCCTTCCACAGCGCGTTACGTAGTCACGAAATACTTGAACGACGCCAAAAGGGGTATGTGACTAGATTGTGCGCCTCATACTGTCTGAGATCTGGTAGGTGCACGTTTCTCATACCACCTGTGTCTCGTAAGATTGTGAAGAGACCGAAATGACTGAGCCACCGCAGGGTTGCTACCATGTTTTTGGTATTGCTCTCAAGCTTTTAACGCCACGAGGCAGAAAGGGGGCACATCCTTAGGTGCATGCGCGGCAGGTAGTGCACGTTGTTGAAGCTTAAGGAGACTGTCTGCCGAGAAACCGGATCGCTGAGAAGTCGTTTAGACAGTGAGATTCAGCAACCAATAAACAGAAATGCTGTTTCAATGTCTCGATTTTGTTTCAACTCCCGTACGGCGCAATGCTCCAATTTGACCGACAGGCGTTTTACTATTGATCCTCTAACATCTTGCTCTTAAGGATCTCCAAGCTCTGGCTCTTAATCTGCATGGGATGCATTTTGCAAGACTGCAGCTGAAATGAGTAGATAAAGCATGTTCCTGGACCAGACTATTAGACCAGCTCCTTGGTAAGGCAAGGAAGAGTAGCTCGCCATACTATGGTGTCATGCTTGGAAGGCCCTTATACAAGAACTGCCTCATATTTCACTTCCAAAGGGACCACCATGATCAAGCAATTTGCAGAATGGTTTGTGGTAGCCTTTTAATCACTTGATCAAAGGCCCATGCTAAGTTGATTGCGGTATTCCCGCAGACAGACACAAGACCATCGATGACAGGCCCAGCAAAGAGAGAAGATATGCGCGAGATCTCTCAAGCTCATATATAGAGACGCAGAACAACAGGAGAAAGCATACCTACCACTCGGGACTCGGTAGTATAAGACGACCCGGCCGACAAGTGCCAAAACTGATAGCCACGGAGATATTGTGATTGAGAGAGGAGCCAGCGACGAGATGTCGTTGTTGAGGCTGAAAGAAGGTCCGAGCTAGACAGGGCTCGCCCCGCATTTGTGGCGTGCTAGGCGAGAGCTGAGCTTCGAATACTGTGTATGGCAAGCCGGAGTCTCAAGCTGGGCCATTCTAGATTTCGCTGAGTGTACAAGTTTTGCCCCTTTAAGGTTAAAGATGTCTTTGGGAGGCAGTAAGACTATGCCCGATAGACAGGAATTGCTTTGGGCTTAGCGGGCGTTGTTCACCAGCACTAAGATGAATGGAATGAGTGTACTGTACATTTGCTAGGACGATGAAGTCCGACTCGGTGACTATGGCAGCTGCTGTACCCAAGCGCCGGCAGTCGAGAGCCAAGGTAATGCGTATGTGAGATAGGCAAGTAATTTTCCCCTGATAAAAGCCACGCGCGATCAGTGACGACTGTGGCCTTGGTAGCAAAGAGAACGTCGGATGCTTGAAATACTTTGGAGACTGAAACTGCCTCGTGTATCAGTTCGTTGACCCCAAAAGTTCTGGGTGAAAATACACTCGTCTACTAAATAGTGGTGGAGATAGCTCTCGTCGTTGTAACCGATCAAATTCTGAAAGAAGATGCCGTCTAACATGATGTGAAGTGGAAGGGAAGAATGTCCTTTGGTGGCATGTGAAAGGAAGGCTTAGTCAAGGAGATAGAAGGAATAGAGCTTCCAACTGTACGATGATAAGGAGAATCGAATGGCCACCTCTCCCAACCACATTGAAATGACCGATTTCATGGTTAAGATCAGGTGCCTGCCTGTGGTCTGAATCAGCCAAGGTCAGGCCGCGACCGTTTCGTCAGATACTGTCACCGCCCTTTGTGATTAGAAGCCGTGCTCGGCACTGTAGAGAACAGTACGAACAGCGGTAATGTGACATAGCTTATATGGTGCTACACAATGCGCAAGATGTTTCGATTTTTGCGGGACGGGAGTTAGTGCATAAGGCAGTAACGTTAGCCGAGGGGCACTAACTGGATGGGCCTGGAACGTCGCCTAGGTAGCCTCACTGGGCTAAGGTACCTCTAGATGGAGGGGCTGGCGCATTGACACAGCGTTTCGCAAACAGAGTGAAGAAAAAAAATAAGTTAGCAAACCATGGTGCCTTCCTCCCTTCTTCCGTTTCTCTTCTCCAGCCCAACTTCTCGGTCACAACACGCACCGCCTTCGTCAATTATCCCCCCCAAGGGTGCGCCCGCCAACGACTATCTCCTCTTCTCTTCTTTCATCGTTAGGTCTGGACTCCGATTTATTTCGAATCCCTGACTCTTTGTCGCCCACTCAGTCTTCGGACCCGTCGACGTTCACGTGTTGATCTCCCGCAATCTTCGGACAAGCTCTTTCGTCACCGCCCCATCCACTCAGTGCTCTGACCAGACTCTCTGTCGACATTGCTACTTGGAACAGCTTTACCCTGCTATTGCTGTCTCATCAAAAAGGACGCTGCTGGTACAACCGTTTGCTCCTTTTTGCAACGCGCTATAGCTGTCGACCTAGTCTCCGCGGATCAACATCCTTTGTACGAGGCGCTACCCTAAGTCTCCGCCTTCAAAACAGTGAACGTTCGACCTTCTGCGATCAGAGGTCATCGAAATATCTCAGTCCTAGTTCCCACCAACGAATCGAAGCTACGAAGCAATAGACAAACTTGCATCCCGCGATATCTGTGACTTTGACTAGTCATGGCCAGCCCACTGCAGTTTGCCTACCGGACCCAGAAGGCCATCGGTGTCGTTGACGCCGCCCCCGTCTACGAGCGCCTTCCTGGATTCGTCGAGCCCGAGGGGACCCTCCGGTGTTGTGTATACTCTCCCTGCGGCCGCTACTTCGCCTACGCCACCGACCACGGCGTTACCGTTGTTGACGCCTCCGTCGGACATGTCCTGACGTTACTTCCCCTGACAACTGTCTACGATCTGGCCTTCTCGCCCAAGGGCACCTACCTGAGCACCTGGGAGCGCCCTTCCAAGGACGAGAACGGGGATGCCGCCAAAAACTTCAAGATATGGCGCGTCATCGAGGATGTTGCCGACGACGCCGAGAAGCAGCCGCTTGGAAAGTTTGTCCAGAAGTCCATGTCCGGCTGGAACCTGCAGTATACTGCCGACGAACGCTTCTGCGCCCGTCTTGTAACCAACGAGGTCCAGTTCTACGAGAGCCACGACCTCTCTACGGTCTGGAATAAGTTGAGAGTCGAGGGTGTGATGGATTTTGCTATTGCCCCTGGCCAGAACCAGAATGTTGCCGTCTTCGTCCCGGAGAGAAAGGTTTGTAACCATCGGCTATGCTTGGTCATGTATATCTGCTGACATGCTCTAGGGTCAACCTGCCTCGGTCAAGGTCTTCAACGTGCCGCAGTTCACGACGCCCATCTCACAGAAGACTTTCTTCAAGGGTGACAAGGTCCAGCTGAAGTGGAATGCTCAGGGCACCAGCCTGATTGTGCTAGCGCAAACAGAGGTGGACAAGTCGAATAAGAGCTACTATGGAGAGACAACCATGTACTTGCTCAGCGCCAACGGCTCCTTCGACGCCCGCATCTCGCTCAACAAGGAGGGCCCGATCCATGACGTATCCTGGTCTCCCAACGGGAGGGAGTTTGGAGTTGTGTACGGTTTCATGCCGGCCAAGACTACAATTTTCAACCAGCGTGCCGTCGAGATGCACTCTTTCCCTATCGGGCCGCGCAACACTATCATCTTCTCGCCCACTGGAAGGTTCGTCCTCGTTGCCGGCTTTGGAAACCTTGCCGGGCAGATTGATGTCTATGATCTCGAGAAGGACTTCCGGAAGGTCACTACCATCGAGAGCGGCAACCCCAGTGTCTGCACGTGGAGTCCTGACAGCCGTTATATCATGACGGCCACCACTTCGCCGCGCCTCAGAGTCGACAACGGTATCAAGCTGTGGCACGTCGGGGGAGGCATCATGTACAACGAGGACTTTGTGGAGCTGTACCATGCCACCTGGCGCCCTGCCCGGGCTGAGGATCTCCCGGGAGGCGACCCACTGCATCCAGTTCCCACGCCGCACAAGTCCGCACTCGCCTATCTTGGCACGGTCAAGACCCCGTCCAAGCCTGCAGGTGCGTACCGCCCGCCTGGAGCTCGGGGTACCTCCACGCCTCTACACTTCAAGCGCGAAGATGAAGGCGGAGCCGCTCATGTCGTTGGCAACGGCACGCCTTCGATCGGCCCTAATGGATTCGGTCGTGCGCGTCGTCAGGTGCCTGGAGCCGAGTTCACCGATGCGGCGCCTTCTGTGCCTGGGGCTACTCCTGTCGACGGTGAAGAGAATCTGTCCAAGGCCGCGGCTAAGAACAAGAAGAAGCGTGGCAAGAAGAACAAGGACGGCGCTGCAACCAATGGTGAGGGTGAGCAGCAGGCCCAGGGAGGAGCGAGCCTCGCGCCGCCGGCGCGCGAGTTCGGCCTCTCGTCTGGTAACGAGGGACGCAGCCCGGACCGCCGTGGACAGCATCACCACTCACGGAGCCAGTCCCGGAATAACATGCAGGGGCCAGGCGGCCGCAACCGGAGCAACACGCAGCGGGGACCGCGCGATCACAGCCGTCCGGCTCAGGGACACGGGGATGCGCGCAACCAGAACTACCAGAATCAGCAGCAGGCAGCACATGTGCCGACTGGACCAGCGGCTGATCAGCAAGGCGGAGCTCCCCTGTCGCCTGCGAACGATTCGAACAACCCCAACGCCAAGAAGATGCGTAGCTTGCAGAAGAAGATTCGCGCCATCGAGGATCTTGAGATGCGTCTCGCTGGAGGCGAGAAGTTGGAGGACACCCAGATGAAGAAGATGGGGACAAAGTCTCAGGTGCTCAAGGAGCTCGAGGCGTTGGAGAGGGCGTCATAGATGACATCTTAGGACTGTCTCAAAAGTCACTGTGCTTCGTCCGTGGTTTCTCCAATGCGGTTGCCAGTCCAGCATCAGGTCTCACGATGTAATGAGCAATAGTCTGTCACGGTCACGGCGAGCAAATCATGTCTTCTCTGGCCATCTGCTCATATTGGTGTCGAATTAGCCAGGATGCAACAGTCCTGAGAGATTGCATATGATCGCTGGGGATACGGAACTGGAGACTCGGGGGTTTGGGAATGGCGTTGGGTGGTCTTGCTGAAGGTTTCTCAGTCTGCGCCTCGCCGCTGCATGGAGGCCTCGGCTCTCTAGACCGTATCAAGGTCTTCTCAGGGGCCAACAAACAACGATGATGCATCACGTAGAACAGCGAATGTCACCGCCAACCGTAATGCCGCGGGCTGACAGTGACTATCATTGTCCATAGACTAGATGGAAACGGTTAGAGAAAATCAATAAAGGTTATTCTCATGACCGCTGACAACTTTACCCATGAGATGTTAACTCATAGATGTGATGTTGCCGACCCTACACTTTCATATCCAGTATCTCGATGCCAGAGCAACTCTCACGAGCTGTGATATCAAGCATATTTGAGCGCATGACAAGCAGAGCTAATTCGACATGTGCGAGCATCCTATATAATAACCCTGAAAGTATTCGATCTGCAAAAATACATCTTGTACTCACTTGCATACCTTAGTATAAGCTGTAGAGGTAGTTCCATATGACCCACATTGTTGTGCATCGTCGCTTCCGTTTCCAACAGAGCACATTCCAGGCTGTCCACCACTTTCACCATTTTCAATCCGTTTGACCTGGTTTGACTTTGCCAATGCTTTATTTGACATTTCGAAGTGAATGGCTCTATTGAAAAATTACATGGAACATTTGAAGCGATATGTAGGAAGCCCTTCACTGCTTTCTGAACGGCGTCCGAGGGAATGAGAATGGGTTGTGGCCAATCCGCATTTTTCACCAGCCACATTTGAACAACTGTACCACCTTCTTGTCAACTGTGGCTTGAATGCAGCTGGGCAGCCCTTTTCAATAAGGGGTTTTATTTTTGGGCGATTCAGGTGATGGGAGGATTGGACTGTGCCTTTGCACAACGAAAAGGGCACACGATAGATGTCTGATTGCCACAACGTCTGTCCTTGTAGCTTCTGTCTTCTCTCTTGCGCTAAGAGACTCTGGACCCAAGTTCGACTCAATCGCAGGACCCCACAATTTATTGAAGCTTTAATTCTTTGGGGTTTTTAACTGGATCCAACCGACTCTTAGTCGATCTAGACTAGACTTCGCGGTTCAGGCAACCAAGAATATCTGCCGCCGCTCTTGAACTGGCACGCGATAATCCTCGGATAACAACAATTCGAGCGCAAGAAGACGGACGGCACAGGAGACCCGACCTACTATTCATTAGGCCTAATTGACGTTTGATCAATTGGCAACAACGCTCGCCCCTTTCTCTGATCGCGCGCTACAGCCTTATCCCTCGAAACTCCACCGCACCCAACTAGACACTCTTCCCCTTTCTATAACTGCAAACTCCCATTTCTGCACTACCACCAAACATGGCTTCAACATCTGGCCTAACCCGCCGCAGAGGAGGAGGTGGAGGCGGGGGCGGGGGCTCTGCCAACGGTGACGAGGGCGGCAGCGGCATCGGGAGGTCCAACTCGTCGAGCAATTTCAAAGACAGCACCCCGGAGACGAGCTACGAGAGCGGCGAGAATGGTCACAAGATTGCCTTCGACCCCAGGGACATCAGCGAGAGCGCCGAGCGGAGCAAACAGCCCAAGCTGACGCTAATGGAAGAGGTGCTCCTCTTGGGATTGAAGGACAAACAGGTCAGCAAGCCCCGTGGCCAACGAGCGCCCAACTAAAGAGAGAGCGATAGAGAGGCAGAGAGAGACGGAAAAGAGAGCTAATCGTCGGTTCGTGCTGCAAAACAGGGCTATCTCTCCTTCTGGAATGACAACATCTCCTACGCCCTACGCGGCTGCATCGTCCTCGAGCTGGCTTTCCGCGGCCGCATCAGTATGCAGAAAGACCCTGCACGGCGGCGCTTCCCTCTTCCCGACCGCGTCATCGAGGTCATCGACGATACCTTGACGGGCGAGGTGCTGCTGGACGAGGCGCTGAAGATGATGAAGAGCAGCGAGAAGATGAGCGTAAGCTCGTGGATTGACCTGATGAGCGGTTAGTCGTCAACCCCCCTTTTCCGCCACGACAACACAAATGAAAAAAGGAAACGGAAGAAGCTGACAGAACGACTGGGGACGATAAAACAGGCGAGACCTGGAACCTGATGAAGATAGGTTACCAACTCAAGCAGGTCCGCGAGCGGCTCGCCAAGGGCCTGGTGGACAAGGGCATCCTGCGGACCGAGAAGCGCAACTTCCTCCTCTTCGACATGGCCACGCACCCCGTGGCCGACGGCGGCGCCAAGGAAGAGATCCGGCGGCGGGTGCGCAACGTGCTCACGCAGCGCACCGTCGTGCTGCCCGCCAGCCAGTTCCTGCCCGAGAACCTCGAGTTCCGGTACGTGCGCACCGTCGCCATGGTGTGCGCCGCCTACGCCGCCAACGTGCTCGAGAACGCCCTGTCGACGCTCGGCCACGAGGCGCGCGAGCGCGCCTTCACGCAGACGGACGAGCTGCTCGCCGACTATAGCCAGTGGCCGTTTGGGAAGAAGGCCACGGGGAATGGGATCGGGGCTAATCTGCCGCAGGTTATTGCTGAGGTATGTTCCTGGTTCTGCTCCATCTACTCTACTGGGCTGGAGGGATTTTGGGGAAGAGGTGTTAACAGTCTCGTGATATAGGAAGTGAACAAGGCCAAGGACAAGGAACTCCAGCTCGAGGTCGTCGCTGCCTGTCTGAACGTCTTTACGAGACTCGATTCCCTGTTATAAGCCGCTTCGGAGTGCCCCCGCTCAATACCCCAGCCATCTCATCGTCGGAGTGAGGCTTATTCTCCAGCGGGATACAATCGTTCTGATGGGCGCACGACAGATTGAACATGCAGGGCGGAACATGGGACTAGCAGGGTCCAGCAATACAGGAGCGCTTGATCAGCCGCCGACTGCGGACGTGAGCACATATAGAGACACGTCGTAGCTTGGCCTGTTCAGGAGTACGGGTCTGATGTTAGAGGTCGTTCGACTCGGTTGGGTTGAATGACAAGAATGTCTGGCAGTTGGCCGTGCAAGCTTTCTCAACGTCACTCGCTCTACTGGGAGGAGTTGTCTTGCGTATTCAAGGCACAATAGTGCACAGCTCTCTTCGTTTCCAGCCAAACTGTGTTATACCAGCAGGGTTTCTCCTAACTTGCTTGCTCTTGCCGGGGTTAATGTCAACTTTCTCGATGACTGATCGTCTCTAGGAAAATGGGGTGGATGGGTTTATTAGGAGTCTATGCCTTCACGAGTAATACTTACATATTCCAAATCAAGCGCACAGCAAGTTCGAAATTGCATGTCACGTTGAGTTACCGCGTGCCGTTCCTTGGAGCTGCTGTGAACGAGGTATTCAGAAATTTGTCCATTCTTTTGGTACGCCTATATGAACCGAACCTTTATGAACGAAGGTATGCCCGACATGAAGACCACCCAACGCCTTCCACGAAAAACGCCTAGACAACGCAACGCAACGCAATGCAATGTCCTCCCTTTCATCCATGTACATGGCCACTCCCCCGGTGCCCGGTTACTCCAAGCTACCTCTTCTTCCCGCCCCCAACACTAAAGCTGCCCTCGAACCCAGGTCTCGCAGCCTTCTTCTTCGTGGGCCCGCTCTTCTTCTTGCCCTTCTGTCCCTTCCCGTCTCTCCGCGCCTGGAGGTTGGCCTCCCTCTTCTTCTGCCTGTCGTGGATCCCCTTGGCCACGCCGGCCTTGCGCTCCTTCCACTCCTTCTCGCTCTTCTGCTTGGCCTTGTCCTTCCGCTTGACCGCCTTCTTCAGCAGCGTCTCGTCGTCGCGAACCTTCTCGCCCTCGGCTTTCCTCCGCGCCGCGAGCCACGTCTCCTTCTCGAGGACGTCCTTGCGCTTCTCGTCGTCCAGCTCGGCGAGGCGGCGCTTCTGCGCCTCCACCTTGGCCAGCGCCGACTTGGGGTCCATCTTCTTCTTCTGCGGGCCGGCTTCCTTCTCGTACGTTAGATCGCGCGACAGCGTCGTGCCGTCACCGAAGGCCACGCGCCCGAAGGCGAAAGAGGTCTCGACGTCGTCGTTGATGGGGATCATGGGGCTCATCAGGCTGCCGCCGGGAGAGTTGCGGGCCGACGCGAGAGCCTCCTCGCGTTTGAGGTCTTCTTCCTGCTTGGCCTTGAGGCGGAGCTCCTTCTTGTGCGCCTTGCGCTGGGCTTGTTTACGGCGGCGCTCCTCAATGAGCTCCGACCGCGTCAGGATCGGCTTCCCGTCTGAGCCGTCGGCTTTACGGGCCGCGCGGAGGGCTTCGATGCGCGCTGCTAGACGGGCGCGGAGGGCGGTTGTGTCGGTGGGAATTTTGATGTGTTTTGGCTTTTCGGAAGGGGCGACGGCTGAGGCGAGGGAGGTGGTGGTACTAGCTGCTTCGACAGAGGAAGGGTTGGAGGTGGCTGGTGCGGTGTCAAAGACGGGTGAGTGTGGTGTTGAGGCTGAGGTGGAATCTTCCTCGTCGGCGAGGCCGGGCACGGATATTTGCTCCATTTCGGCGTCTTCTTCGGGGGACGGGTCGGACTCGGTTGATTCATGGATGACGTCTTTGCTTTTCTGTGGCCGTTGCTTGTCATTCTTTTCGGATGCTGGGTGGTTGTCCTCCGCTGCCTCGGCTTCGTTACCCTCTCTCGGTTCCTGAGGGGCAGCCTTGTCTGACTTCCCCTCTATCCTGGCCTTTTTCTTCAATTCCTTTTCTTCCTTCTTCTTTTGTTTTGCCAGCCTCTTCTCTGCCTTTGCCTTTGCCTTTTCGCTCAGTTGCTGTGCTGGCTTATCATCTGTAAGCTTCGGCTTCTTGCTGGCGGATTCCTCAGTTTCACTCTCGACCAGAGCAGCCTTCTTCTTCAGTCCTTCACCCGGCTTCTCCTTCTCAACATCGAGATCTAGGCTGACGTCGTCTTCGTCTTCGTCTTCACTTTCGGCTTCTTGGGACTCTTGCATATCACGCAGCTTGCGCTTGTTGCGTGCCCGCTCATCCATGACCTCCTTGGCGTTCTTGTTGAGCTCACTGTCGGGGTCCAGCTTGTTCCGCTTGGCTGCCTTGGCCTCCGCTTTTGTCTGTTTCTTCTTCTTCCATTGGTCCTGTAGGGAGATGTGTGAGCAGGCTATATGTGGACAGAATGATGTATGATTTATGCTGTATATTGGCCAGTGCGCCACAGAACTTGAAAGCCCGGTTCAGCTCGAAGGGTGTCAACGTACGCTTGTGTCCTCTCCGTAGTATATCTTGGCCGGAATCAGAGATAGCAGGCCGTCAAACGCTTTGGAATGCTCGCGCAGACGGTCCTGAACAGAGTTGTCAGCAATAGTCCAATTCGCTGCCAGCCACAAGGAGGCAATAAATCCTCGGGCGGGGTTGGTGCCCGGCACATACTTGTAATGATGCTTCCGCCATCTTGTTGACGACTGGATAAAGAGTACTGAAGGACAGGGCAGGAGGTATGGGGAAAGCTGCCGTGTGGAAGCCTCTACATGCAAGGCACGAGCAAAAGAAGTTCAGATCAAACTTCAAGAGGTCGGCGTGCACTGATTGGCGATGGCTCGAAACACCAGCGATTTTTCGTTAGGCGGTGGGAAAATTTCCAGTGTGGAGTCGGCGCTTGACGCCTGCCCCGTCGAAATCTTGGCGCCGTTTCTGCCGGAGCGGTGAGCCGAGCGGTGAGCCACTTTGATAGGTGGGGTTGAGTTCATCATTGACCAGACCAAGTGCGTGCACATACCTCCATATCATCACCAGAAATGTAGTAGAAAATGATAGGAAATATATCTAACGCCTATGTGCATTTGATACGACTAGCCAAAACGACTTCCTGAGGAGCTTACTCGGGTCATAGGCAGGACAAGAATACAAGCAGACCAGACGGGTAGTCCAGTTCTCTGGCCCAACGAAGCCGCTCTCATGATCATGACGATACCTTACGCTTGTCCCTCTTGTCGACCGTTTCTTGTCTAAGTAGACCCCCACGTCCTATAGACCATAACATATAAGTTTTAGATTCAGCCTTGGATATCGCTGGCTCCACGGACAGTGACTCTTCTCGCGATGAAGAGCCTCGGGCAGAGGACCACCTTGCGACATAGAGTGCCGAGAACGGCAACGGAGGCCTTCAAGTAGCACGTAATCGAAATTCGATTCTAGGCAATGAAGTTAGGCGCGAGGTCAATTCGCCGTAAGAAGTTGTCACGGTGTGAGTCAGTTCGACAAAGCGCACGCCTAGGTTACGCAATCCTCGGTCAAGGACTCCATGTTCGGCGTGTTGATCTGATCGAATAATACCCTCGTCGGTTTGCTTTGGGCTCTGGAAGATGGATCACAAAAGGGGGCAGTCAAGATATACAGTGGCAAGCTGGCCGCATAGAGTGTCGTTTCAGCCACCGAAGGCATAGTGTCACCTCCATCTCGGTCTACGGACAAAGGAAGATTGAGCCTCTTCACCTGAGTTGGATCACACACTCAATCAGCCTCGCTAGGTTGCCCATTTTAGAATGTGGGGTAATCCTAACGAAGTTCATACAGAGTGCCAGCGATCTCACTGCATCGTGTAACAGCGGGACAGGGCTCAACTTTAAGTCGACTGCAGGTTTTCCGATTCCTTGGGATCTACAGCTGTAAGATACATCCTCGAATTAGATCAGATCGCACCGGATGACCACAGTATCCTGGGTAATCGATACTCTGTGCTCTGTTGCAAATAGAAATTAGGACAGAAACGGAATGCAGACTTGTAGCAGCAGGCTTCAGCTCGGGAACCCGCTGTGTGTCAAGTATCCAGTCACAGCATGCGCGGTCTTTACGCAGACATGCGTACTGCATACTGCGGATCAAAGGGGGATGAAATTCTGTCCGACCAATGGTTCAGCTATACAGGTATCGACCAAGGATGGGATGCCTCCTCTTGACTCTGCTCCTCTACTCGTAACTAATGAAATGTCAAAAACTTTGGAGTCGACGAGCCTCTCTGTTTCCCCTGCGAATAACGGAAGGCACGATGCAGGAGGGGCAACCAGGTTCCCCCAATGAAACGTCGCGACTGCCGGCCGGGGATTTGTTCCCGGGCCACACTGCCCCAGACTTTTACTGCGTCGGTGCTTCCCTCGTGCGTTGGGTGCAAGATGTGGCTGGCAGGGGCGGGCAACAGGGGTCTCAGCTGCCCTTCTGGTCATTTTTGAGACACCGTTGAGAATCCTTAAGGTCAACCTCGTGACTACGACCTATTACGACTATAGCATCACCAATTCTCGTCTTCTGTCGTCGACTTTCCAAGGCAAATTCATGATACGTGACCAATAGAACCGATAACCGTGGTGCAGGACCCGCCAAAGCAACCTTTCTTCTCATCTATCTCTGTGCAAGTCCAGCCAAGCAAAGTCATCCTGATATTTTGGTCGTCCATCATAGGACCAGGCAGCCCCATCTGAGTCTGACCAGCGACTCTCCCTCTTCGCCGCCTCTTCCGGAATCGCAGCGCGGCGCCCGATGATCGCATATCCTTACCGAGCCTCTTCTGCCAGATCAACTCCGATGGTCGAGCCTACATAAGACGTTGTGCTGCAGCTGGATTCCTGTTAGCGTTCTTCTGCTTATAAACCCCCGTTCTCGTTCTGTATCTGTACACTTTCACGACTGGCGGTGTACAGAGCAAATCTTGTCACTCCGTCAGCTAACTGAAGCATGGTGAGTGTCATTTCCCATTTCCCATTCTGTGCTCCTTCGTGATTTGTGCAATTTGTATGTTCACTGGCCCACATTCTGTCGTTCTGCTTGTGTTGGCTGAGTCTTCCGTTGGGTGCGGATCGGGCCGCATCAGCTCCAGCATTCCACACTAACAACCAGACAGGGATCCATCAACAAGCAAATCCAACGCTATGAGTTCACAGCAGTCTACACACATCCAGAGGCCAAAGTGGACATTATCCTCGTACACGGTCTAAATGGTGATCCCCAGAGGACTTGGACCGCCCACAACGGCATTTTCTGGCCGACCGACCTGCTGCCAGAGAGCTTAAAGACAGAGCATGCCAACGTGCTGGTGTATGGCTACAATGCTGACGTCTACTCCAGCCGCAATGACCGGAGCGCCAGTAACAATTTCATCCATCACCATGCCCAAACTCTGGTTACCACCCTCACACACTACCGCAAAAGCGAAGGCACCCTGAAGAACCCCATCATCTGGGTTGTTCATAGTCTAGGCGGTATCCTCACGAAGCGCGCGCTGCTGTACTCTAACGATGTGCGGACGGAGAATCACGATGACCTCAGGTCGGTGTATGTGTCGACATACGGCATCATATTCCTTGGCACCCCGCACACCGGATCTGGCCTTGCGACTTGGGGCCACATGCTACAGTCTATGTCTGAGGCTGTGATACCAAGAAAGATCTTTGAGACGGAGCCGGTGTTGATCAAGACGCTCAAGAAGGACAACGAGACATTGCAGAACATCAACAACCACTTTCTTGACGTCTATCAGCGATTTCAGATCCACATGGCTCATGAAAACCATAAGACTGACATCAAGGGATCCAAGTAAGTCGCCCTCATGGACGTGCCTGAAACCGCCGCTCATCCTGTTGCCGCTTGTGCTAACGAACAGTTCAGAGTCATGGTTGTCGATCCCAGCTCAGCAAGTCCCCAGCTCCCTGGTGTAACGTACTACGGTATCGAAGCCACCCATTCCGGCATGTGCAAGTTCGAGAGTTCCATCGCACCTGGGTTCCGGACGGTCTCGACAGCTATTCGCGACTGGGTGAAGGAGGCACCAAGTGTCATTCAAGTGCGCTGGCTGGTTGAGCTCGACGACCGGCAAGTACGCCAGCAGCTTGAAATTCACGAGCGAAGGCTTAGGCAGCTCGGCAACCAGCCTCCCAATCCAGAAACGCAAATGATTATTCACGAAGTCGAGAGTCCGGTAACTCCGCAGGCACCGCAAGTTCCGCCGCTAGCTCTCACTCACGACTCGACTCAGTCGGACATAATCGACGTGACGGTACCTCAGACCAGGGACTCGCCTTTGTTTATCCACCCTGAGCCATTTCGCCCAAACTCATACTTTGTTGGCAGGGATGATGAAATGAAGAATCTGCACAAGATGCTAATGGACCGCGGGAAGCGCGCACAAGGCACTTCCGCTGTCCTGATCCAGTGTCTTCCGGGTGGCGGCAAGACTCACCTAGCTCGACAGTACGTATTCGAGCACAAAGACGATTACCCAGGAGGGATCTATTGGGTCCGTGCCAAGTCGCAACAAGAGATGGAGTACTGGTACTGGCGAATCGCCAAAAATGAGGCGCTTAGGGGGCTCGTCTCTCAAGAAGATATGCAGGAACTGCGGGACCCAAGAAAGATCGTGGCCATCGTTCGGAAGTGGCTCAACAGCCTCGAGAACTGGCTGTTGGTTCTTGATGGCGTGCATTTCGACGACCCTGGATTACCAGAGTTCATTCCGGATGCCAAGAACACGAGTCTGATCTTTACTTCGACGGAACGCGCGGTGGTAGAGGATTACCGCTTTGACAGCCCGCAAGTCATGGAACTCCCTTTGCTTGCACCACAGGAGGCCACGGATCTTCTGCTGCTTGAGATGGACAAGAAGAAGCCATGGACTCAGGATGACAGGAGCAGAGCCCTGGAGCTGGTGCTGCTGATGGGACGCCTGCCTCTGATGATCCATGTTGCCGCTCAGCAGCTCAAAGCGACAAGAGAGCCGCTCTCGAAGTACCTTAGGTCGTACAAGAACCGGGCTCAGGCCGGTGCTCTGCCAGCATACAAGTCCGTCCGCGATCAGCTGCAAAACAGAGGAGCTACTGCAGCACTAAACCTCATATCAATCCTCGTCTTTTTTGACCAGCAAATACCCGTGGAAATGCTTACTCTAGGTACGTTGTTTTTCTCTTCAATCTCGCCAGCAGAATTCAGATCGGAAGAGTTCGTTAAAACATTATTTACTGACCAGAAATATAGGCATGTCTGCAGTAGACAACCGGACGCCACTAAAGACGCCTGATGCATCTCTCCGGAAGGCTAACCTGACCAATACCCTTAAAGTGCTTATTGCCTTCGCCCTGCTCGAGCGAACGGAGATCCAAGATGTCTCGCCAACCAGTTCCCGGAGCTCCAGGCAAGGCTTCGACAAGGCTGGCGAGTCTTTGGATATCCTTCGTGTCCATAGCGTAGTACAAGCATTTTTCATCGACACTCTAAACGATGAAAAGCAGGTCCCTTTCTGGCTTGAAAGGGCAGCAGCTGTGTGGTGTCGGTCGTTTGACGAGGCTGACAAAAAGATTAAGGAGAATTCTGGTGTTGGGCTGCCTGACGATTACCGACGGTTTGCCATTCACGGAAGGAGGCTACTGGAGCACGTCAAGAGATTCGAGAAGAGGTCACCAGAGATGTTAGGCCTGGTAAAGGACAACATCGAGCTACGATTGGACAAGACTCAGGGCCAGATTGACCGCCTATCTCACACCCTACAGACACATATCGTCGAGGGATCCCAGGAGATGCCACCAACATCAGTGTTTGAGCGAACGGGGAGCTCATCCGAGACAGACTCGATGACTCCGCCAAGCCACAGCAGTACTAGCACGAGCGGGATAACTTCTGTCCTTCATGATGATGAAGAAAGAGCACAACTATACCAATCACCGACGACGCCAGGGCCAGACTTTGCGCATAATCCTTACCACTTCCATGTTCCTTATCCTCAACAACAAACTATACCGGTACCTCGAGACCCCTCCGACCTTCAGGATGACGCCAGGACTGTCACTGCATCCCCAAACCGAGGCGATGCTACCAAAGTCCATGACAAAACCAGAACAGAGAATGGCGCCATTATCAATGACCGCCGGGGCTCCGAATGGGACTTCATAATCCCAAATCATAGGGCTGTCAAGAAGATTGAGCATCGCCGATACCACGACCGTGCCGGCGCATGGAGGGACACAAGCATCAGCGACCCCCGCGTCAGCATCAGCCGTGAGATCGCCAAAGGCTCAATCACAAATGTCTCAAAGTCGACCAGGAGCCAGAGCCAGAGCCGCGTGACGGCGGAAAGCGAGGCCGAATTGCAGTTACATAAGATTCGAACGTCGAATCCGTCGTCAGATGACTTGAAGGCGCTCCACGAGAGGAGCTTCAGTCAGGGCAGCCTGCCTCGGCCACGATTTCTTATGGGAAGCAATAGCCATGCCAACCCGCTGGCCACTAAGATACCGGAAGACGAGTACTCTATGTCGCCGGTCGAATTCTCAAACAGCCTGACCAAGATAGCTGCAGCCCCGTCGAGCTGGACGGCGGCTACTCTCAAGAAGCTGAAAGAGAATATAAAGCCGGCCGAAGGTAGCCCAGAGCAGACAGAGGCGAGAGGGGATGCTGAAGTGTCTACATCCCCCGCCCCATTGTTCGCCGGCACACGCAGCGCCGGCTCGAGTCCCGCCAACCGCTCGTCACCGTTCCCTCCACCACCAATCGAGATCGAGACTAATACCGCTGCCTCTCTCCGTCGCGGCTTACCACCCACGATTCGCCAATGGGAAACTCATGCCTACCATCCGACACTGAGCCGCCTCGATTCGTCCTCATTGGCCTACCAGGACGCCGACCTCTTATCATTCTCTTACCCCTCCATCCAGCGGCCCTCTTTATCGACCAACAACCCGCCGCCACCCGTAACACGCACGGCACAGCTCCAGCTGACCAGTCCAGGAGGCTATACCTCTGAGCCCATGTCGCGAAACCCATCCACCGGCGGAGGCAGTAACCAGTCCCATCGCTCGGCACCGGAAACAACGCAGCCGCATGGTTCTTCTCCCCCACCGCCCGGCCGGGCGAGAAGTGGAAGTGGAAGCGGTGTAATCAGTCGCCTGCTGCCATTCAACATCCCGGGCCTCCGACAGCGCCGACCGTCGCACACGGAAACAGAGCCGAGTCCAAGGCTAGGCGATGCGTTCGGCGAGGTGGAAACGAGCTACTCGCGATGGGAGGACCGGCACTCCCAAGCCCTCCAAGAGGAGAGAGAAAGCCCTATTACCGCGGCGCAGTGGAGTAGTGTCCGCGGTGGGAGATCGCAGAGTCAGAGCCCTGCTCCGAGGGGCCAGAGGGGCCAAGGCGCGGTGGGGAGAGGAACGAGCGGACGGCAGGGTGTCGGTAGAGGTGCCGGAGGTTTAGAAGCGGGAGCTGGCGGGGAACCTATGGCGCGAAACACTTCCGGATCCGGATCCGGCAGTGGGAGCGGTGGCTTCATGCTTGCTGATGGGCGGGTAGTCGAGTTTGGCGAGCGGAGAGGTAGCACAGCGATGGAGCGCTCGAGGAGTGAGGAGTCGAGACACAGCGACGGGGCGGGACTTGGGATTCATCTGGAGGAGTGAAGAGGGAAGCATCTTTTGTACTGCTTTTGCATTTGGGACACTGCATCCGGGCCGTACATCGTTTTAGATTACACGCATATTCTAGGTTGGAAAATCATATACAGAGCCTTGGATAGAGGAAGATAATATATCTCATGTAGAGAATAGTCAAGCAATTTCTGAAGAACAAAGTGAAGGCTAGGGTCCTACAGGGTCAGCCCCATGGAGCACGCTGCTTTCGTGATTTAGGCGCCCCTTAAACAGCGTTGACAGGTTCCTTGCTCTCAACTGAGGCTAGCCACGTCGACCTTAACCAGCCAGAGACCGAATCTTCAAGGGGTATGCTGCTTCCTTAGGAATTGCTCCGGTTATGTAGCATCGTGATTTTTATTGAAGAGGGTGCTGTCGACCCTATCCTCTGCTTCAAGTGTGGCCTCCAAAAACCGATATGGCTTGTCTCTGGCAGTTCATGGAATACTTATGCAGTTTCAGCCTGAACCATATATGACTTGTATCATAGTCGTTCCTCAGATCAGGGTACGCTATATTTCGGCCTATGACGGCCGACATCCAGTGCCACGATGCAATGACATGACTCCTCGTCTCCATCCATTCCAGAAACGACCCCGGCACTCTCGCCATCGATCATCCTCTGGATCGTGGATAGACTCGTCCGGCAACAACCTACTCCCGATCCAGCATGACAACATACTCCCTCTCACTCAGCCCAAACTTGACCACATCCCGATCCCTCAACTCCAGGTACCGACTCTCAGGCACCTTCTCGCCATTCAACACCGTCCCGTTCGCGCTCTCCAGATCAATCAGGTATGGCTTCACCTTACCGACCCTGTCGCCAAACTCGTTCCTCTTCTCGACATACCGGAACTGCACGGCGGCGTGCTGCTTGCTGACGCTGGGGTGCTCGGAGGGCAAATCGACGACCAGCCTGTCGCGCCCGACCAGCCAGCAGCTGCGGGGGCTCAGGTCCACCGTGTCGAGGAGATCGGCGCCCTTGAACACGAAGAGCTTCCACCTGTCGCGGGCCGGGGGCTTGCGCGCCTCGGGCGGCTCGTGGTATTTCAGCGTGACGACCGTGTCGCCGGCGGGGCCGACGGCCACCGCGTTGGCGGCGGCCGCGAGGGCGCCCGTGGGCGCGTAGTTGGGCTTTTCCTTCTCGGGCTCGGGTTCTTGGCCGGTGGAGACGGCGAAGTCGGCGTCTTGAGAGGGGAGGGGCCCGGAGCGCTTTATGACGGCTCGGGCGGAGGGGGAGGCGCGGTGGTGTTCTTCGCGACGGGTGTCGGAGGCTTGGCGGGCGGAGGGGTAGTCGATTGGTTTTGGGGAGGGGGACGAGCGGTGGCGGTGACGGTGGCGTCGGGAGGAGGGTTCTGGCGAGCGGGAGGACCTGTGTCGGCGGGAGGCGTCCCTGTCTTTAGACTTTTCTCTGTCGCCGTGTTTACTCCTGCTTCTGCTCCTGTGTCGGTGCCTGTGTCTGTGCCTGTCTCTAGTGCCGTCTGTGTCGTCGCGATCCCTCCTGCGGTCACGAGATCGACGTCGACTCGAATCCGGTGTCCTTGAGCGGTCACGTCGTTTCGTCTCTCTCTCCCTAGACCTGGATCTTGGTCTGTCTCTCCGTCTTGGCGCGTCCTCATCCTCGTCGTTTCTGTGTCTCCTCTTCCGCGATGATGAGGCGTCGTCATCTTCGTCCTCATGTTTCCGCCGCCGTGACCTGTAGTCGCCGTCTGATATATCTGAGCCCATTTCAACAGACGTTGTCTTGACGTGTCTTGTTTGTGCGGTAAGTTTGGACTTTGTGGTAGTTTAGGCGCAAAAAGTTTGGATGAGGTCACCGTTTCAGTGGACAAGGGTGGTGAGATATGCAATTAAGCAGAGCTTTTATCAGGCGATAAGAGTGCGACTTCGTCCCAGAACTCCCCGAAATTTTGGCGACAGCTTCAGAAACTTTGAACTTTAAACATGGGAGCTTTTCTACCACCCACACGACCATGTTAAGAGGTGGATTATGGCAGGTGAGCTAACTCAACGCTGTATGATGTTTGATTGACTTCTACTGACTCGTTGCCAGAACCAGAGCCGGTCATCGGCCTGCATTGCATGGCATCGAGCATTCCGACTCCGTCAAGCCCGCTGCTACACGAATGGATCTAGGCCGAATAATGCAATCCCAAAACCAATAATACCCGGGCCGTCCTTTGGGGCGGGAGGCTGGGGTGGGAAGGCGGAAGGAGGCGTTCCCACGCCGCTGATACGAAAGACTAATGTTGCCGACGACGGCCTTCTGCCACACGAACGCGAGGCAAGAGAACGAGATCGAGCAGCAAGAGACGCGGTAGAGGCAAAGGCGCGCACAGAGCGTGAAGCCAAAGAGCGAGCGGCGAAAGAAGCTGCCGAGGCCTTCTGGGCAAAGGCGGAAGCAGAAGCGGAGACGCGGAAACGAGAAGGTCCAGCGCGCCGGAATGCGCCGCGAATCAGGCCTGAAGCCAGGAGGGAGCGGTCGGGTGACAATGGAGACCAACGCAGGGTGGCGATGCCGGACGCCCAACAACGTCTTCCACAACGGGGCACAGCAGCAAGAAGTGAAGAATGGGGCCACATGCGCCGTCGCGAACGGCCAGCCCAGCAGGAAGGCCACTTCAAGCGGCTCGACTGGCGGAGCAGCGGCACAGACAACGAGTCCAAGACTCCAGACTCGGCCTGGTCACGCTTCGAGTCCGTCCTCTCCAAACCCGACCGCGCCACACCACCACCCTCGAGGCCCTCCAACCCCAACCTTGCGTGGAAGCAAGAGACCGTCAACCCAAATCTCAGACCTCAGGAACCCTCTCAAACACAAACCCCCGGCCTTCCCGCTCAACCGAGCCGCCGGTGGACGGACAAGACCCCAGACCGGCCCAAACCTAAACCCCGCCGCTACAAATCGGGCGAACCCCAAGACGACTTCGACGACGAGTCCTACCAGGAGCAGCGTCGCCGTCGCCGCGAAGAAAAGGAGCGCCGCAAGCGCGAAAAGGAACTGGCAGCCGCCAACGCGGGGCCGGTGCCGATCCTGCTACCGGAGTACATCAGCGTCGCCAACCTCGCCGTGGCGCTAGGCGTGAAGCAGAACGTCTTCCTCGCCCAGCTCGAGGAGCTCGGCTTCGACGACGTGTCGGCGGAGAACATCATGACGGGCGAGACGGCCGCGCTGGTAGCGCAGGAATACGGCTTCGAGCCGACGGTCGACAGCGGCGCCAGCGTCGACCTCAAGCCCAGACCGCCCCCGGAGGACCCGAGTTCGCTGCCGCCGCGGCCGCCCGTCGTCACCATCATGGGCCACGTCGACCACGGCAAGACCACGCTGCTGGACTACCTGCGCAAGAGCTCCGTCGCGGCCGGCGAGCACGGCGGCATCACGCAGCACATCGGCGCGTTTTCAGTCAGCCTGTCGGGCGGGAAGCAGATCACCTTCTTGGACACGCCCGGCCACGCGGCGTTCCTGACCATGCGGCAGAGGGGCGCTAACGTGACGGATATCGTCATTCTGGTGGTTGCGGCTGATGATAGCGTCAAGCCGCAGACGGTCGAGGCGCTCAAGCACGCTAGGGCGGCTAATGTGCCTATTATTGTGGCGATCAACAAAGTCGACAAGGAGTCTGCCAGGATTGATCTGGTCAAGAGCGACCTGGCGAATAATGGCGTCGAGATTGAGGACTATGGCGGCGATGTCCAGGTCGTGTGTGTAAGTGGCAAGACCGGACAGGGGATGGCGGATCTGGAGGAGAGTATCCTGTCTCTGTCCGAAGTCCTGGATTTGAGGGCAGAGCCCGACGGGATGGCGGAGGGGTGGGTGCTCGAGTCGAGCGTGAAGCCTATAGGGAGGGCGGCCACGGTTCTCGTCAAGAGGGGTACGCTAAGGAAGGGTGACTACATCGTCGCGGGCAAGGTGTTTGCCAAGATCAGGATCCTCCGCAGCGAAGCTGGCGTTGAGATTGACGAGGCACCCCCCGGCACTCCGGTCGAGATACTCGGTTGGAGGGACCTACCCGAGGCCGGGGATCAAGTCCTGCAAGCGCCCGACGAGGACAAGGCTCGCAATGCGGTCGACTACCGTATTGAACTGAGTGAGCGCGGCGAAGCGGTCGCGCAGATGGCACAGCAGGATGTCGACAAGCGCGAGAAGGCTGCCGCCGCCGAGATAGTGGAGGCTGAAGAAGATGGCGAGGCCAAGGACGAGACGCCCGGGACGACAATGGTGAACTTCCTGGTTCGAGGCGATGTGCACGGCTCGGTGGAAGCCGTGTGCGCTTCCATCATGGAGGTGGGCAACAACGAGGTCCGGCCTCGCGTCCTGACGTCAGCCGTCGGCAGCATCTCCGAGTCAGACGTGGAGTATGCGACTCTCACGGGCAGCACCATCGTCAACTTCAACATTCCCGTGCCGGACCACATCAAGCGGCTGGCTGACGAGTCCGGAGTCAAGATCATGGATCACAACGTCATCTACCACCTGGTGGATGCCATCAAGGACACACTGTCGGAGAAGCTCAAGCCTACCATCTCGACGAGGGTGCTGGGCGAGGCGGAGGTGCTGCAGCTCTTCCCCATCAACGTCAGGGGGCGCAAGTTCAAGAACATTGCCGGGTGCAGGATACGGAACGGGCAGGTCACGCGGAACGCCAAGTACCGTGTTCTACGGAAGGGAGTAAAGGTGTTTGAAGGTGAGAAATACTGTTCTCTCGTGTGAAGTGAGACTGTTTGCTGATAACTATGTATAGGAACCCTCGATTCTCTGAAACACGGCAAGAAAGACGTGTCCGAGATGCGCAAGGGAGCCGAGTGCGGCATCTCCTTCGAGGACTGGGACGAGCTGCAAGAGGGCGACCAGATCCAGGCCTTCGAGGAGATCACCGAGAAGAGACATTTGTAAGAGTCATGACGTGTATACGTGTACGATAACATCGCCGTCCCCGGGCACAGACGCGGCAGGGCGTTGCATACAGGGGAATTATAGACAACGGTATAGAAGGTATTGTAATATTACACTGCTCTTACTCCCTTTAGGTGGTGCCAGTCTATCCTCTCCTCGGAGCTGACACCGCCGACGATGAAAACGTTCTATTGGTCGTCGTATACTTGGCTCTTTCCTTCTCCAGCTTTGCAAGCCCTATCCTGTCGGTGACAGGCGTCGCATTGATGATGTCGTCAAACTCGGCATCGTCGCCAGCATCGGATCCGTTGTCTGAGTCGGGTTCGACGTTCGAGTCAGGTTTGAGCTGCTGGTGCGGCCGAGGTATCGTCTCTGGCGCTGACTTTGGCTCTATCTTCTCGACCGTCGAGCCCTGGAACGGCTTCGAAGCCAAAATCTTCCTCCTGATCTCCTCCATCTGTGCGTCGTCTTCACTGTCGTCGGATAGTGCGAATGGATCCTTCTCTTCCTCCTCTTCCTCAAACCCGCCTTTACCGAACTTCTTCGGTTTCGTACCTAGATATATACCATCCGGAGCATCCTCCTCGCCCTCCTCCTCCTCCTCCTCCCCACTTCCGTCCTCCTCTTCGTCCTCCTCCTCATCGGAGTCAACAGCCGCCCTCCTGTTCTGGTTTCCGCCCTTCCACAGGTCATCCCCGTCGACCTCCTCCCGACTATCGGCATACTCCCTCTCCAACCTCTCCATCCACTCCTTCTCCGTCTTCTTCACCTCAGCCGCATCACTACACGCCGCGTATTTCCTCAACAAACTGCTATTAATCTCCAAAAACGCCGACCCGTAACTAAACGGCTCCATGATCTGCTCCGCCCAGTCCGGATGCCCGCAGATATAAAACGCCGCGGCCAGCGCCTCGGCGCAGTTCAGCCTCCACGGCTTGCCGTAGTTGACCGAGTTGGCCGCGACCAGGTACGGCAGCAGCCTCTCGCACCGGCCGCCGACCTTCCCCCACTGTATCTCCTTGACACGCGCCCACGAGCACTCGACCACTGCCGCCCCGTAGGCGTCGAGGGTCTCGCGGTCGGCGGGCGAGACGACGCTCTTGCCGTTGGGCGTGATGATGACGCCGTTGTGGCGCTGGCCGACGTGCAGCTCGCGCATGAGCCCGAGCTTCATCAGCTTCTTGCCCGAGCACCGCTTCGGGTCGCAGTGGCCCAGGTCCCAGCAGGCGGCCTTGAAGGCGGGCTGGGCGCGGCGGGAGGAGGTGGATTGTTCGTTGTCGGGGCCATCGTCGTTGTTGGGGCGGGGGTTGGGGTTGCGCGGCGGTCCGCGGTGGATGTGTTTGCCGCGGGAGGAGAAGTTGTCTTTTTTGTGGCGGACCATGATGGCGGACCGGAACTGTACTAGAGGAAGGTGAAAAGGTTGAGAGGTTGAACAGGGCGACAGGATGTCCTCCTGGGATGGCTATTATAAATGGATGGGTGCGCAAGAACGGAGAGGATTCAGTTTAGAAATGCCCCTGTGAATGATGTCTTCTTAAAGCATATAGGGACTATGGTGAAGCCAGGACACGAGTCGGTAGTGACTTTTGTTATGGGACAATCATGACGATGCCGAAGCCAGAATATTTTATGGAGGGGTCGAGATAAAGTCGACAACGTGGGGCAAAAACTACGTACCGCGAACCGCCCCCAAGGGCACCCCATTGAGGTACGGAGTGGACCACCAAGTGCATGGGGCCGCCCCCCGCTATTGTGAAATATGTGTGCTGTACACGGTCGAAACGCAACAAAGTACAGCCCTATATCAGACATTTACTGGTAACCAAAGCTCACAAAGCCTATCAGTACTTTCTGACGTTCCAATGGTAGGAGAAAAGCCTCTTCTTCTTGCGCTTGATCTGGAAATGCCCGAAAAGCATAGACTTTGCCTTCTGACCCTCTGCCGTCTCCTCGTAGCCGATAGTCTCCCACTCTTCGTCGCTAGGCTTCCCTTCGCCCTCGTGTGATTGCGCCACAGTATCATCTATAATTATCGGTGAGCGAGGCATCGGCAAGTGAGTAAATCCAGAGAGTACTTTGTGCTTTCTTCTCTGTCCCGTCAGCGGAGTCCTGCGCACTGCTATTCGCCGCTGCGCAACTTGTAAGTGCGGATGCCGACATGACAATCACTGTGAGAGCTCTCTCTGACAGGGTTGGGCTGTCACGATATTGTCAGGTCGAATATAAAGCCGTAGATTTTGGACCCTTGCTGCTGCTCACTGCCGCATCCGTTCAGAAAATGCAAATAGTTGGAAGCGGGACCTGGACAGAGAGTATGTGGTACGCTAGAGAGTATGTGAAGCATCGGAAGGAGCGACACGTCACTTCAGTGTGGCGAGAATCACCCCTATTTGTAGATCTGTCAGACCGGCTTTTACACTTACGTCCTTGCATAAAGTACGCACACACGCACACTCAAACTCGGCCCCCATAGATTCAGACCACAGTACCTTAGGGGAATATGAGGGGAAGATTGCCTTATAATACAGGATATTCCGTTACCTAGTTATTAGCTTTCTGAAGAGTTAATTGAACGACAGGGGACTATTCTTGTGAGAGGCTATCCTATTCTTCATCGTGCTGTCCACTCGAGGTCCTGACCTCCCCAGGAACAAAACACTATGATTTCCTGCTGTAAGTCGAGCCTTGGGACCGGTTCTTGAACTGACTCTTAGCTGGCCCTCGCGAGGCCAGACACGCCGTCATCTATTCTACTATTCCGATTTCCATGACTCTGCTTTAAGACTGTTTTCTCGATACCCAAAACAATTTGAGAACTACAATATTTCCTAGCTACTCTACGCAAACCTAGTGCCACATGATAGTCACTTGTATATCGTAGCCTCTCGTAGTTAGTATAGAGACAGCTTCCTGGTGCTTCTCGTTCGTCACACTTTCCCTTGGATCTCAAAGAATGTACATGGAATCCAGACTCATATCGCCCTCCAAGCCATTTGTCGTGGCGCCCTCGGCAATCATCTTGGCCTTCTTCGCATTTCTGCGCTTGAGTAAGAGCCAGCACGCGCCATAGAGGAAGGCTGCGACTACCGTCAGCCCAGCAGAGACGGCATTGCCTTGGACGTAGCGTGGGCCTTGGTTGGTGGGGTACAGCTGCGAGGATACCAACGCGGATATGTTGGCGATTGAGTAAGCTATCGGCATTCCGATCGCGCGCTTGGAGTCTGGCGACAGATTGTTGGTGACCCAGGTGACCGCGAGCGTCGAGATGGGATATAGGCCTGATAAAGTGTTAGAAGATCACAAGTCATACAGTTTGGTATGGATGTGTGGCTCACCAAGGACGAGGATGAACATGCCAGCGTAGCCAGCGTTAGGGTTGGGCGTTCCTACGCATAGGAGATATCCAACAGCAACCGGGATACAGGATCCAATGATGAAGACAGCACGTTTCTTGAGCTTGTCTGAGAAATAAACTTGGATGACGAGAGAGATGGCACCAAGGATATAAACGGGGATGGTCATATAGTTGACCGACAAGGATGCAAACCTAGGTTGAGTTAGTAATGGTTGGCACTCAACAGCCAAGTAAGCGCGATGAGTAATACTCACCCAAGACCAGATATGATAGTAGGCAAAAAGACTCCAAAGCCGTTGATTGCCACAGACGAAGTGAAAAAGGCAGCTCCAAGCAGGTAGACAAAAGGGTCGGTTAGGGCAATCTTGATCCACTTGCGATCGAACTTTGCCTCTCCCCTGTGCATGAAGTCTCGCTGTTTCTTCAGTCGCATAGTCTCCTTTTCCTCTGCATTTAGGAACCATGCTGTCTCGGCCGAAGAGGGGAGAAAGATCCAGCCAATGCCTCCAACGGCGACGGTGATGCCGAACTCGACGATGAACAGCCACCTCCAGGCTGCGAGTCCGTGTCGTGTCCCCATGGTCTGGACGGCGTAAGCGAACAGCCCACCAAAGGCACCAGAGATACACATGGCGAGGTTGGTCGTCATGATGCGCTTTCCCGCCCCCTCGCGGGGGTAGATGGTCGAGAAAAGGAAGGCAAATCCCTGGGCGAGACCGGCCTCGGCGGCGTTTAGAATCATGCGGACAACTATAGCCTGAGCATAGTTCTGGATGAAAGCCGTTCCGAGGGTGGCGATGCTCCAGAGGACGAAGGCGGTGCCGATAGCTTTGTTGGAGCCCCAGCGCCTGACGGCCAGGACCCAGGGGAGTTCGAAGATGATGGTGCAGACGCTGGACAAGGTGTTGATGTTGCCAAACTGGCCGCTCGTGAGCTTGAGGTCCTCATCGAAGCCAAAGACTCTAGCATTCCCGAGCTATAGGCTGTTAGTAGGGACCACAACAGAAGGATGTAAAATAGCAGGAGCTGACATTATTTCTGTCTAAGGCGGACAAGACCAGGAAGATGACCGAGACTGGCAAGACGATCATGTCAAACTTTTTGAATGCAGCCTTCTCCTTGACGGGGTCAATGTAGATGAAGGAAACTGCGACATCGGAAGCATGGTCCGCCGGGTCGCTTGTATCGGTGACGGCCGCATTTTTCGCCTCGATAGTCTTTTCGGACACCATCACGGCGATTCAGACACAAGGAATAATTATGTGACGTTCTGACCTGAAATCTAGACGATGTGTCAAGTGTTCCCTCTGTCGGGGCTGTCTGGTGAGGGGAATCTTCGAGTGACAAGATCTTCGTCAACTCTTGAGTTTATGTATTTCGCGAGCCTTCATAGGACTTCGTAGTCGTGGTCGTGGCGATAGCATCGCATATGCTCTTCCACTAACACAAGATGCTGATCAGATAGCTAGAGTTGTGGTAGCACTTTTGCAGCTATTTTCATGAATGCTTATCAGTAGAGCTAAGTTGATAAGTTCTATAACACACAAGATTGATCTAAGGTACGTTAGCCTGTCGTGATAGTCATAGTTTGAACGTTGAACACCCGATTGATAACACGATAAGGCGGGGTCTATCGGAGCAAGACTACTGCGTAATAGAATCAAGCCCGCTTTCTTAGCGCAATCGCCTTGGAATCCGTCCTTTCATTCCCGTATTAGTGGCGTGGAAGTGACCTTGAAGCAGATGGCGTGGGCAGTCTTATCGGCCTTTTCCGTCGGCACTGGGTCCGACGTCGACATTCATCCTCCATGACTGCATCCGCGAAGGTCTCGCCGTTCCTTTTCCTACAATCATATAGTACAATCATATTTCCAATGCCCGATCCCTAGATCCGATAATCAGCATGTCTCAACTGGAGTCACCATCGCATCGACCTCGGCGGACCACAAGAGGAGTCAGTGCATGCCAAAGGTGAGCCGAACGGCGTTTTCGGACCTCCTCCGAACCGTTTCTGGCGGAGATTGCCAGCGGCTCAGGGCTAACATTGAACGTAGGTGTCGTCGGAGAAAGCAGAAAGTAAGGCCTATCGTTCGGACAAGCCTAGCATCCCGTCGCTGACCATCGCCTAAACACTACAGTGCGACCTGAAGCTTCCAAATTGCTCCAACTGCGAGAATGCGGGTGTCCCGTGCCTTACCTATCACGCGGGAAAGCAGGCCGAAGTGGGTTTCGACTGATTGCCAACCCCGTCACAACGCTCGTTGCTAAAGTGCCAAGCAGATTCCTCGCAATTATGTGTCCGAGCTGGAAGCACAGGTGGAGAAATTGGCTCTAGAAAACCAGCGACTGCTGGCTCGACTAGGGGCTTGTTCGGGCTCATGCCCAAACGCTACCCGACTGGGGGAGTCTTCTCCGAACCTGGCAGAGCAGGATGGCGGCACTCTACCTACAGAGACACCGCGCACTGTCTCTGACGGGTCATCGACTCACTGTCAAGACCTGGTCAAGAGTGTGATGGACGTTGTTGTCGAGCCTTCGAGACAGCCACGGTTCTTGGGTCAGAGCAGCGGTATCACCCTCGCTAGGCTAGTGATGGCGGCGATACGAGTCGATGACCTACCCTCTCCTCTCTTTTCGGAGAAACCCGCACCTTCTTATGGACCCTCATCGTCCGCGATACCAGCCGAGGCTTCCCTCCCACCACGTCAAGCTGCCGATCATCTAGTCGACGTCTACTTCCAATACCGTACACCCCACCTACCCATTGTGGAGCGTCGGCAGGTTGAGGAAGCCCTAGAGAATGCGTACCGCTTCGTTGACGGTCGCGAGCCCTTGGGCCAAGCGGCCGAAAAACACATATTCACAGCCTACATGGTCTTCGCCATCGCCCTCTGCGATGTACCTGGCCCCTCAGGTAGCCGTCCAAGCCAGAGCGAAGGCTGCTTTCGATCTGCGGTTAGTTTGATCGAAAAGGTCATCGCTTACTCCAGGAGCGATATAGAGACACTTCGCGCTGTTCTCTTGCTGGCTCAGTTCGTAGCCCTGTGTCCTTCGCGAGGGAGCTTATGGCATCTGGCCGGGACCGCTCTGCGCTTATGCATCGATATAGGGCTGCATTGGGAGTCTGAGGAACAGTCTCTGGTTATGGATCCGGCGGTGTTGCATGAGCGACGACGGTTATGGTACGCCACTTACCAATTTGACCGTGTCTTGTGTGTCACGCTCGGCCGACCTTTTGGGATTATCGACGAAAGCACCCGTGTCCCGCTGCCAAATGCTTGGGCCGGCTCTCGTCGTTTCCTCGGCTCGGAGGCTCACGAACACGATATACATAGCCAGCGAGCGCATAATCACCTGTTCAGCATGTCAAAACTTGAATCAGAAATCAAGCATGTGCAGCACAGCCAGACCTGGGCCCGAAAAATTGCCTACCCCAGGCCCAACTACTCAGCATGGGTCTTGGACATACAACCGCGCCTGGAGGAATGGTACTTCAACGTTCCGCAGCCTAGCAAAGCTCACCCGTCATCCATATTCGCCCACCAGGCGTACTGGGACGCCATCTATAGCAATGCCATCCTGCTGCTCCACCGGCCAAACTACATGGTTTTGTACCCATCGACAGAGGCGGCTCTGATTTCGTTCGAAGCCTCCTGCAAGCTGATTGCCAGCATCAAGACCTTGCAGAGAGATGGTAAGATTGATGTGCTGTGGAAGACGGTCCATCATCTCTTTATGGCCGGGCTCGGCGTCATATACGGACTCTGGCAGTCGAAAGAGATCCGAGACGGAAATCCCATCGGTAAAAGTATCTCCACGCTCCAGTCCTGCGCCTCGACGCTCTCGGCCTTATCAGAGAGCTTTCCCGGCGCTGCGGGCTGTCGGGATAGTTTCGAGAGCCTCTCTAAAGCAACCGTAGATTGGCTGGTCACCAATGACGCCGAGGAGGCGCGCAAGAACCGCGTCGAGTTCGAAAAGCAGGTGGAAGACATGCTGCAGCAGCTGCATCAGCAGCCCACGTCAGTCGTAGGAGCAGTAGTCACGGCTGGTGACGGCAGCGGCAGTCACATGTCCACCATACTGTCGACAGACAGCTTTGCGTTCAGCGAAATGCTCAGCTCCGCGGCGCAGTGGCCGGATTTCCAGTGGCAGGATACGGACTTCGCTGCCATGGGAGCTAGGCCCGTTAATGCTACCGACGTCAATATGGGGTCCTGGACTTTTCAGTAGTGTAAACAGAATTGTACTCCCCGTAGGAAAGAATAATGACATAATGAGTTAATGACATATTGTATACCCATCTAATACGAATGGCTGCATCGCATAGGAGCATATAGGGCAGATCATACATTCGGCGACTCTTTACCCTCGTTTGACGCTCTATATCTTGATGTTCTTCTCAAGCTACGCACTATAATGAAGTTTGCCTTCTATTCACCCCCCTGGTCAGATACATAGTGTCATAGTCCCAGGTAGGATCAACCGTCACAAAAGCCCAAGCTTCAGCAGAATAACTTTACAGGACGAGTATAAACAGGTATGTTGGCTTGAGTACGTGAGTCTAGCTACTTATACACATTGTTGTGAATGTTCCAGATGTCTCTGGGAGCTGCAAATCCCGAAATAGTCCTCTACCTGTCCGTCACATAGCCTCAGTGGACAGCCACCGGAGTCTGCTTCTTCCCCGTTTCTATCGATACATCTGTAATGCTACGACTTGTATCGGAGCCACGCTGAGCGGGCATGTTTGCCGCTGACGAAGGCCCGTCATCAACGATATCCCCGTAGGCAATCGGCTCTTCGACCAGGCGGGCGTCGCGCAGCCCTATTTGCCACCGCTCGAACCCGGCACGGGGCACGCTCGTGGATGTCCACATGCCGTTGCGGCGGAAGGAGTTGGTCACGCTCACGGCAACATCGACAGGGACCTTCGGGAACAGCTCGGCCAGCTCATCTCGGTATGTCTCGGCGTCGCGCTGCAGAACGAAATCGATGCCCTTGCCGAGCGCTACGCAGAAGCGCCGCTGTGCGTCTAGCACCTCTGGCGTGACGGTCGCCGTCTCACGGTAGTATACGCTCCACGGGACGTCGCCCTGCGTGACCATCTCTATGGCGATGGAGACCTTCGGGTTGCGCGCCACCATAGCCAGCGCGGATAGGTTGTCGGTGACGAAGTAGTCACCCATGCCGCCCTGGAAGAGGTCACCGAGCATCACGCCGTCGAGGTCTTGGATGTAGTCGACCGATCGCGGGTCGACGCCGTTCTCGCGCAGCCACATTTTGAAGAAGAGGCCGACACTGGCACCGCCGCCGGACTTCATCAGGACGGTGCGGCCGGCCACCTCCGCCGCACTGAACGGTTTGGAGGCGCGATCAGTGCGGGTGAGCACGGCAAGTGGGCAGCGGTTGGCAATCTGGCCGAATACCGTGTAGTTCTGCACCCGGTTGCGGTACATGGACGGGACCCAGATGCCGCCGAGGGCCATGTCGGCCGTACCATCGGCGAGGGCATCAAGCACGCCGTCCCATGGCGTGGGAATCGTCACCTTGACATCCAGTCCCTGTTCACGGAAGAAGCCGTGTCGGAGGGCGATATACTCAGGGAGATAGTTCAGGTTGTAGCCTGTGGCAGTGAGATTGAAACGCTGCATCCCTAAGATTTCATTATTGTCAGAGAGCACTTGAAATATTTTCGGTCTTCCCCCTAGCAGAACTTACTCTTCTTGTGCCTGGGCTCCTGTACTTCAACTGAACGGGTCGTACTTGGATTTGTCTCGTGTGGCTCAGCCTCTCCGATGCGCTTCGTTTGGAGGTTTGAAGTTGTTAATGTAGAGTTAGGACAAGAGTTAGGCTTCCAGAATGTTTTTCAGTTTATTTAAAACAAGATGACCTGGAGACAAGTCAAGATTCCTTCTGTGACAGAGCATGTCCTTGCAGGGGGGTTTTGTACAGACGTCGAAGAGCCATCCCATTGGCCAGCATGTGTTTGCTGCATTGGGATAAGTCTTGATATTGCAGTCGGAGAAATCGGAAAGCTCAAAGAAGGCATCCCTGTCCCTATCTTTCGCCTATCATAAAGTCGGCATCGTGCGTCGGGAATTGCCGCTCTTATCGCATGCTTCGACAAAGAGCACACAATCGCCGAAACCAGTGAATTGTTCAGGACTTGTCGGATCTAGGGGTCTAAGAGGATGAGTTGATCTCAGCTTTCCGAAGAATTCGTGATTGATGTTGCTTGGCCTTTGTCAGAAATTCTGATAGCGTGCCGCGTGCTGGCGGATCAGATACACATTCTTCTCTGAAGCAAAAACGCCGTGTATAATCCAGTCCGATATATATCATGATGAATCCCATGTGTGAATATATGAGTTGCAGTGCATACTCAAATTGTACCAATAACCTCATACTCCGACCTTCTGTCTCGTGATCCGCTGATAATCATGGCCTCACATCATGTTGATGACGAGACTCCTGCAGAGGTCAAAAGCGCCAAGGTAGGCCATAATTTGCCCTGTCAAACCAGAGAAACTGAGGCAAAGCAGTGTATTGAAAGAGACAACTTGAACCTAGGGCCTGCACCTGATTACCGAGAATACGCCTAACGGCCAGAAAGTGCAAATCCTACTCGAGGAGCTAGCAGATGCATTCGGTACAGAGTGGACATTCACTCTCCTGTTAGTCAAGTTCCTTTCTTTCCTCAGAGTTCTATTCTCATGTCGTCGGGGTTAGTGACACGTCGACAAACGAGCAGAAGAAAGACTGGTACCTGCGCTTCAACCCAAATGGTGCGTTTATATTTGCTGCGCAGTCAGAACAAGCACTAAACGTGGCAAAGGTCGGATCCCAATCATTATCGATAACACGTTGTCGCCCCCGTTCCCAGTCATGGAGAGTTCTGCAGAGCTCATATACCTCCTAAAGTATGACAGAGATGGGCTATTCGGATTCAAAGACGAAACCGAGCAAAGCGAGCTCCTACAATGGCTCTTCTTCTGGCATGGCAGCGGAGCTCCTTACCAAGGAAACCTCAGCTTCTTCATACGCGCCAAAGACCAAAGCCCCTGTATGTTGTAGACTTCCTTAATGGCAGACTCTCCGCTATATTACCGAGTAAGGCTGACATGTCACCACTATCCAGTTGCCATCACCCGGTTCCGGAAAGAGACGTATCGGGTATTCGGTGTTCTCGAAATACAGCTCTCTGGGAGGTTCACCGGCCAGCCGAAGGAGTACCTTGCTGGAATTGGCAAAGGAAAGTACTCTATAGCTGACATCGGCACTTGGCCGTGGGTCAAGAACTGGCGAACGAGTGGGTACACGGATGAAGAGATGGCAGAGTTTCCTCACTTGCTTAGATGGGTCGAGAGGATCTCCGAGAGACCTGCAGTACAGAGAGCAATTGGTGAGAAATACAAGCAGAAATAGACCCAAGTTCCCACCAGAAGAAAAGTGGTACAGAGCATGGGGAGAAGCGAGAGCAAAGTACAGGGGGTTGGGTCTTCATCGTAAAATAAGATAGAACAAAACCATAGTCTCATATGAAACTTCTTTTGGAGACATAGAGATACCCTCGTATCCTTACTCTTCAGTGGAATGAATGATTCGAGTTCAAACCCAGAGTAAGATGGGCAGATGTATAAGTTACGTTTCTTTACAGTGTCGCTGGGAAGAACTACCTCGAAATACGTAGGATCTCTACAGTGCGTGGTCTTATTCTACACTGTGCAAGGTCGATTCAAAGACACGGCGGGGAGCCCCTTGATCCGGAGCTTAGTCTACCAGCCCCACCTCCGACCTCACCATCGCCAGAGTGGGTTGCCTCCAGCTGTGGACAGCACGACAACCTCGTCTCCAGAGCTTACTGCCTAGTCGTTGAATTTATGCGGTGACATTTCTTCTCCTCCTTCTTGTGCGCGACTTTGGTTTATCTTGGATTCAGGGAAGCTCGAACCCCCATTGACGAGGACTCCCACAATCCCAATCAGAGACCGAGGCACCCTCGGCGTCACTCAGCCACCGGGCCAGAAAGAACGCAGACGGCGACATGGAAGCCGCATCAGCGCGGTACGCCGCCCGCGACCGGTGGTCCGACAACCAGATGGGTCACGCCCACGCGCCAAGTCAGCTCCAGCGCTTCATCCAAGCCGCCTGCAGTCCGGAGAACTACGAGCCAAATCTGGCCCTGAACCTCGAGATTGCCGACCTGATCAACTCCAAGAAGGGCTCAGCGCCCCGCGAGGCCGCGACCGCCATCGTGGCCAACATAAACCACCGCAACCCCAACGTCGCGATGCTAGCCCTCAACTTGCTTGACATCTGCGTCAAGAACTGTGGCTACCCTTTCCACCTGCAGATAAGCACAAAGGAGTTCCTAAACGAGCTAGTGCGCCGTTTTCCGGAACGTCCGCCCATCCGCCCGACAAGGGTGCAGATGAAGATCCTCGAGGCAATAGAGGAGTGGCGAGGCACGATATGCGAGACGAGCAGATATAAGGAAGATTTGGGATTTATCCGGGATATGCACCGCCTGCTGAGTTACAAGGGCTATACGTTCCCAGAGGTGCGGAGGGAAGACGCCGCTGTGCTAAACCCGAGCGATAACCTCAAGTCGGCCGAGGAGATGGAGGAGGAGGAGCGTGAGGCACAGTCGGCCAAGCTGCAAGAGCTGATTCGGAGGGGCACCCCCGAGGACTTGCAGGAGGCTAACCGTCTGATGAAGATTATGGCTGGGTACGATACGCGGTCCAAGGTCGACTACCGGGCCAAGGCGGCGGAGGAGGTTGGCAAGATCCAGCAAAAGGCGAGGCTGTTGGAGGAAAGGCTAGAAAACTTCAAGCCGGGCGATACCATGAGAGACGGCGACGTGTACTCTGAGCTGGCTGCGGCGTTGTCCAGTGCGCAGCCAAAGATACAAAAGATGTGCGAAGAGGAGTCGGACGACCACGAGGCTGTCGCGAAGCTACTGGAAATCAACGACAGCATACACCGCACTGTAGAGCGGTATAAGCTGATGAAGAAGGGCGATGTGGATGCTGCCAACAAGATTGCGAAGGGGGCGCCCTTCACAGTCAGCACCGATGCAGGGAAGAGCTCCGCGAATGAGCTGTCTCTGATAGATCTGGACGGTGATGCCGACACCAACGGCTCGAGCGCGGCAGCACAGTCGCAACCTGCCGGCATCGAGAACGACCTGCTCGGTCTGTCGATTGGCGACTCCAGTAGCTTTGGCCAGGGTGGAGGTATTGCTCTTGGATTCGGCGCCAACACAAGTGAGCACCCTTGATTCAGTCTACAAAGCGTTTAGTGATCTTACTGACCATGACACAGATATTCCCGGGCCGGCCCTTCTCTCCTCGGTAACTCAAAACTCGAGCGCCCGCGGCCCGATATCTTCAACCTCGACCCCTCCTCCAGGCTTCAATTCCTTCTCGGCCTTCAGCTCTGCACCTTCCGGCTCCTCAAGCAGTACGCCCCAGCCACCACTCTCCATGTCCTCCGCTTTCGGAGCGCCCAACAAACCTCCCGCCTCGGACCCCTTCTCAATCCTCGGGTCGACCTCAAAACCTGCCACGCCCAAGCCGTCTACTCCCCAGCCGCCGGCCCAAGCGACGGCAAACGACGACGACGACGAGTGGTCCTTCTCGTCTGCCCTGCCGTCTCTACCGAGCGAGCATAAAGCCGTCGTCTCCGACACCAGTCTAAAGATAGATCTCACCGCAGTGCGGCCGAGTGTTGCCGCGCTACGCAACGCCATGCAGCTGTTCTTCTTCTTCGGGAACAACACGAAGGAGCCTATATCGGACTTGCACTTCCAGCTCGCTGTTACAAAGGTATTGTTCCGCCCGCGTCACCGACTACGAAACCTCTTGAAATGCTGACGTGGTGTTACAGGGATTCGCACTCAAACTACAGCCGCAGACCGGGACGAGTCTGCTGCCATTCCAGAAAACCGGTGTGAAGCAGCAGATTGTGGTGTGTCACGCCGGCGACGAGAACAAGAAGGTCGAGTCCATCCGGCTCCGTTGGAGGGTGTCGTACAAGGTTGGCGAGGAGCAGAAGAACGAGATGGGGGAGATCCCCGAGTTTAGTATTGCATGATAGAGCTGGTAGGTGGTGGTAGTGCGAGCTCCTTTGCAACTGGGGCAGCGCAAATGATAAGTTTAGCGGCTGAGGTTGTCATTTAGCAGAGGGAAGTGGCAGGGCGTATGGCCAACTGACGGCTGATGGAGTAATGCATAAACTCTCGAACTTATATTGTGAAGCTACCTTATAATAGGATATTCCACAGACCAATCTGTCACTTATTGGCGGCAGCGGCTGCTACGGATCACACTCAAAACGCAAACTTCTCCTTGACCAACTCCTCAGTTAACCTCCACAGCTTCTCCGCCTCGGCACTCGACACCGCCAGCGGCGGCGTCTGGTTGCTGATCTGACAGTCAGCCAGAAACGTGCCGTAGTTCTCCCTCCCGTCCCGCGCCTCGCCCACCCCCTCGGCCAGCTTCGGGTCCAGCGCCGCGACCAGGCTCGTCGACGCGCCCGCCCCCAGCGTCCGGAACGACACGGCCCCGCGCTCCGCCATGGCCGCCATGGCGGCCCTCGTCTCGGGCGCCATGTAGCGGCCCAGCTCCGTCTGGATGACGCCCGGGTGCACGGCCAGGCTCAGCACGCCGCCTCCCGACCCGCCCGACCCGGCGAACAGCCGCGCGTTGGCCCCCACGGCGAACAGCAGGTTGGCGATCTTGCTCTGGTTGTACCCCTCGAGCGGGATGTAGGCGCGGTCCTCCGGGTCGGGGACGCCCCACATGCGGTGCGCGGCGTAGTTGGGCTGCTCAGCGGGGGGGAGGTCCCTGTTGCTGGTCTCGAAGTTGAGGTCGCTCCAGCGCATGCCCCTGCTGAAGACGATCGAGGCGGCGGTGACGTTGACGACGCGCGCGGGGCCGCCGCTGCTGCCGGGTCTCGAGGCTGCGGCGACGAGCTTCGGCGCGATGAGGCAGGTGAAGAGGAAGTGGCCGACGTGGTTGGTGGCGAGGTGCATCTCGATGCCGTCCTCGTTCAGGGTGCGCTCCGGCAGGAGCATGACGCCGGCGTTGTTGACGAGGATGTCGACGGCGGGCACGTCGGTCCACGAGAGCAGCTCGGCGGCGGCGGCGCGCACGGAGCGCTGGCTGGAGAGGTCCATCTGCAGGGGCCGGTAGTCTACCGAGGGGTAGGCGGCCTTGAGGCTGTCGATGCTCTCTTGGATGCGGGGGAGGCTGCGGCCGGTGATGATGATGTGCGCGGGTGATTGCGAGGCCTGTGTGTCTTATCAGGCTCCAGGCTCGTGTGGTATGTAGGGGTCGATAGGAGTGTACAATGCTGGACTGGAGAGGTTGGGATGGACGACACCTACAAATGCCTCTGTGGTTGAGTAGCCGATGCCTCCACGATTCACACCAGTCACAACCACCGTCTTTCCGCGGATCTGGTCGGCGAATGCCTTGGCCACCTCAAGACCCTCCGTCTGGTCGTTAAACTCGGGATGGGTAGTCGATGGCATGGTGTAGGTTGTGTTAGTGGTGGCTTGGTAAGGTAGATACTACGGAAATATGAGGAGTATAACCTAGATGAGCCCTCGGATAGCCATCAGAGCCGGCCGGTTAGGGCAATGCATCCTATTTAGCTGCAAGTCCCTGAAAGTCTCGGCCTTCGCGATCCGGATTTAGTGGTGCGGCAGCCACAGTGGCTACCTACCTATGCGTTTGAAGTTCTCTCCGGGTTACAGTGCTACGAAGCTTGAGGCCACACAGACGAGTTCCTTATGCTCATGTCCAGGCTTGGTGTCCGGCGGATACCTTATAGCGGGGTTTCATGCCTGTTGCTAACTAAAGCTTACCTTATCTTGACAAGAGTGCTAAGAGTACCTAGCTCTAAACGTCCTGTACCTTAGCGGGGCCCTACGCTGATTGCTAAGGCTTACCATTTCTTGACAAGAGTGCGGCGCAGTAAGTTGTAAGGTAGCTCAAAACGTACCTGAGGTAGATCTGGTTGGTAAGAATTAGCTCACCTGCAAGACTTAGCTGTGAGGCAAGCCTTCAGCGCTCTTAGCAAATGTTATATCCCTTAGCAACCCTTAGTAAATAACATAAAACCCCGCTAGGAACCCTGAATTAAGCATTGTATTTCGGACTTAACAGGGCAAAGTCCGGGCGCATCAAGCGATTTAACGTGGGCCAGCAACTACACCTGTGGTAGGATTCCGCATGTTAGCGCAGTACTGTTCCTACCTTCAAACACTGTGATCTATGTATAAGTAGCGACAGTAATTACACGGTCGTGTAGTAGTCTAATCCTCTGCTCTATTATTGTGCGATCGTCTTTTCGTGTCGTCGTATCGTCGTCTAATCGTTCCCTTATCTGCTTTGCTTCTGATCATTGAGCTTGTAGTTGCGCACTAACATGCGTAATCCTACCAGACGTGTAAACCATCTAAGTCTAGAGGGATCAATCGCACGTCCTCAGTACTATGCAGGCGCGGTATGGATAACCTGCAACTTTAGTATCGCTTTGGCGTGCGTAACTTCCAACCATTTTAGTCCGGCACCGAGCGGCGATACCACCGCTGTAGTCTCCTGTGTGTATCCGTTTGTAGCACTAAAGAAGTGCTCGGAGTCGCTGTATCATGTAGGTTCACGTCGTCAGTCATCAGTCAAGCCAATTCGGGGTTGTTCGCAAGCTAGCTGACCTCCAGTGGACCCCTGTCATCTTCGCCATGGACGCCTTCGCGCGGACCAGAGATCAAGCTGGCCAGCGTCTTTTTGAGGCCTTGGATTTCCGTCACGCGCTATTTCACCGGATGTTAGCATCGGTGGCTAAGAACTTGATGGGGGTTCTCGCCTCCTCGAAGGTGTCCCGCACGCAGAAGCGGACGGTGGTAACCTCTTGCTTCTGGCCCATGCGATGGATTCGAGCCAACGCCTGCTCCTCGATGGATGGATTCCTGGACAACAGTTAAAGAAGCACCCGTGGGATGAATCGATTGTCTTACCAGTGTGGTTCCAGGAGGTAGGCGCGAGAGGCTACTGTAAGGGTCAAACTTGGAGAGCGGGCCATTAGCTGGTCATATGTGTTTTGAGCCTTGGGGCCATGACTTACCCAACCGCTCCGCTTGACAAGGTTAGGAGATGGACCCTAATGGTAGGGTCCTTACGGAAGCGCTCTACCACATTATGTCTTTCTTTCTGAGGGACCTTTCCGTCGTACCGAAGGCACGATATGCCCGCTTGGTCTAGTCCACTCTCGACCACGTCTAAGCTCATCCGCCAAGTCGAGAACACGACACTGCATTCCCGGTCAGTCGAGTGATTCCTTTCAGACAGAGAATAAGTTCACCTCTTAACCCCCGGCGGCAAAGACATCAGCTGTGTCACGAGCGTTGCCACCTTCGTTGGAAGCTGGCCATGGGATGCTCGTCGATAATCTTCTGATGTAGTGCCTGCCTCCTCCATGCCCGTGACAGACGTTGATGCTGCCGCTATCGGGCAAGCTGGCTCACAGCTGCAACCACAGTTCCCTGCGTATGACCTTCGACTTTGGACGCAGTCGGCACAGACAAACCCGAAACAACGGGAGAATAGCGCTTGGTTCTGCTCGTCATCCGGAAAGAACCGTTCCAACGTGTCGAGAGGCGACAAACAGTGGCGACACTGTATCGATTCCATAGTCCGGTGGAGGTCAAAGACTTCCTATGCTGTTGCGCTCCAGGTCTGTTCCAGCAAAGGCGCGGAGCTTGGTACCGTCTTGGTAATGTTATGCCGGGAGTGGTAACTGAGACCCAGATTGCAGACCATCCTCATCGCTTCGATTTGCTGTAAAGCATTTATGTATGCTTTTGGGCCTGAGGTGTCGGCAGGGCGAAACTCGGCGGCGTCAATGTGCTGGATCGCTCGGTGTCTGATGCTGTCATACAGCTCACGTTCAGCCGGCGTGAATGTGACTGTGCACTGGAGATCTATTCTCGGAGGCAGCTTCACCGTGCCCTGGGGCCGCCGCAGAAGCAAACAACCTGATAGGCGTTTGAGACGTTTGATAGCCTCGTCATCCTTTCCAGCCTTCCACAGGTTTGAGATGTCGTGGTCAAACTTCTTCTGGTCGCTGTACGGATGAGCCTGTAAGAATTTCAAAAGAGCAGAGAAGTCCTTCAGTCGGTTCTGTATAGGCGTGCCTGTGACCGCCCAACGACATTCGGCGGTCAAGGCGCAGAGAGCTTTTGCCATCTGCGAGTCGCTATTGCGGATGACATGTGCTGCAGTCGTCAGTGATGTGTTATATTCACGTCTAAGTAGTACGGCATGACCAACCTTCGTCGAGCACCAACCGCTTCCAGCGTGCGGTGAACAAGACGGATGGCATCCCTGAAGCGTGATGCTTCCAATCGGCAGCCACTGTGTGGTAAGTTGTCAAAATAATGCTTACTCCGTGTAGGTCTGACAGCTTGTTAACTCGAGCTTTTCCGTGGTGACGCCGCCAGTTCAAGCCTCCTGGCGCCACGTGCCTAAGTCAGTGTGAGCAACCATTGTCCATTAGGGGGCGCTGAAGCGTTAAACTATAATACGTACTGGGAAAGTTGCTCTTCCCAGGTGTCAAGTACTGGATAGGGGCTGTCAGCTGTCGAATACTGCTTCCAACTTCTTATTGGTGAATACCTACGCGGGGCTGGAAGAATAATCATTGTTTGTGACATGGTGTAGACTGGTGATCCAGTGACTACTCCCCTAGAATCGTCATCAGACAAGTCCCAAAGACTGATCGGCGTGTCAAGGGCGATGAGAGCTATCATGGTAAGTGTCTTGCCAAAACCCATAGGGTCGGCAATGATACCGCCATAGAATTGGTCTGGTTCCTCGACTTGATGGGCACCCGAGACCCGGTTTATGAAGCTGTAATGTCAGCATCGGCCCGATCTTAACTCCCAAGGGCAGCTCACAAGCGTCCTCGACCTGTATCAGCAACATCCCACAGATCTGCCTTTGTCGACTCAAAAGTCCAACCCCTCTCCCGCCGGAGCATGAACGTCAACGCCTGTTTTTGGTGTCTGCAGGTCAATTAGCCACCATCACGGCAGAGCTAGGAACTGGAGTACCTTTCCAGAATGGTCGCGACGACCAGAGGCTGCGGAGTCTCTTCAAGATCGCTCTGTGAGTCGAGCAGATCAAGTAGTTCGGATCCAGTCTTGATCTCGTTCATCACTGCAAGATCAACATTGCCATCAAACTGAGAAGTCCACACGAGAGCATCCAAGTTTAAGGAAGAGAGCCTGTGCGGATTACAATATCGCACCTCACGATTGCAGCGTGTGGGGTCTTGAAGGAATATGTCATTCGTCTCGAAGAAGTCTCCGACTTCGTCGAACAGCTCCATAGGGCCGTACATGGTGATGGACAAGGAGTAGCTGGCGGAGAGTGGGGGTGCATATGACGGTCCTTTGGCCATGTTGTTGCTGAGCAGGAGAACAGGATCGCTCCTGACACAGTAAGCAAGAGAACAGGATCGCTCCTGACACAGTAAGCTTGCAGCTCTAGCTTCGTTTCCTCGATAAGTGCGCTCGTGATGTGCAGAAAAGAGCTATCTACTTTTCCTCGAAAGCTCTGGTCATCGATACCGGAGAATCTGTCCGGTGATGTCAAGACCACAGGAACAGTGCACTCAGGCGCCGCCGTCCAAGAACTGACACCATCGACGACACAGCTGATTCCGAGGATCTGAATGTAGGCCTTGATGAGCAACTGAGGTTGGCATATAAGTGCTGCAAACGTTTGAGTAGACTTACGGCTCCAAAGCATACCGTCTCTTGCTTGACTTCGGGTATATGGCTCGGCTCGTTTCCGAGTTCAGCAGGGAGGGAGTAATCAGAACAGAGTATCTGATGGGTAGAGTAGCTTGGGTCGATTTCTTGGTGCGGTGATAAAACCTGCCGGCTGGCACTTCCAGGACTAAGCCGGCGTCGTTTTGCTGGAGCTTGCATGGCGACTAGTACGGATCATGGCACTCACTTGCCAACATTGAAGGTGCTCGTTAAGTCTGAAAAGAAGAGCCTGGAATAGAAGGCCTGGAACCCGCCCCTTCAAGCTCAAATGTGCCAGAAAATGATTTGACGTGAGCTCCTCGAGCATAAGTCTGGATTTTGTATTTACGAATAAAACTTCGTGGTTGTTCAGCTCAAGTGGGGGGTTGGGCTGTATCGTGGTCGCATGGTTGGTCGTCCCTCCTGTGTGCACCAACCAACCTCAAGCCACGATTCAGTGCTTGCCTCCCGTGAAGTGCAACGCTGCATGTGTACCCTCCACCAGTCATCCTTCCAATAAGGCAAAATGAATCTGCCTTGGGCAACGCCTCATTGACCCTTGTCATCTCGGCCCTTGGTGCTTCAAACAAGTTGGGAAAGTACGCAATGTTTTTCATCTTCGTTTCATCCCGAGTTGCGTCCTGAACCTCTCACGTTCCCGGTTGAGTATCGACAGAGAGAGTTTGGCGACTGGCAAATAAGACCAAGACTTCCCCTAGTTCTTCGTCTCATTAATTTACCACAATGCCACTGAAGAGCGCTGTTTCACCCGCAGCCTTGCGACTGATCCGGGAGGCATTTGAAGACCTGGAGCGCACAGTCACGCCATTAGACGCCAAAGAATTCAAAAACACCACGCTGCAGAATGTCCAGAAGGCTGCTCTCGAGATTGAGAACCAGCTGGCTGCACGTCAGTCATTGCGCAACATGCGACGCTTGATGCCTCTTTTCACTGGGCTCGAGCATTACTCCAAGGCAATCGAGGTCCTCTGCAATGGCACCCCCTTCCTGCCATGGTTATGGGCACCCATTAAGTTAATCCTGACGGTCGGTCTTCCGTACTGTCAACAATATTCTGGGTATCTGAATCTGATACCATGACAGATCTCGTCGGACTACGTTGATGCCTTTGAAAAGGTGATCAAGCACTATTCGCTCATAGGCGAGGCTCTTACCAGATTTGAAATGTTCAAGGACAGTTTCAATGCAAATGCCGAGTTTCAGAACCTGTTAGCTGTCTATTACGCGGACATTCTGCAGTTCCATAAGGAAGCGTATAAGTTTGTCCGGAGACGAAGTGCGCTTGAATTATCCGTATCTGACGACAGCATCCCTAACATGTTTCACAGGCTGGAAACTCTTCTTCCAGACCTCGTTTGGTCGCTTCCATACGAGATTTGAGGGCATCCTTGCCAATCTAAAGGCCCATGAAAAGTTACTCGACAAAACGGCCAATGCTATAAACATCGTCGAGGCCCGAGAAGAACGAGCAAAGTTGGATGAGAGTCGGAAAGAACAACTTCAAGCCATTGAGAAAGAAGAAAGCCACAAGGCATCTCAACAGTATCAGGACATTGTGTCGTGGTTAAAGGTGGATCAGACGGACCAGAACCTGATTCTTGATTGCATAACCGAAGAAGCGCAACGATTTCCTGGGGGTTGCGACTGGATTCTCAAACTCGACAACATGAAATCATGGATGCGGGATAAACCCGACACCCCGTTCATATGGCTTCAAGGCAAACCAGGAAGCGGTAAATCTGTCTTGGCTTCGATGATTATCGCTTTCCTACACACAGCGAATCACTCCCTCGTGGTCAGTCACTTTTGCACTTATTCTTATACGTCTTCGACCCGATACGACCTGATTCTTCGATCATTACTTCTGCAGCTTATTCAAGGAAATGAGGACCTCATCGCCTATGTGTACAAACTCAAGGAAACAGAATTTGCCAAGAGATCGGTCATGTCTCAGTCCCTCGAGAGGCTCATTCGACGACTTGCAGATACGGTTTCCAAAAGCCCGGCTGACACCAGATATGTGCACATTGTGCTTGACGGGCTGGATGAATGCGAAGAAGAAAAGCAGATTCGACTTATCACCTTGCTCGAACAACTCACCTCCAGCACAAGCTCGTTGACTTCTGTTGTGTGCAAGGTACTCCTTATAAGCAGGCATTCAGACCTCCTCAAGAGACGCTTTCGAAAAAAGACTACCATATCACTTACCGCGCAGGCCGCCCATCTTGAAAAGTCAATACAGTGCTACGCGAGTTACAAGCTCGAGTCCCTCCGCCAACGCCTGTTCCAGATCGGTGTTAGTGACGCAGACTTCGAAGAAATGGCGGTCACAATTGCACAAAAGGCTGATGGTATGGTAATTCGGCGTAGTTCTTATCTTCAATATGCTGACCAAATCATCAGGAATGTTTCTCTGGGCACGGCTTGTACTTGGATACATCTCCAAGAATTTGTTTTACACAAAGCAAGAGATCCTTACCGCGGTACAGACACTCCCACGGGAACTCAGCGACTTGTATGTAGGATCCGCCCTGTTCTAACATCCCGATACGTGATGCTGATAATACGCAGTTACCGCAAGATACTGACCCAAATACTGGACAACTTTGACGCCAGATCCACGAATCGGTTGAAGTCCATCTTCGGGTGGATAGCGTGCGCGAAACGCCCACTGACAGTGGCCGAATTTCAGTCGGCCCTCGCATATGGCGGTGGCGATCTTGACATAACCGAAACCGTGCCATCATATCTCTTCAGTATGTGCGCGCCCCTCATCGAAGAGCGAACAGACTCGACATTTTCCTTTATCCATGTGTCGGTTAAAGAGTAAGTACCTGGTAGAGGCCTCAGATTCCCCCAAATCCCTCACCACACACATGATTGACCTTTAACATCAGTTACCTTGAAGGCGAGGAGAGCGGAAAGATGATATCGCCAGTGGCTGCCAGTTTTGAGCACGGCACCGCCTCAGTTTGCTGTCTCTTATCCGGACTGATAGTATTCGATTCACAATACCCAGCACATGAGCGGGATCTGAGAGTCGTCAGTGGTTTACATGCTTTCCATGTCTACGCGCACGAGTTTTGGATCGATCACTTGATTGACGTGGGTACATCGACCCGTAGCTTTCACGATTCATCCAGATTGTATGCTCTGATGCATATGTTATCATCGAAACTGGGTAACCTTGATGAGGGCTCAGATTCTGCTGAAAGACTTGTTTCCAAATCGTATTTTACGGACACTCGGATACAGTGTCTATCAAGTCACGAAGGCCTGTACCGGACTGCGAAGGTCACGCTACAGGCTAGATCATCAAGGTACCTCGATGAAAATGCACCGGATCAAGGTATATATCCAGCTTCTTTTAAATATAAACATCAAGAATAAACTAACAAATCTTAGAGAGTGACGCAGTAGCAACTGGGTTCAAGCATACCCTGTCGTGTTACCAATCTACAGTGAAATCCATTCTCGCCCGCCAAGAGTTTCCAGGAGTATCAATGGAAGAGTTGGAACGATTTAAAAGATCAAATAGAACATCAGCCTTCACGTGTCGTCTTGGAGCATGCGCACGAGCAACGATTGGCTTTGAAGATGACGAGACCCGGTTGCAACATGAACGAAGTCATGTCCAGCGCCTGTATTGCGACCATCCGGGTTGTCAATATCCGCCCTTCACTTCCTCGAAAGCTTTGAGAAGCCATTTTACGAAGCACCACGAAGAAACGACCATCAAGAGGAGCACAATCAGGGACACTTCTGCATCTGTCTCTATAAAGACATTTACAAACAGTGAGATGAGAATTTCAACAACGGAGCCATTCCCGAAACCCCTTGACTTCAACTTGACGAATAACATCGAACTGGACGTGCTGGATCTCGACAGGTTCCTAAACTCTGATGTGCCACAGACATCCGAGTGGGATCCCAAGGCTGCATTCACACTGTCAAACCGAGACATACTCAGAGGCGCTAATTCCGATGCATCAGCCTCCAAACTTGTACAAAACGGGCCTAAGAGCGGAGCAGCACCGCGCCTAACTCCCGGGGAGACTGTAGACGGAATGTATTCCTCACTTTACACAATGCCAAGACCGATAGATCCAAGGCCGATAAGTAACGGCAAGCATAGGCAGGTCAAGCACATGCCTGCGCTCAAAACTACAGAGTTCAAGGGACATATGGTCTCTCCATTCCTTCCATCTCAATCATCCAAACCACAATCAGTAACATCGCCGAGCCAAAACTCCGATATCACTTACAAGAAGATGAGCACCCAGGCATACCTTAGTCAGGCTCCGCTTTGGGAGGAATATCGTATTCACAATGAGGACAATAATTTGGCCAACGAAGCAATCATAATCGCGGATCATTTCGCACGGACATCGGAGGTCGATGCTTTCAAGCAGCACATCCTCAAGTTACATACAGGACTGGGTCTGCATGCCGGGCCAATTCCAGGACACGTTATAAGCATTTTTTCTCGGATGCAGTACCTCCGTTACATACACCTACTAAACGCAAGGTATGAACATTTGGAGCGCATGGGCGACCGAGTTTGCAAGAACGATACATGCTGCGTTGGTCACGACCCTGCGGGAGTGGTCATCCATCCAGTATCCACAGAGGACCAGCAGATTCAGCAAGAAGCTTTCCCTGACGACATCCTAGCCCCACCGACAAATACGTTTCCGGCAGAGTTTGAGTGCAGTCTCTGCTTTCAACTCATAATCTTTAAGAACCCTTCGGACTGGACAAAGCATGTAATCAAAGACCTCAGGCCCTACACCTGCACATGGCTGGACTGCCTTCCAGAGATGGCCTTCAGCAGCAAAGAAAGCTGGATTGCACACGAGACCAGCCATCAACGGATTGAATGGTGGCAGTGCGATATCAACGACTGCAACTATACCTGTAACAACGAAGAACCTTTTCGCCGACATCTAGTTATTTTCCATCGCTCCATGTTCCATTACACGTCTGAATCTGACGTACTCCTTCGTGTTGAAATATGCCACCACAGGTCACAAGCCGACCAGGAACCCTGTCGATTTTGCGGAAAGAGGTTTGAGGAGTGGATAGAGTTGTTTGACCACATGGCGAGCCACATGGAGAGGATCACCAAGCCGCTTATCCCATTGGTGGCACGAGCGAAGCTGGATGAAAAGATCGACTTGAAATGGGCTAACCTGTTCAACAAGACTCCAGGTTAGTTTGTCAACGAGAATGTCGCTCTTTGTAGGTATGGCATGCTCGTGAGATTAATCAGATGGGCATATTATGTTTGCCGATCAGAGTATTAGGTTTACCTAGCTTAGCCAAGTTAGCTTCTCACTTATGTGATCCCGGAAATCGAAACAGTTTTTGAAACGCTCCGACAAACAGTAGGTAGGTACCTTTTCCTTTTCTCGACGCAGTGCGCCGTCTACTAGTATAGCTGCGGCCATAATCCAACCTTTGCATTACCGTGGCAGACGCCCCTCTTCAGCCACAATATGCGCCCAAGTATATCCTAAAACTCCCACCTCACGTCAGATTCGGCTGCCCTGTCCAACCTATACTGGCACAGCCATATCCTTCCCCTTGACCCTCTCGGTATTCTTAACAGTATGCACAAACATCATGGGGAAACACAGCCGCCCGAACCGCTCCTCCTCCAGCCGGCCCTCATCATACCAGAACCGTCCCTGCGGGTCGCGGTGCAGGCTCCCGTCCGTGTACTGGTTCGGATCGGCCTCGTACCCCAGCCACCGCCTGACCAGGTCCTCCGCCGTCTGCGTGGTGAACATGTACGACATCCTAAACAGCACGTGATCCCACCTGTGGTCCCAGTTCCAGACGCTGTCGCCCCCGCCGTTGATCTTGGCCGGGTCGAAGCCCCGGTTGACGACGGGCGCCAGCTCGCGCGCCGTCCACTGCCCGTCGACGTAGATCGGGTGCGGGGCCGCGACGGCCTTCAGGCCGTGCAGGAGGGCGAACGTCGGCGCCGACATCTCCGACACGACGGCCCCGCCGTCGTCGCTCGCGGCCGAGTGCATCGCGCCCAGCAGGCGGCGGGACATGCGCCACATTGTGATGGGCGACGCGCGGCGGGGCAGGTCGGCGGGGACGTTCCAGGTCATGTTGGGGAAGGTCCAGTTGGTCTGTCTGGCGTCGAAGATGGGGAGGAGGGTGATGAGGTCCGCTTCCTCGCCGACGCCCCACTGGTAGTTCTCGTGGCGAGGGTTGGCCAAGGGCGGGGTCGGGCCGATGGGCTTGATGGTAAGGCCCGGTGCTGGGACGGGTCCCCAGACGCTGGTTTCTTCTCGGCCTTTCATGCTGCGGTCTACCATGTGTACGAAATCCTCCCAGGTTCCGTGGGCACCGGGAAGGTAGAAGTAGGCGTCGCGCTCCCAGAGGTACTTTCTTGGCTGGCGCTTGGCGAAGGTGGCTGTTTGTTCGAGGAAGTGATAGGCATGGCCTGTGTTGCGGGCGTCCATCTCAAACTGCCAGTAGAAGTCGAAATTGGGATGAAGTTGCGAGAAAATCTGGATCGGTTGGAGGTGTTGATACACTGCGGTATGCTCTTCAATCTTGGGATACCACTCTTCCAGGACCTTTTCATTGAAGAGCACGGCTATGTCACGGAACTCGGCCGGGATGGACTCGGCCTTGAGCCGCTGGATCGCTCTTTCATCTTTGAGGTCTATAGGTGACTTGACGTCGACCAAAAGGAAGAGCTGGTACTCGCCTCCTGAATGGAGGGCCAGCTCCATGATCAGAGACCGTAGGTACTGTCGATGGCTGGGTGTCCAGTCCATGGTGCTCCACGAACGGACAATGATCGCTGTCCGCGAGTGGTATTCTGAAAAGGATTCGAGTTTGGTATCTTGTACCGGAGGCGTCCAGGGAGACGGCCGCAGCAGAGTCGGCCGAACGGTGTGTATCGCATTCTTGTACCGGTTCGCATTCTTCTCGGTACACTGCGCTTGTAGCTTGCCCCAGCTGACCCTGTCCCAGTTTAGGTGTGCTGAGTTCGGGCAGGGTGGGTTGGCTCCATCCTCCTCGTATCCGTATGCGCTCCAACGCGCACATCGATCAGCACAAACATTAGCATCCAGATCCAACGCCTCGTAGGACCCGAACATGGGAAACGGGAAGCCCTGCTGATTGCCGCGATAGACCGACATCATATCATCTTGCCGCGTCCTATCCAGAACTACTCCCCGCGGCCCTTTACAAGGAGCATAGTCGCCTATCCAACTCTTCCGCCATTCGGCGCTGTTGTACTCTGGATATGGATCGTATGCAACTTGTTTTGGAGGCGTCTCATCGCTTGTGAGTGACTGTATTCCTCCTTGGTGAAATTTCTCGTCTCTTTTGTCATGCAGTGTCGCCACACCATCTGCTTCGACCAATGGTGGCTCCTCCCATGTGTCTGGCACTTTTCTTTGCCTGCTTGTATCAACATATTCGCCCGGTTGCAATGGCTCCGTCGGTTGGGGCCGGAGTTTCGGTGGAAGCAGTCCCGTGATCTGCTCTCTTTCGTTCGTCCAGAATTTGCGAAGTAAGATGACAAATGCAACAGCCAGAACCAAATACTGCCATGGTCGCCGTTGTGGAAATGAAAATCTTGAGATGGAACTATGGTGGAGGAAGCTGCGTCGCATGTCGTAAACGGCCAACTCACCGGGACGGCCCGCGGCGCTAAACCTTAGCGCGTGTTTAGCTCCCGTTGATGTTTGGTCGCTCAGCAAGTGGAAACGCCGAGCCTGCGTCAAGGCATAACTAAACGGAAGCGTGTTAAGGTAGAGGCTAGACAATAGTGTCGAATGTGGATATAGAGGACAGGAGACTTGAAGAGTATGCGGTCAGTAGATTTCATTCTACCACCAAAGAAAGGGCCTGTTCGGCTCGCTCCAAAACACAAAGTGCTCGCGCGTGATTAGCCATTGACGGCGGGATGGATGCTACCTACCTTGTTCTCCGTCATCTAAGTAACTCCACTCTTGATAAATACCGTGGCTAATGATTGGATGCTATGCTCAATTCTGCGCTCGGTACCAACCGATCAAGATCCGGGCATCCATCTCTGTCTGAGGAATCGTATATGCGGTACCTCCAGCACCAATGACAGCGTGGTAGTCACTGAGCTGCACTCAGATGGTGTGATACTCCCTCCATACGGACATTTTCAAGAACCATTAGGTCTAGGTCAAATAGCGATAACGTAAACGTGTGTTCTTTTATCGTAGATTTGAAAGAGCCCACGCCATTGCAATGAAATGACCGCTGGACCATTTGCTCCTGCGTTTGAGCTTGTACTTCTCGACATGAAATGGACTTATGAACACCAGCGCGCCGCAAGGGAAGGAAAAGGACTATATGGAAATCAACCTGGAAATTCCTGCCCACGGTCTGGAGCCTCATCACCCGCCAATAACTTGAGGGGCCGCAAAGACATGTTCAGCCCTTGGTCTCTCCACTTTTGGCTTCCTGAGCTTCCTCTTCCTTGGCCATTTCGGCAGCGCGCTTTGTGGCATATGCAAAGTCGGACTCGCTGTATTGCTGGTGCGGCGCTCCCGCTGGATGTTGTCAGCGATGATGCGGTAAACCCCATAAATGCCTCTCACGAGTCAGACTTACTCCACTCTTCGAACTTGTCGAGCTCATCCCACTCCTGCTTCCGGTAGTGCTCAAGCACCTGCTCGAACTTGTCCTGCGGGGTGTAGATCTGGCGCATCTTGCCCTTGCCGTTGTCGTACATCAGACTATTAGGGAAGGCGGTATTACACTTCTGACTTGAGTCACCGTCACGCTGACTTTTGTCATCGACCACCCCGTTCTCTGTCGTATTCACGCCCGTCATGTCGTACTGAAAGTTCGTCGGACCGCCGTTCTTGCAATCTCTGGAGACAACCGTAGTGCCAATAGGTCGATCACCGACGCTAGTTTCTCAGGTCGTGGTAACCGCTTCAAGGGCCGTGATACCGACAGGAGCTCTGGAGACTTTTTGTGCAGCTACTTTTGACAAATTCGTACAGTTATTTACCAGAGTTGTGGTACTGACAGCCTGTGTTGCGGCAGCTAGAATTGCCAAGTGTAAGGTCAGCAATTGTCCAGTGGAAGTGTCAAAGACCCCCTGTGATGTATACATGTAATGTAGATAGTAAATGGCGCCTTGAATGTGAGTGACAGAGGTGGTACGGATAGACAACACTGTTCAGGGTTGGGTCTCAGCAGGTCAAGTAGTGGAAAGTGACCTAGAAGCAGCCGCACCCAACTTAAAGAAGAACCCGTCTGGAAGGCAAAGAAGGCAGTAATGATAGCCCGTGGCAATGTGAGTTTGCCATGGTCTGCAATGGGAGGCTTTCAAACCAGGGAAGTGAAAAGATGGCGCTTTCAATAGAATCAAGGAGTCCCAGTTCGGTGCTACGTGGACGGAGGAAGAAGAAAACGGCAGGACAGGAAAGAAGAAACGCTCCGACAGACGATCTCATAACGGATATGATTCACATACCAGGTAGCGAGGGCGCAGCTACTGAGCCGGCTTCGTCTGCTGCAAAGCTCGACGTTGTTGAGATGGAAGTAATGGTTGATCACGGCACGGAAGAGTCAGTAACTCAAGGAGGCGACAGCCAATTCTCGACTTACTTGCTAAACTGAAATCTACGAGCGGATGAAATAACCAACGACCGAGAATGTCTTGACGTCGAATCATCTGGGACTGCTGCCTATTTATGAGTCGTGGTGGTTATCTCCGGCTATCAACGGTATTATTACCCTGGGGTTGATTCGAATGGATCAAGGGTCGCTTGGCGACTGCAACTTAGGAATTCTTTTCAACATCCATAGCACTTAGTACCTGAGCTCGACTACGACAGACGGTGTCAAATCCTGAATGTGACACAGCTTTCCTGCCTTGTGCCAAATACAACGTCGATACGAAGCTCTGTTTACTCGCTTCCCTCTATCTGGATTTCCTCCTGTACTTACCTAGGCAAGGACCAACGAAACGAAGGACTTTTCGTGCTTTCGCAGTTAACTAACATCGCAAAGTCTTGGTCGAACAAGCTTTGAGGCTTTCTCAGGATTGTTGTGGTTGAAACAAAGGGTGGTGGAAAAGGGTTGTAGTTGGAGGGCGGTTCTGCCATCTAATTAAGGGTGCTTCATGACAGGAAAATCGTGGACTGTTTCGCTGGAAGGGCCCAGCACTTATAGGGCATTTATAAATGATTCAGATATACAGCCAGCAGCATGAGGCCACGATGACTTGACGCTCTGTGGTTGCGACTGGTTTACAGACCTTATGGGTGGCCAAGTCTCACCGGGGTGGAAGACGTCCAATCTCGACAACTAAGCTGCCGCTCTTGACAGTGACTAAAGTTAGGAACAACACATCGTCAAATTGAACATCTCTCTTTAGCCAACCACAAGCTCGAAAGACCTCCCGGAATGTCTTATCGAATTTTATCAGATACGGAGTTGAGAATCTCCTAGGTTGCGTTGGAGTTCGAATAGAGTTGATTAATACCCACGCTAGACCAGGTTCGGTTAGTGCTGTGCCACGTTTTACGCAGCGGACACCAGGCCTGTCTTAAAATCAACGGTTTGTTGGCGTAAGACTGCATTCACTGCCGACCATCTAAGCTAAAAGCCCCTGTTTCTGCATATTCCCTGGCATAAGAAGCTTTCATCTCACCGGTGAGGTCCTAGAAGGAGCGGTCCCACCTTTTATCTCCACCGACTTCCGGAGGACTGCATCTCATCAGAAACCAAGCAAGCTACCAACACAAGCCATCTCAACCATTGCACCGAAGATGGCGCCTAGAAAACCCAAGAACTCACCCAACCCTTCCCCATTGACGTCTTCCTCACCACCCCCGCCCTTCAAGCTCCTCCCCGAATCCCTACTCTCCTTCACCACGTCCCTCTCAAAGAAGCACATCTACCTCACCCACATCGACACCAAACCCCGCACCTTCAAGCTCAAGATCTTCCTCGTCCCGGTGGCCATGAACCTGGCCGTCATCGCCCTCTTCGTCTGGCGCGTCAACTACATCCTCCCCTGGTACGGCGCCCTGCTCCTCTCGACCCTGGGCTACACCCGCGACGCCGCCGTCCTCGGCGCCGCCCCCTCCACCTCCTCCCTCGCCCTCGTCGTCCTCCGCCGCGCCCTCACCTTCCTCCTGGACTTCCTCCTCGCCATCTTCGTGTGGCCCTGGCCCGTCGAGTTCTGCCTCGGCGCCGCGCACTCCAACCCGACCGCCTGGCGGTGGAGGGTCGGCTTCCGCGATCGCGAGATCTACGTCCGCCGCAGCCGCGAGTGGGACGCCGGCGTTCTGGACGACGCCCTGGGTGCCGGGGGCGCCGACAAGCGCAAGCTTATCCTGTCCAAGGTCATGCCTGCTACGGACACGATGCTGCTCCGGGAGAAGACGGGGTACCTCCTCATGAACGCCGACTGGGACCTCGACTGGGCGGCTATGATTGCCGCCACTGCGCTGGTGGACGCCAAGACTGTGGCGCCTGAGGCTTTTGAGCGGCTCGTGCTGTTTCACAGCAAGGGTTTCGGATGGGTGTGTCTTGATCGTGGTGCGATGGGAGGACCCAGCGCGGCGGAGGAGGAGAGGAGGAGGCAGGTTTTTGCGTTTAGGGACGCGCTTACTGCGGTGGGCAAGGAGGATATGTTCTACCGGTGGATCGAGATTGTGCAGTTTGAGGCTTCGCAGCCGGGCGGGTTTGGACCCGAGAAGCAGGTCGAGGTTGCCGGGCGGATCAGGGAGATGTTTGCGAAGGAAGGGGTGGACTTTGATGCCTTCTGGAAGGAGGCCGTGGGGAGCGAGACAGCTGATGGGTTGGCAGGTATGATGTAGCATGTGGGCATCAGAGAACGTGACGGGTGTATCGATACGTGTAATATTAGCGACAAAAATGTACATAGAGCTTGGGTGGTGAGGTCACGGTTTGAAAAAAGAGCATGCAGACATGCAACCTGACGACGGGGCAAGAACGCTGCCATGGTACGGCATGCTGTATTCGTGTGTATCCTCAAAACTATCGTCACTTGCTTCGCCCTTACTTCTTTGACTTGCCCTTGCCCTTGGACGCGGGACCCATGGCAGCCTCCCGCTTCTTGGCCTCTTTGGCTTCGATCTCGGCCCTCTTTGCCGCCGCCTCAGCCTCACGCTCTTCCTTCTCGGCCTGTGGAAGCGATGTTAGCATGATATCCTCATATCGTTGTATATGGCAAGCCATCTTACCTGTTTCCTGGCAGCCTCCTGCTCTCTCTTCTCCCGAATAAGCCTGAGCCTCGCCAAGTCCGCCTTAGCCTCGTCCGTCTTGCCGGCCTCGTGCAACTTCCGATACCGCTCCTTCGCCTCGGCCGCCTCGGCGCTCTCCCTCTCCTTCCGGTTCATCGCACCGCCGCCGACAGAGAGCTTCTTGACCTTATCCGTCGCCTCGTCCACGGCAGCGCTCGTCTGCTGCACGACCTTGGTCTGGCTGCGCGCGGCCTTGGAGTGATTCGGGTTGGCGGGCATGTCGCCGTCGTCACTCGACTCCTCCGATTCCGAGGGTGGCAGATCGCCGACCTGCACGGACGCGGCCTTGGCGCGCGCGATGGCCGCAGCTTTCTTGGCGGCCTTCTCCTTCTTGCGCTCCTCGCGGGACAGGGCTGCTGCCGAGGCGCCGGCCCCGGCGTTGTCGTCGGACTCCTCCTCTTCAGATTCTTCTTCGGAGGACTCTTCTTCGGATGACTCGTCGTCCTTCTTCTTCTGGGCGCCGCTAGCCCACATGCTGATTTCGTTGCCGTCGGCGTCGAGGGGTCGCAGGTCGCGGGAGAAGTGCTTGCCGCCTGTGCAGACATTGTTAGCTGATGTGACAGACCATGGTGGATGGAGAACAGTATTTACCTCCGCGAGTATACTTCTTGAACTTGCCGCCGCGCCCGCGCGAGTTGCCTCCTGGTGCTCCGCCGCCTGCCATCTTGTCTGGGTATGTAGAGAATTGGTGATCGAGTGCTAAGCGCGGGTAGCTGTTGAGGGCCGAGTCAGGTGGGATTGGAGGGCTCGAGATCGCACTTATATATTGGAAAAAGGATCAAAACTTCTCGTGAACCTTACTCTACCCAAGTGAATCGAAGGCAGAACCTTAGAGCTTCAAACAGAAGGTGAAAATAAACCTGCAGACCGGGCTAAATGACGATAGGATGAATTACAATGAGGGGCGGCAGATCTGTTTTATCGACATCTGGTTTGGTTGAGTCCCTGCCCCGCCATATTGTGGAGGGGTTGGACTTGAGTCACTCCAATGTGACTGACGTGATTGGACAACCGTTCTACAGGGTCCAGCTCCCAAATAGGTCTAGCGCCATATGTCTGCCATATCAGAATTTCCAGCATTGGCGAATTTTAGACTTCCTTTTCCTCTTTTCTCTCCTCATCATAAAACAACACAAACACTCCTTCGTATTCACTCCCGTTTCTGTCCTACAATGATATTCTGGAGGGGAAAGCGAAGGACAGATCAACTATCATATTGCGTTTGTCGGCGCTCTTACCCTCCTCACTGAATGGCAGCTCTGTCGTGGATTGGGGACGAAGGCTTCGTGCTACGTCGAAACATGTTGAATGACTGAAGTCGTGATTTCTGGGATGTTCTATGGTTCGTGGTAAATCAATTTCGGGAAATACGCCTGCGCGGATGGCTTTCTCTGGTCATCTCGAGTATTGGTGTGCGCTCGTGTGAAGCGCTTAATCCATAGCGGCAACGCTGTTAGGTTACCAGCCGACGTGGTGCGCCGATATATGAATCCTCCTCAGCAAGGGACATCCTAGCATTAAGCCTAGCGACCTACGGCGAACGACCTGTTGTAATGCTGCATCTATGGCTAAATAAACGCCTACAATGCAGTGAGCCTCTTTCTCTGTTCAATACCAAAGCGGCAGTTTCTATCGCATGCTCCTCCTTGCTGAGGTACCTTATTCACTAGACTAGATTGCCACTTCAAGGGTACCAAAATTCTTGGCCCTTGTCCTGTCGTCCCTGGTCAGCTGCATTTCCGGGGTGGGGATGCTGCCCATCTATATCATCTTATGGTAAGACCGTCCGATCATCTGCTTTTGCAGCCGTTCACCCAGACAACAACAGATCAAGGAGCACAGCAGCCGTATCCGGCAAAAGTAACTCTTGTCGACGATGGCAAGACTCGAACTTGCAACCTCAGTCTGGAGCTCCCTTGCTCTCGGAGCAGTAGGAGGACCACACGCTACCATTGCGCCACACCGCCTTGATCTGTGTGTGCTGACTCGCGGGGTATCCCACCTAAGTAGCACCGTTCCGCTGATTTTATGGTATCGATCCACAATGCGACCTCGTTCACACGTGACGAGTGTTGATACTCAGGGCCTAAGTCCATGCTTGAGCTCGCCAAGGGCCCGTTACCTTTTGCCTTTAGCCGTACCGTAGCCGAGGAGGTCGTCGAGATCCCGCCGTTTGCGCGGCCGGAAGGTGACTCCTTCGCGCGCATCTTTCCTCTTCGTCGAAGGGTTGGATGGCCTGACCTTCTTGCCGATAGACACTAGATCATCAGAAATCGTCGTCTTATCTGCTTCAGTGTTGCCAGGTGTAGTTGGCGTTGACGCAGTAGCCGGGGTATAGTCACGGACAAACGTGTAACACTTTATTCGCAGCGAGCGATACCCACTGTAACAATAGTCCCGCCGTTCAAGGCCATCAGCATAGTCGCCGGGTCGAAAAAAGCTCCCTTCAAGGGCGTGGTAGTCTCGTCGAGGCCTACCTAAGACGACGTTCAGCATCGGTTTCGGAGGCAGAATCTCCTGACGGGTCCACAGATCTTGTCCTTCCTTTTGTCTTCTTTTGGGATCGTCTACGCACCCCATACTTGGCGCGACGTGCGTTGCCTTTCGTTGTATATCGACCCCCTGTTCGAGCAGATCCAAGTTGCCGATCTGCTCTCCAAGCGCGCTGTATAGGTTCCACGCGGACATCATCCAGGGGAAGGCATTCTGAGAGCGGTGTATGTCTATGTATCTCTCCAGCTGCGGTTCCATGTACTCTGGGGTAGCTGTGATCGTCTCGTGACTTTGTTCATAGGCTGGCTGTTGCTCATAGTCCGCTGCAACATAAGGGATTAGAAAGACCCCGGCACGTGCGCTTCGATCAAAAGCTTTCAGGAGGAACTTGTTTCTAAGGGTTACGCGTCTTTTTAGCGCTGTGGTTATTCTGCTCCGCTGAGACTCCTGGTATGGCCATGGGCCGTGGACCTCGTACCAAGGATCAAGGGTTTGCTCCATCCGCCATCCCAGGTTCTTGGCCTGGCTCCTTGCAAGACCGGACCTGTCCGGAAGGGACACTGACCGGATAGCAAAGTACACCAGCGAAGGGAAGCGGGAAGCGTAATGCAATGCCAGGCGCGTGATGGAGGAATGGACCGATGTCGTCATTAAAACTCGCAGGTTTGGAAAGGGCCTCTCCTTCTCGCTCCAGCCTCTCACCAGCCGATCGTTGAGACACGAGTCGATGGTGTCCGGGATTTCCACCATAGCAGGGACATCCTGTTTGCGTCCAGACAGATCGGAGAGCTCTAGTATGCCCAGATTGGGCATATCTGCAAGGGCCATCAAGTCAGATGCACGGTACATCCACACCTTGTGAAGAGTAAGATGCACGATAAAGTCGACGCGTGGGGACGTGCTGAGTCCGACGTAGAACGGTAGATCGTCAATATCCGGGCATTTCACTTCGGTATGAAACCAGTAGAGCGTAATCGGGACTCTCGGGAGCTCCCTAAGCAAGATTGGCGAGAAGAGGCGCCAGGCTCGGATAGTCTCGTCGCTGAACTTCGTGTCAGCAATTGGGTTGGGACCCCGGTAGAGAGCCGCTGACGGGGAACGCGCATACCAGTTGGCGAAATGATGGCTATAGACACGCCACAGGATCGAGACAGGCAAATGTTCAAGAGCCTCAATCGACGCTTCCTCGATATTGTCGGCCAAGACTTTGATGCACAGCTCGACTAGAGATGGTATACTCCTCTTTCGTCGCTTCTGAGATGGTGCCGGCGCGGCCACAGCCGACATTTTGTGAGAATTTGCTGTTTTCCGTATGTTTATTCAAAGCACCTGCAACGCTTTAATGGGTGTAGCTTGCCTGGACCTACTTAGGATTGAAAGCTCAAAGGGATGGAAAGCGGAGGTTGGGGGTCGCCTAAGCTAAAGAATCCTTGTTGGTAACACCGACTGTCCTTACAGGGCTGTCAATTCCACGCACAGTACCTTACGTTGTAAGTGAGAATACACATTGCAATCACCCAGATCATGTCGCCTGTCAAAAATGACATCTGCTGGAGATGTTTTTGGCACAAACAGCCAGTACAGGATAATCAATTCAACTCCGGCCCAATTTTAAAAAGCCAATGACCGTTGGATATGTACAGCATTTAGAAACCTTGTAGCCTCACATCTAGAGAGCCCCTAGCAGAGACCATCAAACCCCGGAACCTCCGACAACCTACAGCATAGGCTTCAAGTCGTCCGCCACAGTGAACGGCGCCTCGGTCTTGCTTTTGATCTCCTCCACCGTCACACCGTCCGCAATCTCAACCAGCGTCAAGCCGTGCGCGAAGTCGACGTCAAACACACCCTGATCATGTGTTAGCAGGTTCATCTTCGCAAAGCGAACAAAAATCCGGGATGGAAAACTCACCAACTCGGTAATAATCCTCGACACGCACGCCTTGCCCGTGAGCGGGAAGGCGCACTGCTTCACGATCTTGGCATTGCCCTTCTTGTCCGTGTGCTCCATAGTGACCACGACCTTGGTCATGGCCGGGTTGCTGACTAGGTCCATGGCGCCGCCGAAGCCCTTGACCTTACCGGGCAGCATCCAGTTGGCCAGGTCGCCCGTGGCGCTGACCTGCATGGCACCCAAAATGGTGAGGTTGATGCGCCCGCTGCGGATCATGCCGAAGCTCTCCTCGCTGCCGAAGACGGCCGCGCCCGGCTTGAGCGTGACCGTCTCCTTACCGGCGTTGATCAGGTCGGCGTCCTCGTCGCCCTTCCGCGGGTAGGGGCCAAGACCCAAAATGCCGTTCTCGGACTGCAGCTGCACCTCGACGTCGTCTCCGACAAAGCCCGGCGCCAGCATGGGCATGCCGATGCCCAGGTTGGCGTACATGCCGTTCTTGAACTCCTTGGCCGCCCGGCGCACGATGCGCTCGCGCTTGGCCGCCGTGTCGCCCGTGCCCAGCGCGGCCTTCTTGTCCTCCTCGCCGCTCTCCTTGGCCCACGTGTACTTCTCGATCTTCTTGTCGCTCGTGCTCTGGATGACGCGCTTGACGTAGATGCCCGGCAGGTGCACGGCCTCGGGCGCGATCTCGCCCGGCTCGACGATGTGCTCGGCCTCGACGATGGTCACTTTGGCGTTGCGGCCCATGGCGCCGTTGAAGTTGTTGGCCGCCAGGCGGAACTGGCAGTTGCCCAGCTTGTCGGCCTTCCAGGCCTTGACGAAGGCGTAGTCGCCCGCTATGCTGTGCTCGAGCAGGTAGCTCTTGCCGTTGAACACCTTGACGTCCTTGGGGTACGAGAACTGCGCCGCGCTGCCGTCGGGGTTGTTGCGCAGCGGCAGCTCGCCCGTCTGCACCACGGTGCCGAAGGCCGCGGGCGTGTAGAAGGCCGGGATGCCCTTGCCACCCGCGGCGCACCGCTCGGCCAGCGTGCCCTGCGGCGTGAGCTCGAGCTCGACCTCACCGGTGAGGTACATCTTCTCGAACGTCTTGTTCTCGCCGATGTACGAGGCGATCATCTTGCTGATCTGCTTGGTCTTGAGGAGCTTGCCGAGCCCGGAGTCGTCGGTGCCGGCGTTGTTGGAGACGGCCGTCAGGCCGGTGATGTCGGGCTTGTTGAGGACCTCGTCGATCAGGGTGTCGGGCACGCCGCAGAGGCCGAAGCCGCCGCAGAGGAGGGTGGTGTTGGGCTTCATGTCCTCGAGGGCCTTGGCGGCGGAGGGGTAGACCTTGTTGATCTCGGCGCGGCGGGAGGTGGCTGAGAAGGCGCGGGCGAAGAGCGCGGCATGCTAGGTGTCTGCTGTTAGCTCGCTCGGTTGAGCTGGTGCGAGAGGAGGCCACGGCGGGCTTACATTCGAGCCATATTTGGAGTACGCCCTCAGGGTCCTCATACAGAGTGCTCTGGACGGCATGTTGAGTGTATTTCAGGAAGCGAAGGAATCAACGAGGAGGGAGTTCTAAGGAGGGGACTCGGCTCCAAACGGCACTTGTGTTGTTGCTAAATGCCACGGCCTGGGCGCCTGTTGAGGATTATTCTACACTGGGCTGGGTATCACGATGCACGAAAGGAAGAAGCAGTTCGAACAGAAAAGCAAAGCGACAACAAGTCAATTTGATTTGGGGTTAACTCCCCGTACTTATAATATCGGCGGCGTGAGGCCGGCCTCGCTGGACGTGCTGGCCAAGGGGCCTTTCTCCGCCTCGGAAGGGCTACTCGGCATTGTAGTCGAGCTAACCCTTGCATTTCGGAAAGTCGCGGGGAAAGCTGTCAGCATTGAAGCGGTCCCGGCAAAGTGTTTTGCAGATGCGGAGGTTGCCGGCGCTAAGTCCGCGGCAGGGAGCCGACGCGGGGGATCTAGATAGTCCGTCCGCTGTCTGCCCTCATCTCAAAGGTTGATGAGACATTAAAGATCTTGGAATTGGCGAGATATATAAGGTAGGTATGTGGCCGAACAGCACTGGCTGGCGAGGGTTGAAATGAGCTGGCTCGATGGTTGCAAATCCACGTGGAACTTGTTGTGAGGAACGCACAAAGAGAGATGGTTGTCGACAGAAGCAACAAGTTCACCAAGAGTCTCTCTTTCTGGCTTCAATGTCGACATGTCTACAGCACTTATTTTACCATCTGGTTACTGCAGAAGATAGCAGACTTCAAATCGGCATCATCATGTCTCAGCATGGAGTGCGACATCTCAAGTGAAGAATGAGACTGGCCAAGGTCCAAGGTTTGGCACGCGACCGTTGGATCGGCCGGCTGACCTCCGGATGAAATTCCGTCCGCATTGGATCTGAACTTCACTTTGCGGCTGGAGGCCGTATCCCATGTCGTGTCTCCCCATCCCGCTGCATGCTGAAATTCAAAAATATCCCAACTAGGTACTTTACAGCACAGTAACTCAATACCGGTAGGAGTCACTGAATCCAGTCATTTCGCGCCTCCCTTGAATAAATTCGACTTCGATGTCCAGGTAGGCACCTGCCTGGCCAGGCTAACGTTCCTTAGTGCAGGGCTGCCTGATGACTTCGACTTTAAAGTGGAAAGTGCTGTCACTGCCCGTGCAGGGAAAGTGGGAGCCTGGCTTCTCCTTACTAAGCCCGAGGTTTTGCCATGCATCATTGCGGCGTTGCGGCCAAGTTTCTGGCGGCCTGCGCCGTCCCACATTGCCATGACATGTCCCGCTGACAACTGACTACCAACAAATACCTACGCCATCCCGCCTCACTACTTGCCATTACTGACAAACGCACTCCTGAACTTTCGCCGCCTTGAAACCCTATTCAGCTCGGCCTCCCTTTGTATCCTGCCGAGTCTCTGCCTCTGCTCGAGTCTCTCGTTTGCACCCAACTCCTTATCGATCGAGCGAGTCACTCCTGCGGCTTGAAGTAGAGCCGCGCTTTCCGTTATCGGGACCAGCCGTGACTCTATTGCACTCGAGGCGTCAGTGATCAGCCCCTCGCACCGTGCCCTCTCTGCATTGTGCCTGTGCCGCCCCCGTCATCCCAACCATCCGACTAACCCAATTTCCCTACCATCGATACCCAACTTCGACTCCCTAACAAGCCAAACACTCTTCGGCATACGGCCGACTGTTCTCAAACCGGCACCATTCCTCCCACCACCCGGAAGCGGAAAGCCGCTGAGGCGACGATATCCTCTACTCCCCAGGAGGACATTCAACCCAAGAAGAAACTCAACGCCTCAGCCGGCCTCGACGCCGCTCCTCTGACACCGTTCACCACGGCATCAACCACGATGGATTCCGACGACGAGTACATGTCTGCACTCTCTAGTGAAGATGACATCGCACTAGACGACAGCGACAATGACGACATGTCGGGCGGCGATGGTGCGTCTCCTATTCCTTTCTCCCCCCCATCGCGCTTTGGTCTCTCAAAGGCACACACTGACTTTTGTCCTGCTACAGACTTTGATTTCGATGACGAACCGCCAGATCTCGGCATCCAAAAGGATATCAACCAGAAGAAGAAAACTGCCTATGACATCAGCTTCAAGGTCTACCGGCCCGAGGATATCCAGAAGCAGCAGGACGACATGGTCAACGAAGTTAACATGATCCTCGACATAAGAAAGGAAGAGGCCGCTATACTTCTCCGGTACTTTCGCTGGAATAAAGAACGGCTGATCGAAGATTATATGGACAAACCTCGCCAGGTTCTGGAGGCAGCTGGACTTTTCCAGAGTTCTGCCAAACCGCCGAGGCTTGAGACCATCCCCGGGTTTGTCTGCGACATTTGCTGCGAGGATGGAGAAGGGTTACAGTCGTTCGCTATCAAGTGCGGGCACCGGTACTGCGTCGACTGCTATCGCCATTATCTTGCACAAAAGATCAAAGAAGAGGGTGAAGCTGCCCGAATCCAGTGCCCCTCGGACGGCTGCAACCTCATTATCGATGCTAGGTCGCTAGATATCCTCGTCACGCCAGAACTCACCGAGAGATACCACACACTCCTCAACCGGACATTTGTTGAAGACAAGGAGACGCTGAAGTGGTGCCCCGCTCCTGACTGCGAAAATGCTGTCGAGTGTGGCGTCAAGAAGAAGGACCTCGACAAGGTTGTTCCCACGGTCCAATGCGGATGCGGCTATCGTTTCTGCTTTGGCTGTATTCTGAGCGACCATCAACCGGCGCCCTGCGAGCTGGTCAAGAGGTGGCTAAAGAAATGTGCCGACGACTCGGAGACGGCCAACTGGATCTCAGCAAACACCAAGGAGTGCCCCAAATGTAACTCTACTATCGAGAAGAACGGCGGTTGCAACCATATGACGTGTCGCAAGTGTAAGCATGAGTTCTGCTGGATGTGTATGGGTCTTTGGTCGGAGCACGGCACCAGCTGGTACAACTGCAACAGGTTCGAGGAAAAGAGCGGGACCGAGGCCCGCGATGCGCAGGCAAAGTCCAGGGTGTCTTTGGAGAGGTATTTGCACTACTACAACCGGTATGCCAATCACGAGCAGTCGGCCCGTCTGGACAAGGACATCTACGTTAAGACCGAGAAGAAGATGGTCCAGTTGCAGAAGGAGTCGGGTATGTCCTGGATCGAAGTGCAATACCTCAACTCGGCTTCGCAGGCATTGCAGACGTGCCGTCAGACCCTCAAGTGGACCTACGCCTTTGCCTTTTATCTTGCGCGCAACAACCTGACCGAGATCTTTGAGGACAACCAGAAGGATTTGGAGCTGGCTGTAGAGGCACTCTCTGAGATGTTTGAGAAGCCGGTGGGTGAGCTAGCGGACCCGAAGTTGAAGGTCGTGATTATGGATAAGACGGCGTACTGCAACAAGCGCCGCATCATTCTGTTGGAGGACACCGCGAACAACCTAGCCAATGGTAAGAATGACTCACCTGCCGCATGTCTTCTCCATTCTAACTTGATTTCAGGCGCATGGACATTTAACGTCGATTTCATGACACCGGCACCAGTGAGCGGATCCAGCAGTCGCCGCTGAACCACGCCTTGCGTATAGCTGCGATTCTAAGGCTGCGCACCCCATTTCGAGGCCCTGACTATGGGGATCTAGCATCTCAACCAGGTATCACTCGCAACCAATATAAAGCGTCCTTTGTCGACAACAGCGATGCCTCACAATTGTCCTATATTGAGACCGGGGAATACCTCGAACAAGCGCTCTACATATATTACTCACTTTTCCCGTCATGCTGACGGAAACAGACTGCATAAGTCATGTATTTTCCCTGGGGCGTCTCTGGTAAAGGCAGAGAAGCATTTCGGAGTTGAGCGAGCACAGCACCGATGCTAGACAGGAATGGTCCAAGGGTTTTCATAGGTTTCAAAGGAATAGGCGACATGGCATGCTGGTCAGTTTTTGGTAGTTTGAATTATTCATGACATTGTGCATACAAGACCGCCCAGCTCTGTTTGTCGCTTCGAGACCACTTCGCCCGCATGGCGTCTTGTGAATGGCCTTACTTTTGTAGACATGCACATCTCTACATAGCACTCTCAATCAACACTCTAATCAGTTTTGATGCCACTGAATATCAGCAGTGAAAATAGGCACTGCATGGCTCGCCTCGAAACGAGAATCCGCCACGTTAGCACGCAATTCATTACAGAAAATTTCCGGTCTATATCGATAAAGAGCCAATTTCTTGTACCAGCCCACAATCGTCTAGGTCATTCGCCCCACATTCACTGATAGCGGCCGGGGCTCATCTCACTACCGGCATCGGTGCCGGTGAGCAAAACGTCTTTGACGGTACCCAGTTCAAGGCTTTTACTCCGTCCACGCTCTCATATTCCCGGTCCAATCCTGTCGGTTCGACAGCGGCGTCTCTCATTTTCAACGCCCTCTGAACTAGGTACCAAAGTGATCGACCGCGAGAGGACCTCGAACCTGGGCAGTCGTGTGCACAAGTTGAAGAAAGGGAGAAGAGGGGAGCAGCGATGGCGGATCCTGTCGCTGACGTCGAGCTCCAAGCGGGGGGTGCGAAGCAGACAGCCAAGGATCTCTTTGCTGGCGCCGTGGGAGGTATTGCGCAGGTGTTACTTGGTGAGTGGTTTGCCATATTGTGCATCTTTGCTGAAGGATGGAGTCTGGATTCTGAGCGGACAAGCGTCTGGTCAAGGGAAGGGCGAGGAAGAGGATGATACCCTAGCATGAGATGAGATCACCTACGTGTTCCAGGTCAGGCATTACAGCCTGCTCCTGTCTCTTATGGATCGTCTCATTCTCAACCTTCCTCTTCATTTCATCCCGACCCTCTCCTCTCTCTCCTCTCGCCATACTAACCTTTGCCCCCAGGTCAACCCTTCGACATAGTAAAAGTCCGCCTGCAAACCACAAACCAGTACCCCTCAGCTCTGAGCGCGGCCCGCTCCATCCTCCAGAAAGAAGGAGCCACCGCCTTCTACAAAGGCACCCTGACCCCCCTCCTCGGCATCGGCGCCTGCGTGTCCATCCAATTCGGCGCCTTCCACGCCGCCAGGCGGTGGTTCGAGGACCGCAACGTCGCCGGCTCCAAGCTCCCCCAGCTCAGCTACAGCCAGTATTACGCGGCCGGCGCCTTCGCGGGCGTGGCCAACTCCGTCATCTCGGGCCCGATCGAGCACGTGCGCATCCGGCTGCAGACGCAGCCCCACGGTCCGGGGAGGCTGTACTCGGGCCCGCTCGACTGCGTGCGCAAGCTGCTCTCCCGAGACGTCGGCGGCGGCCTGTTCAGGGGCCTCTACCGCGGCGAGGCCGTGACGGTGCTGCGCGAGGCGCAGGCCTACGGCGTCTGGTTCCTGACCTTCGAGTGGCTGATGAACGCTGACGCGGCGCGCAACCGCGTCGACCGCAAGGACGTGCCGACCTGGAAGGTGGCCTTCTACGGCGGGCTGGCCGGCGAGGCCCTCTGGCTCGCCAGCTATCCCTTCGACGTCGTCAAGAGCAAGATGCAGACCGACGGGTTCGGCGCGGCGGCGCGGTACGCGAGCATGAGGGATGCGTTTGCGCAGACTTGGAGGGCTGAGGGCATGAGGGGGTTCTGGAAGGGGCTCGCGCCTACGCTGCTTAGGGCGATGCCTGTCAGTGCTGGCACGTTTGCCGTTGTTGAGTTGACTATGAGGGCTATCAACTAGGGGAGGATTGGAGTTGGGCTGGGGTTGCGCTGTGCAGCCTGGATGATAGCGTGTGGGTTATCAGATATTGTCGTTGTTTGGCGCTTTGGGTAGATAAGAACTTGGTTTCAACGACCATGAAAGGAGACAAAAAGTTCCCGGCGGTCGTCACACAAGGAAGTGAAGATTTTGAATACGCTGCATATATCCAAAGATATCTATTTTTCTAAATTATATACCATCGTATGGCCGAACTACTCGCTGTTCTCCACCCGCCGCTGTAAGATGTGTCTGGCATTGGCCGGTGTCAACGACTCAATCTCGAGATCGTCCAGCAGCTTCTTCGCCGCCGTGTTGTCGGTAAACACCATATCACTCGCCTGTTTGAGAGAGATGCCATTCTCCGGCGCATCGACAGGGAGGTTCAGCAGCTTGAGCCCTTCTGCGAGAGCGGTCATAGCGGCAGAGCCGTCGGGAATGTACCGCTCGACAAGCGCGAAGATGGCATGGATGTCGCGCATGAACTGGGCCGCGCCGAAAGTTGTGAAGCTCTGGCTCATGAGCACGTCGGTCCAGAGCATGTTGTTTAGCTTATCCAGGACTACACGCCACACGCGACGGAAGACAGCTGTGCTAAGAGCGCGAGAGAGGAAATCTAGGTTGCGTTTGAGGATCTAGCTAGTTAGCGAATGCGCAACCTCGGAATGTGAGGCGTACTTACTCTGAGGGGTTCGTCCAGTTCGGCGGTGACGGTTAGATGGCTTGGGTCGATGGCTGCAGGATCCTCGTTAATGGTAGTCCACTGCGGCCGCTTTAAATATGCATAGAAAGCCTTGTGATGCGAGTCGACAACAGCATCGACCAGAAATTCTTGTGCTCGCTGCCTTCGTAGGCTGTATGCTGCGATCGTCTCGTCAAACAGAGCACCGCCATCATCTTCGGTGCCCACAACGGACGATGTACGGTCCTTAACGTGGTCGTAACTCATGCCTCCTGCCAGGTTGGTCTGATCCTCTGATCCCTTGGCTCGGCTCTGCAGTTGCTCCCAGAGCGTGACGAAAAACTGTTTGTGTCAGCTGATCTGCATTTGCAGGCTGTCAAGTAAGACTGACCTCTTCGTTACTCCAGTCCCTCAGCGTGTTGACGACATGGTCTGCGCTGCCGAATACTTTGCACAGCGTTTCAAGAGCACCCGTGCCTTCCAAAGCAGCCAACTGCTCCTTGGTGACGCCATGAAGCGTGCGCCCCACAGTAGAGGTCAGACTCTGATAAGCCTCCAGGGATCCTCGCAGACGGTCATGAAACTCGTCCAAAATGGCTAGCTGAATATCAATCAGGAAACGAAGCTTATGTGAGAACCTTCTCACTCGCTCGTACTGGCTCGTCACCGAGCGCAGTAGGTCCGTAACCCGAACAGCACCGTACGTTGGCTTCGTCTTGCCCGGTCCAGAGAACTCGTAATCGATTTTCCTCGCATCCGGAGAATCCATGATGCCCTGGAACCTCTCAAGCGCAAAGTCCTTCTCTGCACGCAACCACTTGTCGAAGTGCTTGTTTAGGACCTCACCGGCGAGTCCACACCATCCCTTCTCCGGGTCTCCGCCATTGTAGTTGAACCTGGATCGGATAGTTTCGTCGAAAGTCATCAGCTGCGAGATCAGGCTGCTCAGAAACACGGGGTCTTTCAGCGCCTCTGTCACGGAAGACTCGACCTTCTCCCTCAATACCGGCAACATCGACGTGATAAACGCGCACACCGGATCCATGTAGACCATCTTGTCCGCCACATTCGTGCTTCCCACCTTAGACGCTAGCAGATACGTGAAGTTGTCCCTCATGAAATCTTCCCACTTTTCAATGAGGGCTATAAACCATGGGAAGCAATGCGTCCCGATTGTCCTGGGATCGCTCGTCATCTTTTCGCTCATGAAGTGAAATCTGAACTCCTTGACAAATATCTGCGCCATGACATCCATAGGCAGAAGCGTGGCGGTTCCAGAAGAGTAGCAGATTTCCGGTACTTGGAGATCAAGCAGCTTCTCCACGCACTGCCGCCACTCATCGTCAATCTCAGCCTGTATATCAACTCTCGGCCAGTTCCGTTTGACCAAGACCGCCTCGAGCTCCTTTGACATTGTAGTCTTCATCTCGTCCCACAGCGCGTCCGTGATACCGGCGACATAAGCAACCAGATGAACCGCGGCGCCATCGGCCTGATCCTGCAACTCGCGCAGATGAACAGACAACTGCTTCAGCCTCGTATACGGCTGCAGCGCCGCCTTAGGACTCTGCGGCAGGTGGCTCCTGGACTCCTTCCGCAGCTCCTCGACATCCTGCAGCAGTAACAGGTACTTGTGCGCCAGGTCGACCTTGTGCAGCTGTGCCAGCGGACCCTCGAGCCGGCGGATGGCTTCGTCGGGTGCATCGGAGGCTGCGACGATTTGGAGTCGGACGTCGATACTGTGCTGGAGAGAATCAAACTCGGATATTTGTTTCGCTAGGGCGGATTGGCGTTCGGAGGCAGACTGCCGGGCCAGGTCCAGTTCCTTGGTGGCATCGTCCAGTTGAGACTGCAGCTGGCGGCGCTGATACTCGACGCTCTCCAGGAGGGTGTCGAGGTTGTCAAGGTCAGTGGTGGATTGGAGTTTGTCGTCTAAAAAGTCCTCTAGGCGGATATCGGGTTCGAAGGGCGCTTGGGACCCCTGTGTGGTGGCCATCTTGGACGTGCAAGGCGGTTGTGCGAAGTTGATAGTGGATGGAAGCTCTCGCCAAATGCAAGCTGTCATGGTCAGAGCTCCTGATATTCTTCTGTACCTTAGGGTGGGTCCCCAGTCAATCCACGGGTTAGGGTTGGTGACGTAGCGGGGTTAATGCACTAAAAGTTGCGCGTCAAGACGGCGCGGGACGGACGCGTCCCGCTGCAAACCAGCCAAATGTACGTACCTACCCACTTCATGTCGAGCAACAGCGAACATCTTTGCTCAGACTATCACGGCCTTTTGTCTTGACGGCTGCCCAGTGTCCCATTGACCGCGCCTGGTCTACAGTCGACATGGACGATACAACGCGTGCAGACTACGAAACAAAGTCACAGACGATACGCGCCGAGCTTAAACAATGGGAGACGGCTTGGGCCAAGACACATGAAGGGAAGAAGCCTTCAAGAGATGATATTAAGCAGAACCCGGATATTGGTACGTAATTGCCCTCTTATTCAAAGCTGTATGTTTTTCCACGACGCTGATGGTTCTCTCATAGCTCAAAAATACAAATCCTACAACAAGCTCCGTGACATTCTGTCCGGCAAACTTCCTCTTCCAACGAAGTCGGCAACGTCCTCTCCCTCACGCAAGCGGAAATCCGTCTCTTCATCATCTATACATACCTCCTCCCAAACACCAAGTAAACGCCTCCGCACGACCCCATCCATTGCTAGAATAGCCCATATCCCTAGCGACCAAACAACACCATCTCTAAACCGCAAACTCTTCATCTCCCCGGCCTCCGTCAAAGCCCCAACGCCGACATCAATCGGCCCAACTCCGCAACGCGATGGCCGGGTACTTGGCCTCTTCGATCTCCTCAGCGGAGGCGAGGAGACGCCGTCTCGTTCCCGGGCAGGCGACTTTATCAATGACCCAGCACTACCAGAACCGCTCGCCGCTACTCCGAGAAAGGGTCAATCCGGACAGGAGGAACATCGGAGCGGTAGCACCACAACGCCGGCACACCGGCACGGTCGTACGCCCATGTCTACAAGCAAACGTGCCATGCTCGACAACTTCCTCCTTTTCACGCCGCTCAAAAACCGCGACGGGAACGCGGGTACCAGTTTCGCATCACGGATAGGCATCACTGCTGTTCCGACAGATAAAGAGAACGGCACGTCTCTCGCAACACCCAAGGGTCCCCAGTCTGTATCGAAGTCCCTGTTCGCTACACCAGCCTTCCTAAAGCGCGGGCATAAGCCACTGGATAGCGTCGACGAGACTGGAGAGGTGGAGGAAGTCAGACCGCTCAGGCTCCCGCGCAAACCGCTAGTGCGGGGCCTGAGTAGTGTTGTTGCTGGACTTCGGAGACTGGAGGAGGAGAAGCTTGACGACGAGATGGAGGCTATGCGCGAGGCGGAGGCAGAGATGGAGGGTTACGCTATGCCGCCTCCGGCCAAGAAACAGAAAGTTGATGACCGGACAGACATCGAGAGGGAAGCTCAAGATGAGATGGTTCCGGTGGGAGTGGAGGACAGCCAAACCCAGGACAAGCCGGTGTTGCTTGGCGGATTCGATGACGAGGGCTTGCTCGACAGCGATGTGGAGGAGCAACTTGATCGCGGCCAGCCGCTGCGTGTGTTTAAGAAGAAAGGACAGAAGAGGACTACGAGGCGGGTCAACATGAAGCCTACGAGGGCGAGGCGGCCGACTACGCAGCCTGAGAATGATGAAAATGATAAGGCTGAGGAGGTTGTCCCCGAGACACAGTTTGATGCTACGAAGATGGATGGAGAGGAGGATTTCGAGGTGCTATCCGGATCTGACTTCGAGGAAGACGAAGAGGACGCCCCGAAACAGAAGTCGAAGGCGAAGGCAAAGAAAGGCAAGGACATCAAGGAGAAGGATGCGAAGGGTGGGGAAGAGAAGGAGGGGACTGTCAAGAAGGCGGCGCGCAAGGTCAAGGCCACGGCTCATGCGAACTTTAAGCGATTGAAGCTGAAGAACTATGGTGCTAAGGGCGGGCCCGGGATAAACAGTCGGTTTAGGAGGAGGCGGTGAGCTGGTGTCCGGGTTGAGGAGTTCGGGATAAGCGAGTACAAGCTACGAGTCGACGGGATGCATGGCACATTTGATGACTTATGCTGGTTGGTTCAGGGAGGCGTACAATACCGTCGTGGGATTCTCTCGGTATTACACATGTAGGAAAAGAAGTTACATTGAACCCATCGCGATAGACACTTTTCCCGCGCAACTGACATGCCCTGTGCGGTTGCGAACTCCCTCTTCCAACATTTCGTGATGACATCTCCTACCAGCAAGTCCTCGACATTCGGGAACTTCCCGACTTTAAAGTTTGGATATACAACCTTCTGCTCCCAGTCTATCCTATCGCCGACTCTCTCGAATGTCCCGAGCTCCGTTCTGTACGGCCACCTTCCAGTTATGATAGTGTAGAATAGCGAGCCCATCCCGAAGATATCTAGCAGCAGGCTCGACTTGACCTCGAAAACAGGGCTGTAGAATGGGTCGTCGGGCAGGGTTGGCAGAGTCCCGAGGTCTGCCGTGCAGCTGCTGTGGTGAACCCTGCGAGCGACCATACCTATTCAAGTTAGCTAATTGTCATCACGACGCAGCATCACCAATCCGCTTTTACACAGTTCCTCGACTTACACACCTGTAACTTGCATAGTCGGCGGATATTTCGAGAGGAGGAAACTATTCTTTGAACCAAACCTTGTCATCAGCTAACCGTGTTGATGTTAGTAAAAAACATGATGGAATTGCTTCTGATGTATTTAAGGAGCGAGTTGTAGCTGTAGCAGACGTTCTTTGCAGTCTCCCGGCATCAACACTTCGAAGCAGACATGGCAGAAGGTAGCAATCGACACTCTAATCCCCAGTGTATCCTAGTCACTGGCGGTTCTGGCTTCGTTGCCTCCCACTTGATCCTTCAACTTCTCAAAGATGGCCACACTGTGCGAACATCCATCCGGACTCAGGCTCGCGAACAAGAAGTCCGTGACAGCCTGCGTAATGCCGGCGTAGATCCCAGTGCTCAACAGCGCCTGTCTTTCTTCGTGGGCGACCTCATGAAAGACGACAATTGGGCGGAAGCTATGCAGGGCTGCGTTTACGTTCATCATGTCGCTTCGCCGTTTCCGTCAACCGCGCCAAAAGACGAAGACGAGATCATCCGACCGGCTCGAGAGGGAACACTTCGCATCCTCAAGTGTGCTCGCGATTCCGGGGTCAGAAGGGTCATCATCACGTCGTCATTTGCCGCGATCGGCTACGGCTACGAAAAGCCACCAGTGTTCACGGAGGACCACTGGTCGATCCTCGACGGCAAGGTCTCCGTACCCGCATACCACAAGAGCAAGACCCTTGCGGAGAGGGCTGCCTGGGACTTCATGGAGAGGGACGGTGGTGCGCTCGAACTTACCGTCCTCAACCCTGCCGGTGTATTCGGTCCTGTCTTGAGCACCGACCTATCGTCGTCCGTCCAGCTCATCCAGGCCATGCTGACGGGGAAAATGCCCGCGTGTCCGCAATTGTTTTTTGCGGCAGTCGACGTGCGTGATCTCGCCGACCTGCACGTCCGCGCCATGACGAGCAAGGGAGCCAATGGCCAGAGATTCATCGCCGCCTCTGACGACGGGCCGGTTTCGTTAATCGATGTCGCGAACATGATACGGATGAACAGGCCCGAGTTTGCTCAGAAAGTGCCCACGAGGACGCTGCCGAATATCGTCGTTCGCATTGTCGCCTTGTTCAGGCCTGCCATGCACGACCTTCTACCCGAGCTGGGCGTGGCCAAGCAAGTCAAGAACGACAAGGTCAAGGGAGTGCTGGGTTGGAAGCCTAGACCAGTTAAGGACAGCATCTTGGACACTGTCGACAGTCTGAAGAAACTTGGGGCCGTTTAGATGCGCTATGTTGAGCAGGTGTTGCCGTTAGTTAGCCCAATGCAATGTCGATTCCTTGAATTCATGAGACTTACTTAGAGTTGTGTCGAATCTTGCCTTAACGCGGTTAGACATTACTTTAGTTGGAAGTGCCGACCGGGGAAGTGGATATGCTGACAGGTCACTAACTTGATAGAGGATAGCGCGTTGATCCGGTCGACAGATTTGAGCGGCCTGAGCTCCGATCTCTCCGAGATATTGACTTCTCAAAATGACAAGCCTACCCCAGGAATTAGACTCGAGACGCTCATGAGACTGTGCCGTATATTTGGCTACCTAATTGCAAAATGGTTACCTGGCACGAAAAGACTCGTCCTCATACCCGCCTGAAAGTTGATTGAAATGGCTAGTCCATCTGTCCTAGCAGTGGCCCAAGTTCCGAGCGAAGCAGACCCCCCGGAAGATCGCAGCTCCGGTCTCTCCAGTACCGCGCTTCGGAGAAGGGAGCAAAATCGCATCAATCAGAGAAACAGTCGTGAGTACAGCAGCAATCCGCCATCTTTTGCAGTCATTGACTTGCAGAATGGCTTAGGTCGGAGAAAAAGACAGCCTCAGCAATACGCGCCCTTGGCGTCAAAATGGGTGTATTACACAGCCAACGTGACGGACTTGAACCTGTTGCCGAGCAAAGTATTGCATGACCCAAAGTCGCCTCAAGATCTAGTGTTGCGATCTCGATTCTGTGAACTGGGACCGGCGGATCGAAACAGGGTCTTCTCCTGGATCAGCCATGAAGCGCTCGACGGAGCTGCCCGGCAAATTTTACGATCCGAGAGACTCTTATCGGTTTCGCAGTACAACATCATTCTTGCCATGGGCGCCAATGCAGTCTCGTTAGGCCTCACCATGGAAACACTGCGTCACGACATCCTTTCCCCTTTCAACACTTACCGGCCACTTCCAGTTAATTTACCACCAAGCTTGTGTCCGACGCTCCTGCAGAGGCAGATACCTCACCATCCATGGATCGACTTGTTTCCCTTTCCATCCGTCAGAGATCTTCTTCTCGAGCGAACAGGCGATTACGACGAGGATCAGCTTTGTAGCGACTTGTTCAATTCGTGTGGGGACAGGGCACAAATCGGCCTGCTTGTTTGGGGCGACCCTGTGGACCCTGCATCTTACGAGATATCCGAGGATCTGCTCAACAAGTATCCGTGGCTGATCACTTATTCCAGCTATGACATCCTGCGATTCACAAATCACTGGAGAACGAAGAGGGGCGAGAAACGACTCGAATTCCCTTTCCATTGTTAGCGCCAATGTCTTCTCCGACCACTCGAAGCTAAACAAGACGGTCAAGCCGTACCACGTATTTAAAGAGTACCAAGTAGCGATTATTGGCACCGCGACCGAGTCGACGCCGAGCAGTCCCAAGCCTGGGCTCAGCACCAAATTCACCTACACCTCAATTAGTATCTTGACTAGACATGAGTCGAGACTCTAGACTTGCTTTATTTGTCGAAGGGTTGAGTTGAGGAGTTGCAAAGACGGGTATTATAGGGCTAAGGAGCAGCGATTCAACTTCAACTTTGGTATTTTGCTAAGTGATTCCTAAAGAGCAAGCACAGAGGTCATTACTTTCTCCAACATGATAGCAGGGTCTGATATAAGAGCCATGCTTCTCCAAGCGATGAAGTTGTCAGGACGGACCAAGACACAGCCGTCTTCCTCTACCTCCCGCAGACGGTACCAATCGTTGTACACGGCCTCATATTCAAGACCGTATCCCACAGAATACACAGCGATTGTGACATTAAGTCTTCGTCCGACCTCACGAGCGCCATTCCGCCACGGCTCGCCCCCGTGGCCGACGAACAAGGTAAACCTACCCTTTCCCGCCAGGTCTAGCGTTGAGACCTGCTCTCGTGGGACCGCCGTGTTGAGCCACGCATGCGGAAGCCGGACCCCGGGAAAGGTGTGTGGCTCGTGGTACAGCGCAGGGTCTGCGGGCATCGGCGGCGGATCGCCCGCCCCTTCGACATAGACAGCCGCCGAAGCATAGCGCTGGTTGAAGTCGGAGCCTTGGGCCAGAAACTCGTGGCTTGTGTAGTTGATTGCCTCCGCTAGCTGGCGACGCCTGGAGCGGCCGGGTTGCGAGTTCTTATCCAAGACGGCCATTTCCTTTACTCTTTCTTCTACTGACGGCTTTGTGAAACCTAGAGCTTGAAAGATAGGTAAATGCTCTCGAAGAGATGCGTTAGCTCTGTTCTCAGTTAGTGTCTTTGTACTTCTGCTCGACAGTGATGATTCGCGGATGACTGGATACCGTTCGACTACCGTCCGGCCCACTGGCTGACGTTCAGTAGTGTATGTGTCTAGGAGAGGTTTGCCCGCCAAGCCTAAGCGTTCTTCAGCAAGGTACGACCAAGTCTTGCATAAGGCGATCGTCTCACCTTTTTCGACCATGTTGATCTTCCACGCCAGGTTCGCTGCGTCCTGAATGCAGGTGTTTGCGCCCAGGCCGTTCATGGGTGGATGACGATGGACAGCGTCGCCAAGGCAAAAGCTATAAGCAGCTTTTAACCCCCTGAGGTCTCTAATACAGCTTGAGGAGACTCATGGCCTTACTCACATATTTCCCTTGCTGTATGTCTCCGCGACGGTCTCGTTGATGATCCATTTATCGATCCGCTGAACCTCCACCTTGATCGAATTGTCTCCAAAGACGGCCTGAGCCTGTACCTCGACTTGCTCGACTGAGGGTGTAAACTCGGAAGGACAGGACGGCTTATACATCATTATCACCAGCCACTCGTACCAGGGCTTCACCAGACGCACAATCGACCAGGCAGCGAAGTCAGGATATTCTGCATCTGGGCGGATCACGTAATGGAGATTCCCCACCCGGGGCTTCATGAGGTGGGAGAGGTCGGCGCGAAGCAGAACGTTTAGGGCGACGCCTTGGCTGGGACGCACATACATGGGGAGCCCTAGTTGTTGCGCCACCTTGCTCCTCGCCCCATCGGCACCAAACAAATACTTCGTCCGGATCGTCTCGGTGGTGCCAAAAATCATGTCGCGGACCGTCACAAGTATGCCGTCTGCGGAGTCCGGCTCCTCATACGATACAAATTGGGTCCGGAAACGACACGGGAAACCATGTTGCGTGGCGTATCGCAAGAGGACGGGCTCCAGGAGCGTCTGGGGAAGCTCTAGATGACAGCATGGGCTGCCGCTTTGGAAGTCGCCCTGAATCCGTGTTAGTTCTACCTCAAGACACACGTCGATGACCTGCCGCTAAGTGGACGGTACGCACTCCGCGCTTTGGGCCGGAGCCCCAGGAATTGATGCGGCCGAACTCCCTCCCGCTCATTGTCTCGCACCAACGGGTGTGGTTCTTCTCAGCCCCGGTATACCCCAATTTTAGGAGTTCTTTTTCCATATCCGGATCCAAGTCCCTGATGCATTCTCTCTTGTGTTAGTCTTCAGGCGGTGTACTTCCGATTGCAGACCGCTTACCCATGGCTGGTTGGTTGATAATGTGCGCTCGTGGCGTGTTTGCAGACGACGGAGCGGAGCTTATGATCAGACCCCGGAGGCCTGTTGGCGATCAGTATTCTATTGTACCTTTTTTGCCGTACCAGATAGACCCTAGACGTCTAGGGCCAAGAGCTTAGGAGAATGAGCGAACCATATTTCCCAAGGAAACATGCCAAAGAAGCTCCTGCAGGACCGGCTCCCACAATGAGGAACCCTAGTTCCAGAGGCTTGTTCTCTGTCGTTTCGGTCTGGAATGGTTGTCTTGCGGTCCCCATGATGATGTGTAGGTCTGTTTGGCATTGCCTGTAAATCTGGACGTGAAAGTTTGTGCTACTCGACTCGAAATTGCCGCGCTATTGAATGCTTCCAAGAATGAAATATAAACTTATGCTAGAGAACTTGTAGATTCCTGTACACGGCTGGTTACGGACCGTCTTGAAATATTGACTCCGTGTATGAGCCAGAGCGGCCGAATGAACCACCTCGTGACAGGACCGTTGACTTGACTCCGCCATGCGGCCGGAGCTCAGTGAGGAATCCATAATCCATGTGTATGAGGCTAGGCGGAGAGACGTCGGCAGTTCGATGCTTCCGTAGTTTCGGAATCCCAAATTCATCGGACTGTTCCGCGGATTCCGAAATGGGTTTTGCTCCAAATATCTCGGGACAATTTCGTCCATCCGAGCGGGGGAACCCACCATGCACGCTGGTACCGGGATGTGCAGATCACAAGTATATTGTCTCTTTGTAACAAGAACTTGGGTATACATGTTTCCAGGACTGAATTCGTTGGTAAGAGCTCCGCAAAGATGACAGAAGATGATTCAGCATGACTACGCAAGTAGTGCTGGGGGTGTAAGCACTTGTGTCTGAGTTCGACTCTCATGCTCGTATTTCTAGAGACGAAAAGCAACAAAATGATTCGAACAGACAACAACGTTGACTTCTCGACAACCTAACCTTCACTTATAGCAATATTAGCCTAACAGTTCAGGCAACATAATGGCGGACGCGTTCCTATCGTCCTTCGCGGCACGGCGGTCGGTTTACCAGCTGCTCGGGGAGTCGCCCATCTCGGATGCCCGTATAGAAGAAATCGTGCGAAACGTCCTCATCTCAACGCCCTCCGCATTTAACACGCAATCCACGCGGATTGTTGTCCTGCTCGGAGACCAGCACCACAAGCTCTGGGAGATGGTCAAGGCAGAGATCTTCCCCCGCGTGTCCGGCGAGATGGCCGAAACGACCAAAGCAAAGGTAGCCGCCTTCCAGGCAGCCTATGCCAGCATCCTGTTCTTCGAGGACCCGGCGCCGTACGAACCTCTCCAAGGCTTCAAGATATACTCCGACAAGTTCGAGAGCTGGCGCCAAGAGGCGAACGGAATGCACCAGTTGCTGGTGTGGACTGCGCTGGCGCTGGAGGGCGTCGGAGCCAACTTGCAGCATTACAACCCGCTCATCGACGACGAGGTCAAGAAGACGTGGAATATCGACACAAATTGGAAGCTGGTTGCGCAGATGGTCATTGGAAAGCCTGCCGGGGGTGTGCCTCCTCCGAAGGAGAAGAAAGCTCTGGAGGATAGATATAGAATCATCTCGTGACTTGCGAATACTGGCTCAACATATGTGCAGTCTTCTGAGCTACCTGTCCAATTGAAGAACGATCACTACACAGATAGAACATATTTTGGATTTGCCATCGTCCACATTGGCCACTCAGCTTCCTTTCCACAGACCGGTTTTTGTGATCTTGGCTAAGTGCACACACAGGCTTGTTGACAGAAGACTCATCATCTAGACATGATTCCAGTTACTGGCAACTGTGCCATTCGTAACGAATGATAGACCAGTTTCCAGACGAGCAACCCCAATAAGCCCTACTCGCCCTCCCACGCACACCTAAGAAGCTCTCTCATAGAGACAGGATCTAGGGCTATTGGGCTCCAAAACGGCTTGCTCAGCAAGATAGCCACAGCACGATCGATATCGTCTTCTCTAAAGCCTAGCTCCCGTAAGCTGGATGGAACCTTCATCTTGGACTGTAACCGCCGCAGGCCCCGGACCGCATCGCCGTCACTATCGGGTATGATTTCGGCGAGCTTGCTCATCACATTGGGGATCTGCGGCGCCAAGTAGGCGAGGACATGGGGCAGGACGACGCAGTGCGTTTCAGCGTGCGGCATGTCGAAGCTTCCACCTAGGACGTGGCACAGTTTATGGTGCAGCGACACGGTGGTCGTGGCCAGGCAATGTCCGCAGAGCCACGCGCCAAAGAGGGCTGCGGAACGAGCCGGCATGGAGGCCGGATCATCCATCAGGGAGGGTAGTGAGGTAGCGAGCGCTCGGATGCCTTCGGCCGCAAACATGCTCACAATGGGATTCGTGTCCTTTGCGTATAGTGCTTCAACTGTGGTAAAACAGTCACTCAAATCAGCATCGGTCAAGGCATTAAATCTCTACATCTCAACACTGGCAGAATAAGCTCTTCAACTGACCGGCATGAGCCATGGCATTGAGTCCGCTCGAGGCTGTCAAGGCGGTTGGAAGCGTCAACGTGAGGCAGGCATCGTAGATGACGGTTGCTGGAATCACCGCCGGGTCCGAACGGACGACCTTCAGCTTGTTTTCAGTCTCCCCTAGGATCGGCGTCATCTCACTACCAGCATAGGTCGTGGGCACTGAGATATGCGGCATTCCACTCCGGACAGAGATCGCCTTGCCAAGGCCCGTGGTAGAACCGCCACCGATGGAGACGAGACAGTCAGCGCCGGCAGCTTTGGCGCATTCCACCGCCTGCGTGGTAATGTCGGTTGGGGTGTGCATCGTCGCTCGGGTGAAAGAGCCCGCAATGTGGCCGTGGAGAGCCTTGGTCACGTCTTGGACAAGCGACGCTTGCTGAGGTGTCGTCAATAAGAAGGCTGCCTTACACCCGAGTCTAGCGATCTCGTCGGGTAGTTTTGCTAGGTTACCGGCCCCGAAGACGACTCGTCGCTTATTTTCCGTGTACACAAAGTATTCCATCTCTGCTGCTCTCTTGTTACTGCTCAAGAAAGGCCTACCAAGGACGGGAGATTAGCGAACGCCTCTGTTGATGTGTGAAGGATTATAAGGGCCGGGGTGCTTCGTCTGTGTGACGGATCATATTCAGGGCCGAATAAGTCTTTCAGAGTTGCTAACATAGCAGCACATCCGAGTCTCTTATAATCACATATCATAGCTGCATAGGCGCGTTTCACTGAGCCTAACTGACCTTACCTTAGGTAGGTCTGCATAGTAGTTGTTCCCCACTGGTCACTTGTACTGTGGGAGCCACTCGACTAGACTTACAAGACTTTCCTACCTAAGTCTAGCAGGTAATTACGCTATCCCTCCACATGGCAAAGTTCGGTCTTATGGCGGGCAATTATTTTCACCGCGAGGTACGGTACAACTTGCACCTTGTCGTGGGCTGAGCATCGGGTGAATACACGGTAGGTACCTTAACTAGAAGTGCCGCCAACTGTGGTGGTTGCCGTGAGTAATAACCAACAAACAGAATTACCAATGATTCACTCAGCGCTTGCTTACCCCCGCAAAGCACCGGGTGCCTTTCCGAACCTGCATAAGTAGGCTCACTAGTAGCAGCTAAGGGGCGAACTCCTGCAAACTCAAAAGCCCATATCCACCCGGAACTGGGATACATGTAAAGGATATAAATTTTGTTATATTATTAGCGTTTGAACCATATTATGTCTGCTTCGGAGATCTCAAAACCACAGACACGAATTACCATGGCAGATCTCGAAGACTTGACGGCCGACAGGCTGACACCACACGTGATAAAGACATCGACACAGAATGTTGATGACGAGCGGATGAAATTGTTGATCTCTAAGCTGATTGAGCACTTACACGACTATGTGCGAGAAGTCGGCTTGAAGCAGGATGAGTGGCTGACCGCGGTCATGTATCTCACAAAGGTGACATACTACTCCGTGCCGACCCACCGCAAGTAGATGACTACTGACAGTAAACATTTTCCTATTGCAGGTTGGCCAGAAGTCGGACTCAGAGAGGCAGGAAATGGTCCTGCTCTCTGACGTGCTCGGTGTCTCAGCTCTTGTCGATACTTTAAACTCCGCCTCGGCACAAGTATCCTCGGCCACGGAGTCATCCGTGCTTGGACCCTTCCATAGCGAGGACACGCATGTGCTCGCTAACGGAAAGTCCATCGGCTCTCCCGGGGTTATAGGCGAGCTGATGCTGCTTCACGGCACTGTCCGGTCGACGGATGGTTTGCCTATCGAGGGTGCAGCCGTCGATATATGGGAGACGAACGGCAATGGTTTCTACGACATGCAGGATCCGAGCGACGACGGACCGAATTGTCGGGGGATATTCCATACCGACGAGAAAGGCCGCTTTAATCTGGTTGCTATCAAGAGTGTTGACTATAACCTACCCGACGACGGGCCTGTGGGCACCCTGCTGCGGCTATTGAACCGGAGCCCAACGCGCCCTGCACATGTGGTAAGTTGTGCGTCGTTTTCTAAGCACACTGTCGGGAGTTCGATGAGATACTGACGTAGGGCGTTCTCTAGCATTTCCAACTCAAGCATCCTTCATATGTCGACCTCACTACTGCTCTGTATTCGGCGGAGAGCCTGCAGATCGCTGGGGATCCGGTATTCGGAGTCAAAAAGTCCTTGGTCAAGACCATCGAATGGGTTGAAGACCCAAGCAAGCTCGTTGATGAATACAAGCTGCAGCCATCACTTGAACAAATGAGTTGGCATGGGAAGGGCTTGTGGGTGCTGGAGCACGACTTTGTATTATTAAGAAAGCAGGACTCGTAATTTGACAGATGGATGACAAGGATTCCTAGACAAATATTTGCCTTGTATAGGTACGCTTAGTTGCAAAGTCGTAATCGCGACCTGCGGTTCGTACATGCGGTGTACTTAGGTCTAAATCTGGCGGATGGCCTTTAAGTCTAGGTCTAGCGCGTTAATGTTAGTACAAACCCACAGGGAACGATAGGGAGAAAATACCGTGTAGTACTAAAGCTTCAGACAATATTTAGTTATCTATTTGTAGTTTTGGTAAGCTAACTAACGGACTCCAGTATCGAAAGTGCACGACATTCCTGGATGTGAACGTGGGCATGATCATTGGGATAATCTGGTCGACAGAATGCTGTTGAATATCCCTCTCCGCAGAAAAATCAGATCATCTCTCGCAGCTCACTACTCTTCAGTCCGCAAACCCAGGAGCCATCTACTCCTTCTTGCCGGACCCATCGTACATGGTGCTCCTGTCTTCCATGACCGCTCTATAGGAGGGCTGGGCCCTCGCCATCTCTCCATATGCCTTCAGAGAGTCCGGCACAATGTGGTCTCTTCCAACGTCCTTGAGGCGGTGGATCATGACGACCAGGTGGGCATCAAGCTCGGTCGGCTGGTTTTGGCCAAAGAGCCACGGACCAGCGTCGAGCTTCAACAGGGTGGCAAGCTCTCCCAATAATGTCTTCGCCTTCTCGATCTCGGCTTCAGTCTTCTCGGCAGTGAGAGCATTGACCTTGTCGCGTCGGAGACTAAGCATATTAGCATGTGCCAGGTATGCATTCCGCAGACAGGCTTGAGCCTACATGGCTAGCTTATATTCGAGTGCCTTGCGGTATCTCTCGCTGATCGTCTTGTCTTCGAGCCGGCGCAGTGCCGCGTCAGCAAAGCCGGAAGCCAGCTTCGGGCTGCCCTTGAAAGATAGCGTGAAAAAGTTCAACTCGTGCATCTTGTGGACCATTTCGTGCGTCTTGGCTGCGTGCTCCAGCGGCAAGAGCTGGGGATATCTCGCTGCAATGTACTCCGAGATTGCGGTTGTCTGCGACATGGGAGAATTGAAAGCGACAGCACTTCCTAGGACGGGAACCTGGATTGGGCCTGTTAGCTGGTACTGAGGGCTGAGAGGATGGAAAGTGGGGTTTACTTGGCCGTTGGGATTTATGTCGCATAGATACCACTCGGAGAACTGCTCTTCGCCGAAGATGTCGATCTCCCTGGTACTGATATCCATGCGCGACTCTTCGTCTTTGGGCCGACCCCGGATGTCCACCAACCAGCGCATCATGATGGAGCAGATAGAAAACCGGTTATAGTACAGGGTGTAGGGAACACCCCTGGCCGTAGTGGTACTGACTGACATTGTGAGCCTTGTTGAGAGAGATGTCCTGAATATGCAAATATGCACCAGGGTACAGAGGCAGTATCAAACGAGCAACTGTTGCTGATGGACTATGGTTGAGCATTATCAGTGAGGGGGCTAAAGCTTGAGCGCAGTTTATGAACACGAATCGCTACTGATGCAATGTATGACACGGTACAGTGAGCGTGCCACGAAAGCATGTTGGAAATCAAATCGGAAACAGTTCAACCCAATCGGAACTGGTATTTCGATTGGCTATCATCGTATAAGATATACGCAAGTCATGATGCAAATTTCATGGGGGGCAGAGGTTCTCCAATTTGGTTGTTGTGACCCCAAGCACTACTACTGCACGATTCGGAACGTTCCGAGTCTTCCACCCTTGAACGGAATTTCAAGCGATGAACAAATAGGATCTTACGGTAGTAGAGTGAGCAAGGTAGTAATATACTCGCAGATCGCGGGCTGCCTTGTTCTCATTCCCTGAAGCGTAGATCCAGTGACCTCCATCCCCTCTTTCTGTGGCATCGTGCATGAGTTCACAATTAGCACCGGCATGGCGTCGCCGTCTCAGTGTGGTGGTAGGGGGCAGCGCGGCGGAATGGTGCGTGTAATTGCAGCTTGCCATTATATTCCGCCCCTGTAAGTATCAGCGGAGTTGTCAAAATGTCCACAGCCAGGCTTGGAATGATGGACACGAAACTGCCGGCACGCCCTGTCCTCCCCGAGTCCCCAACATCTCATGGAGATATGGGGAGCCGCTGCCGGAAATTTGACCCTTGGGATGGACGTTCGGAGTGCGAACGGGAATAGCAAGTTGGGAACGCTTCCGTAACATGACTAGTGACAGAGCCACGGTCAATCCCCATGGCCCTTGGTCGTAGAGACTCATTGCAAGACATTCCCCCAGTTGGGCAGTGTACCTTCTGACGACGCGATATAAATTTGAGATTGTTGAGCCTTGCAACCTCTTTCAGTGAATCGTTCGATCAAGCCTGTCATCCAACCTTCACCCTTCTTCTCGTGCTGAAGCTAGACCATGGCGTTCATACATGAGCATTATATTCCATTAGCTGCCTTAGGATGCCTTGTCATCTCGTTGATCTATCATGTCCTCTTCGATCCACTCAGCCAAATTCCAGGCCCGTTCTGGGCCAAGCGAACACATTTGTGGAAGACATGGCACATGTACCGACGAGACTTGCACGAGACCATTCTAAAGGCCCACGAGAAGTATGGGCCTGTCGTCCGAATCGGCCCTGAAGACCTCAGCTTCCAGTCGCGGGATGCAGTCGATGCCATATACAAGTCGGGTCGAGCAATGCCCAAGTCTAGATTCTATGATGGCTTCACACCAGTCCGTCAGAGCAACCTGTTCACTACTCGTGATGAGACAGTATGTCAACTTGTCCTAGATACCTTGCCCAGCTCGGGAAATGGCGGGAGTAAGTATTCTTCAGGCTGATCACTGCGACTGGTGTCCTAGTTCCACGCTCTCCGGCGGCGGCAAATGGCCCACAGCTTCTCCACCGCGTCCTTACTGCAATTCGAAGGTACCTTCAACAAGCACCTGGACCGACTGGTCACCAATATCGAGTCCAGCGCGGGAAAGACATTTGACATAAAAGAGTTCGTGGCTTGTTATGCCTACGATGTCATCAGCGACCTGGCTTTCGACAGAGACCTGAACACTCAGGCTGCGCCATCGAAGGACAGCTTGCCCCCTATCCCGGACCACATCCTTCTCGGCTGCCTGTACGGCCTCATGCCGTCTCTCCTTCCTTACAGCATGATAATTGCGAACAAGCTGCCAATCCCGGGGCTCCGAAAGCTGCTCACATCACGATCACAACTAGCCAAGCAGGCGAGCGTGTGGGTGAGGTCGGCACTTGAGATGCACAAGGAGGGCGAGCGCGAGACGCTGTTGGCGAACATCTTTGAGGCTAAAGATCCCGAAACTGGAGCTCGTTTAACCATAGACGAGATGTGCGCAGAGGCGTTTGCGTTCTTGTAAGCAACCAATCTTTCGACTTCAGGTCGGGGGATGTAAGGTTGCGGTCTGCTGACGATCCAACTCAGAATCGCAGGAGCACACACCACCTCTGCCACTCTGGGCTTCCTCTTCTACCACCTGATGCACAACCGTGATGCTGCCGAGAAACTCGCAGCGGAGTTGCGTGACAATCTTCCGCTATACCGCGACGGCGGGCGGGACATTTCCTACCCCGGTCTGGAGAGCAAACTCCCTTATGCCATGGCTTGCATCAAGGAGAACTTCCGCATAAATGCTGTCTTCACCATGCCAATGCCGCGGGTAGTCAGCAATCCCAAAGGGGTGGACATCTGTGGATATCATGCACCACAAGGGGTATGTTCACACATTATCGCGAAATGACACGTTTAAGTTTTAACAGCAACGCTAACTCCCCGGTCCTCTTGGCGTATGACAGACTAACGTGATGGTGATAAGTCATGTCCTTCACCACAGTCCTGACCTGTGGGGAGCCGACCATGACAAGTATATCCCTGAGAGGTGGCTTGATGGCGACCGGTCGTTCAGCGAGCTCATGCCGTTCGGAGTCGGGCACCGAGCTTGCATCGGGAGAAACATCGCCAGCATCAATATTCTGAAGGTTCTATCTACACTGTGGAGGAACTTTGATTTCATGCCGGTGGACAAGGACGAAGTCCTGCACACGGAGAGTGTAGGCGTCGGCGAGAAGAAGGGACCACTGCTATGCACTGTCAGGCCTAGGGATAGCTAGCTAGCAAGTTTTGACCGTTTGACTAGGCCGAGGTTGCCAACTTGGTCTTGGCCACCTGGTAATAGACGGACCTGTCGCGATCATTCCGGCTAGAGTCATCCTGAATAGGACCCGAAGTATAATGTCTTTCTTCGAGGTTGGCTTGAAGTAGACTAGTGGACAGCAAACATTACATCTTGTTCTAGGGTCTGCTTTGGACACTGTATCTATGCCTTGCTGTAATCACCGAGCTGATGGATTCTGACAGCGGTAATTCAATCTGTATAAGTCTAGTCGTTGAAACCGGTTCCCAGAAATGCAGGGTCAAGCATCATATCGAGGTCTGAAAGCGTGTCCATGATAGACGCAGAACCCCCGGCACCATCGGGTCGGTTGCGGAATCTGAATCCCGTTTCTAGCATCGATGGTTCCCCAACTCGAAACCCCTGTACGTCCGCCAGATTGTTCTCGTCTGAAAAGGACTCGTATAGATCTGGTGTCACTTCGCCGTATGACAAGTCCTGGCCGCCATTCATAGTGCTCATTGGAGTCAGCAACCCTAGGAGGTTCAAGCGTGATGCTATTCCGCGGATACGCTCCCACAGACAACGTGATTGTCGTGATGTCTCAGCTCGAGAAAGTAGCAGGTTGAGTCCCAGAATAGCACTCTGCTGGGCGTTTCCGTACGTTGTCGTATCCATCGATATATCCTTCTGTGTTAACCTTGACGCTGGGGTCAAGGGGTCCTGCGATAAAGCAAGGAGCGATATTCCCAACGCTGAGATGAGATAGTCGTTAGTTTGTATCCTCTGAAAGCTGCAGCTGCCAGGTGAGCTGTCCAGGCGGACAAGAACTTGGACAGTGTCAGCAGCCACGTCCACGCACGAGGCCCAGATATCCAGGGATGTGATTCCTTGGCCGTTACCCTCGAACAGCAGAAACCGCGTTATGGCAATCCGGAGATTGTTAGCCCGAAGATGTAGTATGGTGCGAAGATGCTCATTCCACCTTTCGGTCCTCTGCTCCCCGTCTGCTCGGAACTGGAACTGTGTTCTGATTGACTTTCGCCACTCGTTCAAGCGATATTGAAAGAACGAGAATGCATCTTGGCAGCTACTCGACGATGAAGTATCCGTTTGACAGTCTCCAACGAGAGCTTTTCGAGCTTGTACCCCGATTCTAATGTAACAAATCATGGCTTCTAGATACGGAGCTCCGGTCTTGAACTCACAGGTTTAGCATATTAGACGTTCCTGACTCTGAGATTTACAACTCACCGGTGCAGGAAAGCTTTCATCAAGCGGAAGGTCCTGTTTAGTCATGAAAAGGCCCAGTGTGTAGTTAAGTTGTTGTTCTAGCACGAAAACCGACCAGATTGTGTTAACAGCCTGCAACTGATCTTTCCGATCCGGGAACGACCGGCATAGGACGATCTGCCGATTGAGACCCAACTCGAGGATGATTCTTGTGATGTTACCAAGAAGACGCCACGCCACACGTAACTTGCCCGAGTACGAGTAATAAAGACTCTAGACCCACAATGTCAGCTTGGAAGTTCTCAACAATCTTGTCTCATACACCTATCATACATACCATTAATGCCAGGAGGATGAGACCTTTAAGATCCACCTTGGCATTCCATATCATGGATTCCACATCGGGCCATAGCTCATCGTGCAAACTCTGTGCCAGGACTGACCCGTTCTCGTTTTCAGTCACGAGAGCGATGGCGACCATCATTTTTAGTATAGCCAGGTCTTTCCTGCTTAGCTTGTCCAAGGGGCTTTGAACTGAGCTCGCATCCGCAACATTTGTGAAAAGATCGCTCACAGTTCGCTCCACGTCGGCAACATCCATTGTTGGATACAGTATCCCTGCCATATCTTGGTATCTGTGGACAAGACGCAGAAGCTCACTGCCTTCTAGTCTATCCCAGGTATACTTTGGCGTATTACGCAAGACGGATATCGAGGGCGGAGGTGGAGGAGGGGTCTCACCGTTCTCCTCTACGGCATCATTGGTAACCTCCTGGACAATTTGGCCTTTGACAATAGAGTAGGATGTAGACGGCGTGACTGGAATCTCCCCATCCAAGTTCTGAGGACTGACGCTAGAGTGTTCAATGGCCCTCAGGTTTGTGTCGATGATGCGGATGCAGAAGAAAGCACTGGTTGAGCTCTGTATCAATGGCAGCGGTTTCTCGGCCCACGACGATACAGAACCAGACCTAGGCCGAGGTTGCTGGGCGCGCTGCATATTCTCCAGTGCCGAGATCCGCTGTATCACCGTGTCTAGCTTGTCGATTTGCTGGCGCATAAGACTCGGGACGAGACCTGCATGTTCGGCCCTATTGGTGGTCAGTCAACCTGGCAAGAGACAATATCCAGATAGGTCATCTTGACATACTCCAGCTCTCTTTCAGGAGCTGAATCTTGCTGTGGATTTGGGATATTGTAGCGACAAGAATCAGGCCCGCGAGCTACACAATATGAGCAGGGCATCTTCCCATCGCAGCGCACTTTGGCGGCCCTGCACCGAGTGCACGCGTGCAGAACATAGCGATCCCGCCTCCGCCTGCTGTACTGATTTGTTCTGGAGCTGCTCCTATCTTCTGGGATGGGTCCTTGACCTGGTGTAGGCATTGTGGCGAGCCGTGCTCATGCGAGAGAGAGAGAGGTCGACCCCAGAAACGAGGTGGATTATTTCCCAGATTGGGCAAAAAAGAAGAGAAAGCTTGGTAGAAGAACAAAGCTTTGTTCATAGGCACCCCGGGATATACCCGCACCGGCAGGTTGCACTGACCAATAATCAGAACCATCCAGATCTGCAACGTAGTCTATAGAGCGAAATGTGAGGTAGGTATTCGAGGTTAGGTAAAGGTACTTCAAATATGGGAGGTCACATGTACTGTACTTAAGTAAGTAGGTTCAAATACATTGGTAAGCTGTTCGAATTAATGTAACTTCTTGTTCACAACGCGGGGGTTGCATCGCTTAGACTTCTCAACATGCGCGCCTTCCCCGCTCATTGTTCAGGGAGCAACGACTTTTCGCTGGGGTGGTGCATCGTGGAGAAATCGGATTTAGGCACGCTCTTTATTGGTTATTGCGAGTCTGGGGAAGGAAGTAAAACTGCAGGGTTACTGCTTGTGCACGTAGTTATCACTCAAGCCACATCCAGTCGACAGTTGGAGCAGTAAACTCCCCATCATTGGATTCCATATGTCGCATCCAGGATTTGATCTTGACTTCCGTCATTCAAGACTCCCGTTAATCAAGACTCCCGTCGATCAAGACTTTCGTCAAGACTTCCGTCAAGTACCTCTTTCCTATCGGCACTTCCCCAGGCACGACCGTCGCCATCAAGTTTGAGCATCACCGGGGAGGCCAACTTTGCCATCACGCCCAAGTTCTGCAGGCATGCCCTGTTTCACTCACTGCAGTTCTCTAGTTACGCGTCAGTCGGAGTTGACGAAGAAGAAGACCTTTATACAGGAAAGGTCTCGTTGCGAGCACAAAGCTTGGTTTGATCAATACATTTCATGCCAGCTACCCTCCACACTCAGTTTCTGTTGAACATTTTCGAAAAGAAGCTGCCTTGCGACCCCCTACTGCTCCCAGAAGAACTCTCCTTCTTAAACTTGGGCCTCGAGCGCTTACTCGTGCTCCTAGCCTCGAATGCGACCTCGATCTCCTCCAAACGCAACTTCAGCTTGCCATCCGCCTCCTGCTCTCTCGCCTGACATACCTTTTCCGCATCCAGCAGATAGTCCTTCATCCCCTTCTCCTTGTTGTACATGATGATCGACATCTTCGTTTCGCCATAGTCCTCGTAAGCAGTCTCGACGACCTTGCTGAAGCCAGGTGTGATAACGTCTGTGATGACATCCGCATATAGCGTCGACATGGAGTTGATCATGACCGTCAGCCTGCGCATCTCGTGCACCTGGTCGCGAAACTGGTCGTAATCTCGCCTGCTAATCCTGGCCTCGGTGCCGTCGTCTTCCGCATCCTCGAGGTCTTCACGGATACTGGCCGCGATGTCTTTGGCACCTTTGTAATCCGAGATGAGCTGTCTAATGGTGGCGTTCAGGTGGGCAAACATGCGCACAAGTTGAACAATGTCGGCGCAGAGGCCCTGGAGAATCCGACACACAACGACAATAATTCCCGCCATCCTGTCCTATTAGAAAGCGTTAAAGGTTGTGCAGACAATTGTAGTTACTTGCGGTCATGACTTACGAGTTGTTCCTTATCATTCTCTAGACCGGCCAAGCCATTCCGCACCCGTTGCATTTCCATCTCTAGCTGCTGGCCTAGAGAGACCTTCTTCTGTAGCTCAGCCTCCAAGATCGAGGTCCGATCACCAGAAAAGGCCAGCATGGCGGCAGAGCCGGCAGCACCTAGGATTGCGCCAAACATACCCGCGGTGACGCCGAGTGTAGCACAGGTAACGGCGTCTGGTCACCAGCCGTTAGCAATCGCTTTGATCTGCACTGGATCGGGACAGTGCTCACGTTCGGTATATTTGTTGAGGTTAGCTTCCCGCTCACGATGAACCCGGAGAATGCGCCGGTATTCTTCCTGAGCGTTCTGGACTTGTGCAATCGTCTGATTCATATCCACCTCCTGAAGTTTATGCTGATCATTCAGTTCTCGAATCTTCTCGGCTACATGCTGAGAGCCGGCCTGTGTTGTCTCTGACAATCGTAAGCAGTTTAGCATAAGAAGATCCGGCTGGCCGCACAAGTGCTTTTCGAGAGGCTTACTCTGTGTTTCAATCACCGCCAGCCTGACTGACTTGACGGTCTGGTGCCATTGCTTGAATTGGCTTTCTGTATGCTTGCCGTTCTTGTCGCACTCCCTGATAGTTTCCGTGATTCTTTCCATGGCGCGTTTGGCGGCCCTCTCGCCCTCGGGTTTCCCGATTGCCTCTTCGAGGCGATCGAACTATGGACGGATTATTAGCAGATAGTCCTCATCAGTGCAACTGCTTCGTGTCCCCCAATCCTTCAAGGGGGTTTGTCTGAGAGCACATGCTAAGAATACAGTAGTCTTGAAGAGGTATCACGCACATAACCATTATCCCGAGTCATGGCGCGAGTTCCATTGCTTATATCCAGAAGGTCTGTGTAAGCATCCATAAAGGCGTTTTGTCCTTGGTCGGCAATGTGCACAAGATTGGTGGAGAGGTCGGTGCTCCTGGTAGGGGATTTGCATTAGCGAAAGAAAATCACCGCCTACTACTGCATCATCACATATTGTATAGATGAAAAAATAATAGACAAGGACTAACTCGAGACCGGGCCTTGTGAGACTGATACAGGCCACTTGCGATGTGGAGGCTAAAGCAGTACAAACTCCCAAGCTATGGATTAGCCCCGGTGCAGCGGTCAGCCAGGGCGTGGCACTCTTCTGGATAGCGCCGGGTACGATGGCAACTTCTTGTTTGTTGATTGGAGCCATGACGGTCAATTATCAGAGTAAAGCTTGATGGAAAAGGGATATGGCCAAATCTCAACTTTCAGGGGCTGCTGTGAGTCGAGGACTCTGGGAGCTGTTCGCAAATGGAAAAGGGACGACTATTAGTACTCCGCCCGTCACCACTGTCACAGAGAGACATGGTAGTTGCGGAATGAGCATACTCATACCTACTTCCCTCTAACGACCGTTTTGTCAAACGCAGAGCCTCACAGTGATTCTGCCTTGCCAAGAGAGTCTCGACTTGCACTTTTGGTTTTCAATCAGCCGCAAGGGGGCTGAGCGACTCTCTAGGGACTGCCCAGAGCGTCTATAGGACGCCACCGTGGTTTAAGTACTACTATTAAGATCGCTAGCGTCAATAATGAAGCAGGCTCTGGCTGTCACAACGTGCACTTGGTTATCATCTATGCATCCGTGAACACTCGTTACGGCCGTTGGAACGCGCGGATTGTGAAGGTGGCGGTTGTGCGCCATGTGAGGCATTCTACATATCCAGCTGAAACAACCATATTAGCGAGGAATCTGCTTGAAAGCTGTGATCCGAAACACATTACACATATCATTAAAACGTCCGGGTACCACTTCCAGCAGTTCTCACGGACAATGTTTGCAACTGATATCGTCGGAATCTGATCATGGCTCTCGTTCTCCGCTCCTCTGCAAACGATCCCGGATTGGCTGCTCTATCGCTCAAAATCCAAAGTCTGCAATCACAACTCCAGCAGCTGAAGTCCGAGACAGAAACTTTGCGTCGGAACTACAGAGCCAAGTGTTCTGCGTCGCTCTCCGATGCCACAACGAAACTGCTGAAGTTGACCGAAAACGTTTGTGACGCCGACAAAGAGATCATCTACTGGTACGAGCACGGCAAGGCTCTTCGGATCATCCTGAAGCCCCTCGGTATCAAGAAGAAGACCTCCGCAATCGTCGAGAAAAGGACATCACGTCTCAAAAGTCAGGTGGCTTCTGTTGAGAAGGAGTTCAACTCGGCCAGCACAGTATGCAAGGAGTCTCTCTCGCAAGTACAGACTCTGAATAAGCGCATCAATGAGTACAACAAGACCGGAATTGGCGGCGCGCTGTCGCAAGCGAACAACCTCATGTCGGGCTTTGATATCAGCAAGAAAGAGGTCGAACTGAAGATAGCGACCAAAGAGCTCGAATGTAACCGGCTGAACAACGACATTGCCGAGAAGGAGGAAGGTATCGAGCGCTTGCGTGTGTCAAGGGCAAGGGCGCAGAATGCGCGTAATGATGCCACTGCTGTAAGTCCACACTGGCGGATTGAGTGTGCTGGTCGGCTGAAGTGACAAGACTAACCCGTTTCCTTTCAACATAGACGTCAGTCCTTGGCTTCGGCAGTGGTGTGGCCATCCTGGGACTGAGCCTCTTATTCCCTCCGGCCGGTGCCCTTGGCGCACTTGCCGCTGGGGTCGGAATGGGCTCTGCTGTTGCCGTTGGAGGCGCATCAGCAGTCGCAGCGGTGTAAGTGTCCCAGTCACTCGCCCAGCATCTGTCTGCCTTCTTTTCAGAGCATTCAGAGCAAGGTACTAACCACAAGTGGTCAATCAGGGAGCTCGATAATGAAGCTGATAACCTGCTTTCTGTCCAAAATGCCCTCTCTTCCCAGCTGTCAAGCCTCGAGTCCGAGATCGAGGAACTACGATCACAACTCCCAGGCCTGACCGGCCAGAGATCCCAGTACCAGGAGATAACTACGTCGATTTCTGGCCTACAAGGAGAGTGCATAGAGATGCGAGGAGGGGCAAACGAACTCTCGGTTCAGCTGCTGGACGATAGAAAGCGGGCTGACGGGCGCAAAACTCCGCGTTGATAAAATCGCAGCAGACCTTCGGTCCGTCGAGTTTGCCAGTACAAGGCGCCAGATCACCGGCCAACTGACCGAGATTTTGCAGGAGTTAGCCAATGTAGGTGGTACTGTTATTGCTATGTCAAATCGGAAGAGGTTAGAGCAGACGAGAGGTTTGATCACCAAAATTGGATCCTCTACACCAAAGGTCCTGATGATATTGGAAAGAGCGGCTTGATGTAATTTGACTAAGTACCTTACCTTAGCTACCTTAGGCAAGAGAAAATACGTCTCTCAATGAATGACTGAATACCTAGTACAACGGGATCCGCAGATTATTTTGGTGTAGATTTCCGCTCAAATTACTCTAGATTCAAGAGTCGACTTGATATTAGGTAGATATTGCTGTGAAGCACGATTATGTAAGTGTATGACATACGGTATCGCTCCCCACGACAAATCTCAACCGAAACAGACTCTAAATCTGTCACTCTATCATGACTAACAAAAGAGAGATCAGAAGCCTATCACACCAGGTGGTAAAACAGTAGTTGTCACTCGTTCCGTTGTCGTAGTTGTCCGCACCTCCTTTTCCGTAACAGTGGTTGCAACAAGGATGTACACCGTCTTCTCCTTGCCATCTTCTGCCGGTTTTGTCACAGCTCCACCGACAATTGTAGGCGATGGTACGGAAGTGACCTTGATAAACGTGGTTGCTTGAGAGGTTATTGTTGTCCGGGAGGTGACGCCATCGTCGGTAATCGGTACAAAGGACGCGGCATTCGTCGACTTGGTCACGAAGTTCGGATCCGTGTTTGCGGGAGGAGGAAGGGTGGAATGTCCCACAGCCGTGGTAGACTTATGGTTGCTAGTGTGGGTATTGTGGACCTTGCGGGTGGTTGTGGTACTTGGCAGTGGTCCTTCGAGCGTCAGTGTTGATGTGACGTCCGAACCAGGCTCTCGTGTTGTCGCAGGTGATCCTCCACCCAGTGTTGCTGTTATTTCAAACGTCTCACCCTGAGATGACTCGGGGCCTCTGGTCGACGCCTTTGTAGCTGATATTGACGCTGGCTCTGCGGTCACAGTTTGGGTCTGTGTGAGAAGGCTCGCGGTAACAGTCACCACGCTCTCAAATGACTCGCTCGACTCAGAAGAGACGGTGGTGCTCGCTTGTGAGGAGGAAACCTTCGTACTTGTGGTGCCTGCCGAAGAAATTTCAGGGATTGTTCCCAAAACCTTCTCAGCCGTTGCTGGGTCGAAACAGTCTACCTCAACGCCGGGTGCATTGGACATTGGCATCGCTAAGCATCTAGTATTCGGATCCGGGCATGATACCAGCCGGAACGATCTGCTAGGGCCATCACACCTAGCGATTCGCCCGTTGATACACGCGATCTGGCCAGCGATACAAGCATCGGTGCTACTCATATGTGCATAAGCGTTGTTAAGCTCAATGGCCTCTTCGATGTTTAGCTTGTATTGATCGGGTAGCACAGAAGTGGTTGCTGTTGGCATAGTTGTGATGGCAGTTGGCAAGACTAGATTGGGGGTCCCTGTGTTTGTCGAAAACGTGGCAGAAATTATGGTATCTGAGCTTGAAGCAAAACTTGTGCTTGAAGACCCTAAGCCGCTGGATCCTGCTGAACTGCTGGAGCTGGCGAAGGAGGTGGAAATCGATACGTCGCTTGTTGTGCTTGAACTGAGTATTGCTGACGGGGATATGGATCCTATAGAGCTAGGTGAAGCAGACGATGAGCTGATGCCTAGAGAAGAACTCGCGGTAGTTGCAGTTGAAGTCGTAAATGCACTGCTAGAGCTGCTCGACCCATCGGAAGAGGACAAACTCAGGGATGTAGTCCCAAGTGTGCTGGCTCCGGTGGCAGAAGATGAGACACTCCCAGTAGAGCCTCTACCTGACGAACTAGCACTCGACGGCGATGTATCAGACAGGGAAGTGGCGCTTGAGGTATTTGTCGCAGATGAAGAAAGAGCTGTCGTCTGCGAGGACAGGGTTTCCGGCACCAGGCTCGTGCTCGATGAAATCGATATAGATGAGGTAAGTGGAGTAGTAGTGTCGGATGTGGAACTGGGTGTAAGCGAGCTGAAATCGCTAGAATCTGATGAGGTCTCGACGGTTCCTGTAGGGGCCACGAACGTGATAACGACCGTTCCTTCAGTCGAAGACTGTTGACCGTCTTGTAGTGAAGTTGTTGTCAAAGGCTCTGTTTCGGAACTTGTTGAACTGAAGCTCGGTGAGACTGTCGGAGTTGTGGTGTCATGGCCGCTGCTTGGAATTTGTGAGGTCAGAATATGCGAACTACCGGTGGCCTCATAAGCCGATCCAGCAGCCGTTCCGGAGCTCTGCTCCATTTCTGTAGCAGACGACGAAGTATCGATAGAAGTAGAGATTCCAGTGCTATCCGTCGCCGAAGAGGTGAGTGGCGCTACCGTTGCAGTGTCGATAGTCGCATCAATTGTCGATGTAGACTGCTCAATACTGACACTGGTCGAAGATGATGGGCTTCCTGTAGCGAGGAACTGTCGCCACCTCAGTTTCGCTTCCGTTGTTGGTGCCGGATTAGGCAGTGAGACTGGATACCGATAGAAGCGCCTGTTCCGAGTTAGAGGCCAAGTTCTATGCATAGGTAATTAGAGGTGCGAACGAGAGAACTTACTCCTCTGCGCCTCGCCACAGAGGACCAGCATCTGTGACGGAGGCCACTAGCAACTGAAGGAGAATAATCGAGAGGTGCATGATATCAGCAAGAATTAAGATGCAAAATTAAGTGTAAAAAATGACTTGTGCGGCCGGCCGCCGAGAGCTGAGAAATAAATGGGACTTGGAAAGGAGTGTGTGCCAGAGGACCTGGGTATGTCGAATGTAGTGGTGACGGATGAGTGTGAGTGAATCACAGCCTAGCGATTGTGAGCTAGGACTGGCGGGAGGTGAGACACTGGGATATAGGAAGGACTGTCGATATGCCGTCTCAAAATCTGTGTTGGTGATATATTATGTATTGTTGCCGAAGACGTAGTCACTTCTCGAACGAGTACGTCCTGATACTACGATCCTTTGTATGGATCAGAATAATATGCGAAGATGTCGTGACGTGGAAGCAAAGTGCGGTGATCAGACGGGCCGTTTATGTGTTGGAAGACTCAAGTTGACCAGTGCCTTCTCACTAACGCAGCTCAAGTTGGTGAGGAGGACTGTGTCCCAAAATGCAGTGAGCTGCCAGTCGACTGTTGAAGAGAACAAAACAGATGCTTGGATTGATGGACCCAAAGACTGATACGAAGTAGAAAAGAACGTGATGGGCGAGTAAAGGAAGAAGCAAGCAGAAAAGGCGAGAGGATTCCCCGGAAAGATTGTACTGGGAGAAATGTGACCACCGCAAGCAATCCTCACGATCCTAGACTCAGTAGGTAGCTTATGTATGGACCGAGACAAAGCTAGCTAGCTAGATGCACACTGACAGGCCGCGAAAGTCCGGCCGTTTGCGCCTAGCACTGACTAGGCCTGACTCCAGGTAAAGGAAGAACGCGAGAAGAGACTCTTTGGAACCCTTCAACCAATGATTTTCCCGGCAGGGAAAGCATCAACCCAGAAAGGAATGATTCGGCACAGTAGCTAAGATGAGACCAGGACTAACGGCCATGACGCCGACAATCATCCAGACCCAATGCTCTGTCGTCTCAGCTCTCGCTGACGTAGGTATGCGGCTCCCTTTCTGGCCATCGAGACCCAGGTGCAATATGTATGAAGGGGACCATCGTACGGAATAAGCGCCAGCAAGTCCAGTGGAAATCTGGCAATTGAGGTTTTGTAACATTGCCAAAACAAGCGTGCAAGCGCATTTGATTGGCCGCGATCACCTTTTCAGTCGCGGCACGCAGCCCTTCGTGTCCAATCAATGGTGTTCCACAATTCGGGTCTCAGGCACCTGGAACCACTGCACCGACTTTCCCCAAGCTGCCCTGTCCTGGTTGTTACCTTACCTAAGGCACCTGCCTGTCCGGTGTTCAGCCCACGTCCGGGGAATAATGCGCAACTATGCACTACTTGAAATTGAAACCCCGAGTATGCAATTTACTGGTGCAATGACGCAGGCTGGCGCCTACTCATGAATTGACCTGCAATGGTCACAGCCTCAGCTATTTGCTCTTTCTGCCCCGTACATGTACAAGTCATTCCAGTTTGTCAACCTGGGCATCGAGCGGAGCCTGCCCCTCACCAAACCCAACTGAGCATTGACTCTACGACGGACGAGGGACGAGGGAATCATTAACGCCAAAGGTGCCATTGTGGTGGAAGCAGGTAGGCATGGATCCCGTATCGGCAATTGGTCTGGCATCAGCCATCCTCTCCTTTGTCACTTTCTCGTGGGATCTCGTCTCTGGAGCAACTGAAATATATCACTCCCTGGACGGTGCACTTGACGAGAATGCACGCCTCGAAGATGTCACCAGCGATCTTCAAATCGTGGCCGATGAGCTTTCCAAGAGGGTTCCCTTGAGATCTCGAGTCGAAAGATCTATAGCACAGCTGGCACAACAGTGCAAGGATGACGCAGACTTGCTGATTGCCATTCTCGAGAAATTGAGAAAACCTGGAAAGCGGACAGCTTGGACAAGTCTCAAGACAGCATGGATGGCTATCGCGGTGAAAGATGACATCGTCAAGTTGAAAGAGAGACTCCAGGAGTATAGGTCGGAAATACTTTTGAACCTGACATTATTGCTCCGGTAAGGTGTCTTCACTTATACAAATCCAGACTTCAAATCTCTTCATTTCTCAGTCGATCGAGTTTTGCTGAGTGTGTCGTAGGGATAACCAGTCTAGCATCGGCATTGCGCTGCAATCACTGGAGGATGGTTGCAAAGATCTAAAGATCAGTACCATGTATGGTCTTCAGGAGCTTCGGCACGAAATTGTGCAAGTAGCACGAACAGCCCAACAAAGTTGCACCATGGGCGAGGAGGCAGCTGAGAGAAGCATTGACACAACGAATGCGACCAACAAACTGATATCTGACGCTATTCGTATGCTTAAAGAGCTTCAGGACAGAACTCTGGAAGTACCAACTCAGCAGCGAATTCTCCGGCATCTATTGTTCGACAGCATGAGGGCTCGTCGTGCACAGATCTTGAACGCCAAAGTGAATACGTGGGATTGGATATTCGCGCCAGATTGCGACGAAACACAAGCAGCTCGTTCTAGTCCCAATCCACCGGTATCTAAGGAAGAGCAAGCGAGGCTGAAAGCCCGCAAAGTTTTCCAATCCTGGTTGAAGGACGGCCAGCATATTCTTCACATATCCGGAAATGCAGGATCTGGAAAGTCAACTTTGATGAAATTCCTCGCTAGTCACGCCAAAACCAAAGAACAACTGGCGCAGTGGGCTGGCTCTAAGACAGTTGCGGTTGCAGAGTTCTACTTCTGGAGATCTGGGTTCGCGCTCCAGATGACGGTTCAGGGGTTATACAGATCACTATTATTCGAGGTTCTATCTCAGTGTCCTGACTTGACGGCGAGCGTTTTCCCTCGCCAGTGGAAAATGCTGATGGATGGACGGGGAGATCGAGTGGTAGAGAGTCTGAACTTTGGAGATGAAGACATTGAAGAGGCATTCGGACTCTTTTTGGAAAAGTCCAAGCTGTCCACACATCGGTTTTGCTTTTTCATCGACGGACTTGACGAGATGCCAGGGAACGCACTTGCCCAGCAGAAGTTGGCCGAAATGCTTAGGAGTTGGGTGGAGGGCGGCAACATCAAGATATGCGCCAGCTCCCGACCATACCAGGAGTATCTTGAGCTCCTCTCATATCCCGAAAACCCGACATTACATCTACATCTACTCAACCAAACTGATATCTACAATTACTGTCATGATCGGTTTTACAACGATCGGGAAGTCTTACTACTGGAGGAGCCATATGAGGATTTGTTCAATGAGATCGTCGACAACGCACAGGGTATCTTTCTATGGGCGTGTCTGGTCGTCGATGTCCTCCTCGTAGCTTTACGAAATGGTCACTCTCGGGAAACTTTGTCCGATAAACTCAAGGAAATTCCAACAAAATTAGATCAGCTCTACGCTGATTTGCGAGGACTTGTAGAGATGAGCGAAACCGACAGACGACTCTCCAACCAGATGCTGCTTTTCGCCGCGCAAAATCCCTTTGAGTATTCTCTGAACGCCATCGCCTTTTCCTGGCTTGGTGATACACAAGGCTTGGGAGCGCCTGACTTTCCGGATATCCGCGCCGAGCCATACTCTGAGGAAGAAATTGAGACGCGAATCAAGCTGGTGAAGAAGAGAATTAGTGGACTGGCTCAAGGCTTTCTCGAGGTTGTTTCCTTCGAGTCTTCGGATTCGTATTTTGGGCGTGCCTCATTTCACAATCATAAGGTTCAGTTCTCCCACCGAAGTGCTCGGGACTATTTTCTGGAGACCCTTGATCGAATGGACGCCATCCACGTCCCACTTTCAAATTACACGGCAATCAATATATATGGAAGAATGAGCTTGGCACAGTACATCTTTGGCTTTGGCAATATTGGTCAGGTCCATCCCGGTCGTCTCGCAGACGCGTTTGCACAGTGGCTTCAAGAGATAAGAGATATCGATCCCCAGAACTCCGTCGACATCTTATACAGGTTCCAAGATACCTTGCAGCAACGAAGCAATGTCTCGAACCCTTCAGTCTACCCCATTCCTCTACGATTGTATCGCTTGATCGAATACAGCAGTATCTGGGATTATGGGTCATGCCCGGCCTCCTTTGTCCATTTTGCTGCCTGGAGCGGGCTCGAAGAGCTCGTATATCATCAACTGGCTCTGAACTCGCAGCTCCATCACGCAACAGGTAACCTCAGCCTTCTTGTCGCAGCATTGGATGGCGGGAAAACGGAGTTCGTATCTACCCTGTTAGATAAAGGGATGATACTCGACGACATGTACAGTGTGGAGCGGTACGATAGTCTACCCAACGACGAGGAGCGCGTTTCTGCGGCATGGCCACTATGGATTGTATTATCCATTATGGCGATTTATCAGATTTGTGCGTGGCGATACATAGGGAAAAACCCAACTCTAATCGCCCTTCTTCAGCGATTCGTCGACTATGGCCTCGAGCGCACTGGAAATTGCCCGATATCTTTTGGTTTCGTAAAGAAGCCTGCATCCTTGCGACTGCTCAGATCTGGCGTTAAACTGGAGACCGCTGACGTACGGCTTGAGGATCTGGTACCCTTTTTGGAAGCTGGTTTCTTAGACTTTGGGCCATCCAGCCATGATTCCGAGTTCCTACTCGACCCAGTTACAGCTTTTCCACAAACTGGATTCTTTTTAACTCAGAATTCGAGGTGGGATAGGATCTTGCGAGAAGTACAATGGAACGGCCAGCACTTTAATGCGACTAAAGACTGGTTTAGGGCCTTCTGATCTCTACCATGTCGTTTCCATTGCGTTGCTGAAGTAATTACTGTAGGAAGAACACATTCCGTGCGAGCATTGTGATGTCCACGATTTCTGCAAGCGGATGGTTAAAAGCTCAAGCATATGAACGTCATCACGATATGAGTTATTTCGTCTTTTCAATATCTGTCTTCTGTTATGCTTTCCATATTCATCTTCAGGGGACTCTCGAAGTAGACAAAGGTGAATGAAGAACCCTACATAGCTTGGATCACAAGCGCATGGACTATGTAGACTAATTGAGAAAGGATAACGGCAAGGCAATCCGATAAATTTGGTCCTCGGTAAGTGTTGTTAGACGAAGTTCGTTCCTTTATTTGCTTTGCTTTCTTTGATCACCTAGCTTCCAGTTGCACACTGATATACGGACTATTACCCTACCACAGGGCTAGGACACAATAAACAGCTTTCCTCGACACGGCTCTCGGTTTAGTTGGAGCGCTGCTGTATTCGTATTCCAGACGAAAATGGCAACTCAATGACTGAGCTTTCCGGAAACTCGGCCGGCTACTACGGATTCAAGGAAAGTCAGGTCGTTAGAGGCAAAACTGGCTCATACACGTGGTGAAGTACGCACCATGCTGGAGGAGGAGATTGACCGCTTACTGAGTCTGCATTTTAAATGGTTTCGGCTTGCGTCATGTCTAATATCTTTGCTCAAATGTCAGTTCCGAGTAATCCGGCAAGGAGTGGTGGCTGAGCTGCGCAAATGCGACTAAAATGCGTATAGGATCTTGATGCGCGACTACAACCGAGTGCGTATAGCACCTCCAATGGCACTCAACCCATTGTCATGCGAATCCCGTGGATCCCATGCTGGTCTTGCGCGCATAGCTTACGTCTTTCTCTTCGAAGTGAAACTATAAGAGCAGGTGGCCCAAGTTTTAAGTGAAACGAAAGTATGCTCTTTTGTGTATTCTTCGTAAGAAGCCGCGCGCTCTGCAAATCAACATTCGTGAGGAAACATTGCTGCAGACATCATGAAAATACATCCATTAGTCCTCCTATTCGCAGCCGCTGGCCTGGCACATGGCCAGGCGTCCATGTATCCAGTACCTCAAGTGGAGTCGTCAGGCTGGAACTCCTCGTTCACGTTCAGCCATGACCAAGTCGACCTGGCCAAGCTCACACCAGAACTAGTCGCCAGCCTCGAAACCATCCTTAACTTCGACCGTAGCCAGCTCGCCAACGGCGGTCCCAGTCAGGACACCTTCTACAACCTACCCAGCAGCTGCTCTGCCAGGCCTCCCCTTGGTCCGGGTCAGGTTCTCAAGGTGCAGGAATACACCGATCCGAGCGTATACAATATTCCAGCCCAAACGGCACTCTCCCGTATCCTCTACTCTACCACAAACTTCAACGGAACCGTAATACCTGCTTCCGCCGCTATACTTTGGCCTTTCACGCCAAAGCAATTCAGCAATGGCAAGCATAACAACGTCAGTGCTAAAGCCCCCGTAGTGCTATGGACGCACGGCACCTCAGGCTTTTACGCCGACGGTGCCCCATCGGCGCACAGGTCCCTGTTCTATGGGGACATCGTTCCCTTCACGCTCGCCCAGGCTGGCTACGTCGTCATCGCCCCCGACTACGCCGGTCTTGGCGTCGACAAGTCCTTTGACGGAAGCTTCGTCCCGCACCAGTATCTCATTCGCGACGCTTCCGCGGGGGATGCCCTAAACGCCTTGCGAGCCGTACGCAACGTAAAGTCATTTGGCGAAAAGATCACCAACGACTATGTGGTCATGGGTCACAGCCAAGGCGGTGCCGTCGCCTGGGCCGTCTCGGAGCTGCTGGCCCGGAAGCCACAGAAGTATGAAGACTGCCAGGCCGGTCACCTCGGGACTGTCATATTCAACCCTTTCAGCGGCTCTCTCTCCGACATGGGCGCCGAGATCTTCTTCCCGTGGGTTGGTAAGATCCTGAACAGCATCTTCCCGACTTTCAAACTGTCGTACTGGCTCACGGATCTGGGTATTGCGCGCACCAAGCTCCTCAACCAGATCAAGGGCGGCCAGTTCATCTCCCAGGTCATGTTCGAGAACGCCACCGATATTGTCAACCCGGCGTATAATCAGACGTGGTACGAAGAGGCACTGTTTCCGATCACGAATCCGGGTAATGTCCCGTTCAAAGGCCCCATGATTCTCATAGAGGGAACGGAGGATAGAGGCGATGGGTATAACAGAAATATGGCTATCTGGAACGCCACCTGCCGCGAGTACGGCGGCGACTTCGAGTTCGCGGGCATCAACGGCACGGCCCACTTTCCCACCATAGACGCTACGAGGCAGAAGTGGCTGAAGTGGATCGAGGACCGGTTCGAGGCCAAGCCACTCGACATGAAGGGATGTGCCAGGTCGGAACTGACGAGCTTCTTGCCCGCCGCGCGGTACCAGTCTGTGACCAGGTCATATTTCGAATGGACGGGAAAGTCGGAGTGGTTCTATGAACTCCCTGCCGGCTCATTCTAGGTGTAGAGTTTTCCAAAACCGAGGACATCCTGTAGCATCATTTCTTGGGCTGCGTATGTTGATGTAAGGTTCAACTCTTTTCATACTAGGTAGATTTCTAAGTTATCAACGAATACTTCTCATCCCTATCTGTAGCGTATTAGACAATTCTGCGGCTCAACGGGGAAATGTCAGCGACCTGCTCTTGCCATGGGTTTGGACTCGGAGAAAAGACCGGTTCTGTGAGTCCTCCCTTCGACGTGGGAATCTCTTCTGACAGGCTCCATCTCTAAGCCCTTACTTGAAATCACAATAATCCGTATCTTAGCCATGTTTCAAGCATGATGATCAACAAGACGGCGAGTAGTGATCTCAAGAGGTAACTCTTCGCTATAGGCAATGGCGCTCTGAACGAAGCCACACTCAGCCACATTCAGAATGCGTAGTATTTGCATTCATGTCGGTGTCTAGTATGTACTCCGAAATCTGTATGCAGGCCTCAGATTCATCCTCGCTATTGTGCCGAAGGCAATGCATGCGCTTTCGGAAGACCCCTGAACTGTTCATCCATATATCTCGTATCTAGACCAGAACGTGTCTCCATGTATATCAGTCATCCGTGAGATCGATCACCATGTCGGCTGCTGACTGTACCACGGCTATTCCAGACTCCAAGCCACTTGCCATCACGTCTACTGCGCAGCGCATCGCAAGACTCCCATTTGTCAATGTTAGAGTAGCGGCTTCGCGATGCGTTGATGCACCCTCGGCTACACTCTCATTGGCCCGCGCATGTTCCACCACGATGTCAGTCGATGAGCTGGCAGGAACATTGCCAAGCGATCCGCGTGGGGCCTCCTCATGTGCTGTCGTATTCGGATCTTCAACCCTACGATTCTTCGAGGTGTGTAACTCTACAGCCAGGAATTCGGCAAGAGGCCTCTTCCGTGAAGCTGCTGACGACAAGGCCTTACCTTCCGTCTCTGACACGCTCGTCGCAGGGGTAGCCATTCGCTCTGTTGCATATGATTCCGCGGCAACACCACCCTGGTGATTCCGGACGTCATCACCAGTGAACATGCTATCGCCATCATCGTCCCAGTCCACCTGGACCTCCTGCTCTTCACCTTGCCTGTCTATGCCATCAGCCATAGGTAGCTCGGCTAGGCTACTGTCGACTTGGTTTCCCGACGAGACAGGAACATGATTATCATATAGGCTGCCGAGCCAAGCCTCTCGGAATTGGAGCCCCAGCGCAAGCGCCATAGGGCGCGCAACACTGTTTCCGACAAGCTCGTATTGCGCAGCCGGGGTACCGATAAGGACTTCATGATCCAAAAATCCCTGCGCACGCCTCGCCTCGAGGATAGTAATCGGTCTGCTCTCATACCAGTGCAAAAACCTTCCTGTTCGAGCATCCGTTGGCGTGACACTCGTGGTAATTGTATGGAAAACACTATCAGGTCGGACGCGACCCCATCCTTTCGAGTTAGGCTGGACACGAAGACCACTGTGAGGAAACAGCTCCCTCTCAGCAGCGGTCATGACTCCGTTGCCTCCATTCCACGCTTTAGCAAAGCTCATGCCATACGGCTGGATAGGGATTCGCCTGGTATTGCGATCGCGACTTTGGCGTCACGCCCATACTGACACGGTGATCAGGGAATCCGACACAGTAGTCCGGCTTACCGTCTTGAATGTCCGGGATATCAGCCGTAGCTTTGGCAGCGGTAACGAAATCGAAGGGCGTGGGCTCGAATGACCGGCTGACAAAACTCTCCCCATTCGTCATAATACCTAGGCCCCGGCTTCTGACCCCCTTGAAATGGGAGTGTGATGGGCGTGGAGGATTAGGGAGACGGTAGCCCGGAGCGGCAAAGTAGAGGAAGGCCCGACTTCGCGACTGCGGTGCGCCGCAGGCCCAAGCATCGCCGAGCGTCAGCTGGGTCTGGTAACCCATGCCAACGATCGCGCTGTGGGAGGAAAAGGATCGAACCCCTGAAAATGAGGCTATCGCCAACCCCTGTATCCTGAAAACTTCGAGATCCTTCNCGCCAAGACCTGGTACAGGGGCTCTGAAACTGCAAACCCCTGCAGATATCTGCAGCCCTCTGTGTATATAGAGACCCTCGAGTCCCTCAAGATACACGTTTAGGAGGGCTGAACCAGTCAATCAAGAAACTGTTTTCCACACGCGCATATGAGCTGGGAGAAGGCATCCTCCTCCCGGTTGCGGCCAGTTTGGACAATGTTGAGAACGTTTTACAGAATGCCGTACTTGGGGCGGTAGAAGTCGACAAAAGAAGCAAAAGAAGCGACGAGAGAGCGGTTCTTCTTTTGACGATCATGTGTCTTGTCGGCTGTGATCAGCGAGAACCCTTGGCAGGGGCTTCCACCGGAGATGAAATCGACCTCACCGCGGTGCGGCACATTATGGTCGCCTTTAATAGCACAACGTAACAGGTCGTCTACAGAGCCGAGGAATGGTTTGGTCTGATGGGAGGCGTTAGCCATGTAGGTGTGTATCGCTTCTGTCCAGATGTCATTCGCCCAACGCATATCGACAACCCCCGCTTCTTCTAGCCCCCTGCCAAAATTGCCGCTGCCGCAGAACAAGTCGAGGCCTCTAAGCTTATTGACTTTCTTCTTTGGATCAAACCCTTGACGCAACGTTGTCGGGCGGCTATGGTCTGCTAGTTCGAAAGGGACACAAACGCCGTCTTGAAGCTTGTGAGTAATGAAGAACACGTTCGCTGTGCCTTTCCTATCGTACGGGCAGGATAATAGCTCGTTAGCATCGAAGAACCTGACGATGCACTTGCCCAAGATTTGGTGAGGTTTCGTGACTATCGTCTGGTCCGTGTAGACGAGTTCATTAGGGGAGATAGACTCGGACTCTTCCAGGTCGGTTCTTCGTATTAGGCGCCGCAGGCGAACAAACCTGTTATTGCCCTGCCGGAACACTTTTATAACCTCGAACGTGTGGGCACGAGTATCACGCTCCGAGACGGTAGCGAGCACCGTATCTCCGATTATGTAATTGACGTTGTCCTCCTCGCCACCGTGGTTGCAAGTCATGTGCTGTCTCTTAAGAGACACCCATCGCCGTTGCTCAATCTGGTATGTTTGTCGCACGAAGAACTCCGCCATCGTGGTCTCCGGTGAGCCGAACCAGTCAACATCGTGGATAGCAAGGACCTCGTCTTCTCCACTCGAGCCTTACAACCCTCTTCGCAAGTACAATGGTCTGAGAGAAATAGTTCCTTACTCCAAGGATAAACCATCTTGCAGCAAGGTGTGTCTACGGGCCGATAAAGCCAGATCACGTCGAAGGCCCGAGCACGAGTCTTCGACGAGATATGGACCCTTTGAACCAGTCCAAACCATCTATGCTCGTCCTCAGAGCCTTTGGCAACCTCTTGCTTCCATTTCGTGCCTGTACCGGTGCCATCGGGCGGGGTGGAAATTGTGTCGCCAACCCTAACTTTTGCGACCATTTGCTGATGGGCTGTTCGTGAAGTTGATCCAACAGGTCGCCGCAACTCCGTTCGGGCACGTCGTGGATTGGGTAATAGCAGGTGGTCCTCTAGCTCCTCCTCTTTCTCGACTTCCACCGCGATCTTGAAGTTGAGTTCATCCTTGTTCGTATTGCCCACCTTCTTATCTTGCGGTAAATACAGGACTTGTAGAAGTCCTCCAAACTCTGACTGTCCAAAACACTTATGTATGTAGGGCGTCACAACGGTGAATGGCTGAACGGCGTCCCTCTTATCTCCTAAGACTGCTGTGAATGGCCGATACTGTGTTAGGTGTTTGATTTCTTTGAAGAGTTGTAAAGAAAATGATAGCCCATGTCCCAGCACACTGTATGCTTCCTTCCATATGAACTCCACATTGGCAATGATGGCAGACCGGAAATCGCTACTGCCGTGCACTTTGCGCCATTTCTCCAAAATTGGCGACTTCCTGTGCGTCTTCCATAACCAATCGCAGAATTTGCGCTGGAAACTTCGGAGCGTGATTATCCTACCGTTCTCGATCATGAACGAGCAGTAGTCAACGGTGTGCTTGGCGAGATCGGCTATCTAGAGAAAACGGTTGTGAAAGCGTTCGTACTCAGTGGCTGGCTTCCTCAGTTTGTAGTAGATTTCAAGGCCCTTCTTCGCGTTCGTCTTTGAGCGGATCCATATTTGATCGTGAACGGAGGCATGTGATGACCCATAGTTGCCGATGGGCAGCTCATTGAAAGGCACACGTTCGACGTAGAAGCTACGCTCTCCCAGGCTCAAAACACCGTCAAAGTAGAACTCATCTGGGCCTTTAGTTGACAGGTGTTGTAGCGGTCGGAGTTCGCAAGGATAGAGAGCCGACTCCACATAGACTGAGAACTTGTCAAGTTCCAACTCCGCAAAGTCTTCCTTCCCAGCAAGCTTTTGTATTTTTACTTGCTCCAGGAGCGAATCTAGAGCGATGTGCTCTCTGGCCCGGTTAGCCGGAGGAATCCAGCCGTCGAATCGCCCCCTAGGAGTGACCAGTGTTGATCTTGGGAGACGGAGCTCTAGATTTTGCGTTCGCCGCTCATCCCTGAAGTGATGAATGTCCTTAGACCCATCGACACTTCTGGTCGACAGAGAAACGGAGCGAGATACAGTTGTTGAAGGTGTGTGGTTCCCAACTTCTGTTGGATGGTCAAGCCGATCTTCCACGACTTGAGTTGGCTCTTCTAGAGGGTCGACCCCGCCTGACAAGAGCGAGTGTGTAGAGCCTTCATCGGGAGTGTCTTCGTTCTCAGAGAACCATGGCGGCATCTTGAAGTCCCGTAAGTCTTGCCAACCAGATCCACCGAAAATGGCGTTTACCGAGCGGTGATCATTGTAAAGATATGCCTGGAAGTGGTCAGAAATAATAAATAATTTGGATAAGTAACTATGAGAGTAAGAATCGTTACAGACCTTTCAAAAAGATGGTGAATCTATCACTAGATCCTCAACTTGTCTTCACTGTGATCATTGGAAGATGTTATTCATGATTGGGTGGGGCCCAACAAGTGCGGGAAAGAACGAGGAATAAGGGAAGTAGTGTATAGGTACCAACGGGAAAATAAATCCAAAAGAAGAAGCTGTACGATTATACAGTGTGTGCCCCAAACAAAGCAAGACCGGCTTCATGGACACTCATATAAATGGCCTGAAAGTCAGTGTCGCGTGCAAAGCGCGGCACAACGCGACGTTGAGGATTTCGAAGAGGGTACGTATGTGGATCGACGAATCAATAGGGAGAAGCTAGGATCATATTGGCTAGCCAAGACCCACATCGGCAAGGGGCCGTTCATAAGCTTAAAATTAGAAACAGGTCAGACATCACTGTGAACTTTTTGCTTAATCATAAGATATGGATGGAACGGTCACCTCTCAAACCTTTACCTGTTCAAGGTTCCTTGGTATTTCCCTTTCTGCTACGAGCATAAACCCTCACTACCCTCAGGCGAGCACAAACAGACCACTCTGCCTATGCAACTCAATTAGGTGTGTTTGAGTTGGCGATCATTTTTGGACACTTCTCAGTATTCGAAATACCGCCAGCAGCATTACGGCAACTTGACCGGTGCCCAATATCTGGCAATCCTTCGCCGGCCGCTGACTGATTTGGTTGAACTGTCAGGGCTCGGGGTCGGCCGCTATAATCTGGTGCGTCGGTACCGGTTGCCAATAGCGCAGATAGCTAACTCCCGCCAGCCAACGAAGACACGGCTTGGTGTTTCCCGACTCGTGTTTGGTGTGAGAGGAGACGGATCGAAAGTTCCAGGCATACAAGTGTGTCACTCAACTTCCAGAGTTCGATCCAGGAGCCATCGCCCATAAGCATTCAGCAATCAGGTTCACATTGAGGAAACTGGTACCTCTTATGCATCTGATTGAGTATGGCGGCTTCCACGACTGCCAAGAACTGCTCATCAGTCATGTAAGTCCACTCAGCCGTCTGCCAGTCGACCGGGGTCTTGGGCGCTGTCCACCCTTGCGGGAGCGGGACGCCATTCACAGTGTTGTTCCACTCCTCGGGCCACATGCAGTTCATCCCAAAGTGCGCGAGGCCGCGCATCCGCGCCAAGGATCGAAAGCCTCGCGACTGAAACACCGGCGGCAAGATCTCGACGACGGCTGCCTCAGGCGCGAGGAAGATGGTATGCGTCATTGCCGCGCCGTGGTGGCCGACGAACACGTCCGTATCCTGTACGATTCGGAGCTGCTCTTGGAGTGAGATGGCGGCAAAGTCGACGACCGTAATGTTAGATTTTGGATACTTAGACCTGAGCATCTCTACCCAGCGGTCCAAGCTGATAAACTTTCGCGTTTTGGCCCGCTCGACAATGGTAATCGTTGGGTGGGCATGAACGTCGTTTGCAGCGCGCGGCGTGACGTTCATGAAGTCGAGGACGCGGCGGACCCACGCGTTGAGCAGGACTTGGGTGCGGCAAGTCTCATGGTAGACGTCTTCAAGAAGAGCGGTCCAGAAAGGGCTGCTCGAGCCTGCTAGAGGAATTATGACATTCCCAAAGCAGGTGCCAGGCTGGAGCGAGCTCATCCTAATGGGTGTATTGCCCGATGCCACGGTCCAGAGGTGATCTAGCGGCTCCTCGCGGTCGTCTTCGAAGACAACAGTCACTGCTGACGCCTGCTCTGCTGTGAGCCATGGCTGACCGGTCGTCGGATTGATGGACATTTGGAGGGCGTCAATTGTGTGCCGAGCCTGCCAGATTTCGGCCGTCTTATGCCAGATGTTTGTGTTATGCTCTCGACGCGCAATGAGAATCCACTGGCTGTTAGCATTACCCTTCGTGCAGCCGGCCTCGTCACCACGGTCCCCGAAATGCCATGACCTGAATGTCGGGCCAATACCAGTATCGAACCAGTAAGTGGGCATATTTTCGAGCTCAGGGAATCCTCTTAGCTCCTCCGCGGCCGCCTCCGAAGTCTGCGCTTCGCGGGTCAGGTTCCTGGCGTGACATTGTAGTTCGAAGCGCACGCCCTGTTTGCCATCAACAGGAAGTATATTTGGGGTGCCGAAATGGACCCCTTGGGCAATGCACAGCGTATCGTTCTGCCAGTCACTGTGCCAAGGAGCTGGATGGCGCGGCGCGGAGAAGCACTGTAGAGCTCCGAGCGACTCGGGATTGCAATACGATTGTTGGTGTGTTGCTATATATCCCAGGTAGGAGCCGCCGAAAAGCTGTTCGCATAGGCGCTGGTCTTGGCTTTGAAAGGTATAGTCCGGTGGGATAGTCAGGCTGGATGGAGCAGCAACATTTGGAGTTGACGATGTTGCGGCTGATGATGTTGCATTCAAAGTTGAGGTGCCAGCTGTGACAGGTTGTGCTATGTTGTCCCAGAAGCCTCCTTCACGTCTCCAGAACAGATACCATGACGTGAAACACAAAGCAAGGCCAGCTGCTGCAGCCCAGGCGTACAAGGGCCGCTTGAGCATATTGAAGAGGGATGGCTCCTGATGTGCGGAGTTGAAAGGTGCTGGTAATAGCGAAAGTCGAAGGATTTAAAACGGCCATGTGAAAAGCCCCTGTCTGTTGGGGCTGGATAAGCGCCCTATCCCCTGTTCTGAAGGTGACCAGGGGTGGCCGTGGCGCAGTGCAATTGGCGCTTTCCCTATTTAGTGATACGCTGCAAGCGCCCATTTCGCGAGGTTTGCCCGGTGCCTCCTAACTAAGGTTAAGTTAACTTCAGAACACGACACGACAGCGCGGCTAAGCACATAAAGCTCTTGACAACAGTGAGGTGGACCAGCTAGTCCACGACATCCTCTGTCAACCCTGAGCCGTCCTTCCACAAGCGTGCTCATGGAGGAGGCTTTGACCTCATCCCGGCTAAAGTCAGCCAATCGACATTGACCTTGGAACCAACAGTCACTCTTCTCATTGGCTTGTTGGAACCAGCAGCTTGGTCGCGAGGCGAAGCGAATGTTTCGCCAATGGGAATACCGTCATTTTCCTATCTTTAATCTTACAGACCATCCTACGATACTATTACCCGCCGTCCATGTCGGCGGCTGGTTGTAAGTCGACCGGGTTGCCAGTTCAATAACTCGGTGGGTTCCTCTCTGTCGTTCTTACTTTACCTTCTCCTGTACACGCCCCATGTCACACATTACAGTTCTTCGTTTGCGTTTGTGGTTTTTATGGCTTCCATGGTCCCCTTCGTTTTCGTGTCCATACCGCTCTTAGCTTCTCTCGCTCTTGCAGCACCTGAACCTCGTCCTTTGACATGGTCCAGCAAGGGGTACGGCCCCGATGGCCCATGGCAGGCTGTCCGCATACAGTTTGGCACAGCCGGACAGCCTATCGATGCCTACCCAGGCGGCGTCTGGGAATCGCTGCTTTTCGCTCCCGAGATCTGCACCTACCCAGAATCTGGACCGACATGCTATGCCCAACAAGCCGGCGTATACGAGCCGAAAAACTCGTCAACCGAATTCCAGCTCAACTACCGTCATATAGTGAACGAGACCTTCTTTGGAACACAAATGTTGACGGGTGATGGGACCTTCTACTTCGATACGCTCACGATGTTGGGGACGGACCTAATTCCGGATTTTGCGCTGCCCAACTTGACTACATTGCTTGTAACACGCGGTTATCGGGTGCTCCCTAATGGCACGACGTACTCCGCGGCCGTTGGGAACATTGCCCTCGGGGCACAAGCGAGCAATATGTCATTCAGCACTGGCGATAGCAGTGTGAATGGCTCACTCCTCACCGGATATTTGGCCGACCACAATGTCGTTCCGTCAAGCTCCTTTGGACTACATATTGGTTCCGCGTCACTGCGCATCGCTGGCTCATTATGGATTGGTGGATATGACCAGTACCGTATAGTCGGACCTGTTTCATCTCAGAGCTACTCCCAGAATGGGTTCCCGATCGATCTTCTCGACATCAACATAGGGGTTGCTGTCGGGAAGTCGCCTTTCAATACTAGCTCTGTAACTGGGCTTCTCGCACAAGGCAACTCTTCCCTTGTTCCCAGCCTTTCTGTCGAAGTTGACTCCAAAGAGCCGTATCTGTATCTACCGGAGAGCACATGCCAAGCCATTGCCGCCTGGCTGCCCGTCACATACAGCTCCGACCTTGGTCTTTACCTCTGGAACACTGAGGATCCCCTGTATCAACGTATCGTCACCTCGCCAGCTTATCTCGGCTTCACTTTTCGCCTCAACAATGCCGCCGTGCAGAACATGACTGTCAAAGTCCCTTTCAAGCTTTTAAATCTGAGTCTTACCGAACCACTGGCACATACACCGACACCTTATTTTCCATGCAGCTTACCTACCCTGCCAGAATACCGTCTCGGCCGAAGCTTTCTTCAAGCAGCTTTCATGGGTGTCAACTGGATGACTGACAACCACGGTGTTTGGTTTCTGGCCCAGGCTCCTGGACCCAACATTGGCTCTCAGCCCCTTGTCACGCCCATTGAGCCGCTCGACAGCACCCTAGAGCAGTCACAACAAAAGTGGGAAGACACATGGCAAGGAATATGGGCCCCGATTGCCGAGAACGGGGAGCAGCCTACGCCTACCTTAGCACCAAGTCCGAGCGTTCCCCCATCTAAACATCCTCCGATTGCTCTCATAGTCGGTGTGACTGTCGGAGTGCTGGCGTTTGCAGCAATAGCCCTCTTTGTGGTCATTAGTATGAGAAGACGGAGGAAGAGGAAGGCAGAAAATGCAGCTTTATATCCTCCAGCTCCACCATCACCGGATGAGAAATTGTCCCAACCCGGTTTGATAGAGCAGATGCGGCGACACCATCTGTCTGTACCACGAGAGCTGACCGCTGGGGAAGTTGCTGCAGAGCTTGCTGGGTATGTACCAGAGCCCATGCCGACTAAGCCTGTCGAGCTTCACGGAGAGCGTGGTCTTCATGTACCGAGGCGGACAGCTATGAGTCCTGTGGAGCTTGACGCTGGGGAGATGCCTCTAAGCTACGATAGGGCAACTCGAGCTGTCAAACCCTCGCATCCGGGCAACATATGAACATGATCTTGAACTCCAGTGTAGGTATTTATAGCGTTGATTACAATTACATTTGATATAAAAACAATCTTTAATTTCTCCCACTCATCACACCTGTAGACATCAATGTCTTCAATGACAGCTCTATGCAGCCTGCCGCTCGTCGTACGATTTCCGACAGACGGCGGTCCTTCACACGCGCCAAGCCTGATGCAAGGTTCAACTGGTGGTGTCGATAGAAGTTAAGTTGAAATACCAACTTCAAGCCAGCAAGGGCATCAGAGGAAACACATGTGCTCGACTAACAATGAAGTGATTGGCAAAAGCAGACACCAGAGTATGCATCGCCAATGGGTTATAGGAAGAGTGAGGTCATGTCCGTATAGGTCTGAAGGCCACATACCGAGCGCTACCGGCATGGTACTAGTACAGTACATATCTGAGGTTCATTTTCTACTGTCTTTCCGATTAGACAACTTAGCAAGTTGCTGAATGGCTTGGTAGAAAGGTGAGAAGCTCAAGAGTCACGACAGCAAAATGAGTTACGCTTTGAGCGAGTCAGAGACCTTGACTTTATTGTGAAGTAGAGGGAGGAAGCCTTTTGATCAGACTATCTAACGACCCCTGAGCTGTAGCTCAGTCCACCCCTCTTCATAGCAACTCTTAAAGAATGCATCGACCTTGAGAGGAGCAGCTGCCTTCCGCTAATGAGACCCCACCGCAGTTCTTTAAGCATTACCAGTCGAGCCGTAGAACGAGCAGCCCACCTGAGTACATTGAAACTGGTTCGAGACTGTCTCGACCGTTTTGTAACTCTTGCATTTGTCGGCCGTTTTACCGCATGGTTCATATGAAACCTTCACCTGGTGCGCACACCTGTGGTGGATATAAACTTTCTTGACGCACATTTTTTCGGCAGGCTTAAGTAGTAGTCGAAGGTTAGCATGTCCATACACCATCTCTCGGTCAGTGTCAACGACAATTCGCAGAGATGCTCACTGAGGGAGAACTCGAGGTTACGAAGCGATTTAAGCTCAGAGCAGAGTGAAGCGGCGAGATATTGCAAGGTCTGGTGTGCTTGATGTGTTTTCTCTTCGTGTGTTATGAGGATTCGAGTCTTGATGTGTGTTTGAGGAGCCTTGAAGCTGAAGACCTTGCTGGGTAATGGGGTATTTATAGGCACATATACTATCGGGGTGAGATAGAGAATCCACCTGGAATATATTGTTGGTTGTTTGATGCTATGAAGATGCGAAAGAAGGTAGGCAATTCGTTTTTACCATGGTGGTCACTGTGTGCTGTGTAGGTAGAGGTACGACGGCACAGACTCACTGTATACGTCAGTGGATCAGTTTATAAAAGTGACTGTATCACAATGACAATTCGAAAGTGAAACACATTCCACGGATTGCGGAACATTCGGACAGTGGTCAAGGTGCTGGTCTGGCTCAGGTCACGGCCAAAACTGGCAGCAAACCGCCCGAGGGTAATGTATCTTCTCGCAGCTTGTGGAATATATCAGAAACTCCGAACCATCTAAAAATAGGGGATAGGAATTGGTCTCCTGGCGAGTCACAAGAGGAAGAACGAGCTACAAAGTCTCTGATAGGACATCTAACTTGATGTGACGTGCTAGATACCAGTAAGGTAAGGTAAGGTATCTTCATATATGGCGTCTAGTACACGCTGTAGGGTGTTCTCGAGTCATCAGCATCGACGAACGTCGGCGACAAACTCGAGGCTACCTACTGAGGAAGATAGCTTTAAAGTTAAGCACAGACCTAAGAGACTACAAAATAGGACGGCCGCACATACAACTCGGTTGGGCCACTAATACTAGGGTATTTGGCTTGACAAGGTGAGTATCTACTCATCTACAGCATGTCTCTCCCAACCTTCCGCAATCGCCCTGACAAACCGTACATCCTCCTTCTCCTGTTCCGACATGGCCGCGGGCATAAATGGAAACCCGTTCTCGGTCAACAACCTCCTCCTCGCCTTGACAGAAGCGACCTCATCCAACCTTCCCATCTCCTGGCCATAGGCCTCCACAAAGCCGAATGCTCTGACCAGATATGCATGGCTCGACGTTCCATCCTCGGTCCCTCCTTCGAACCCACCTCCTTCCTCCAACCTAGCCAGTACCCACCTCATAACAACCACCATCTCGTCTAGAGCTCCATACATGCCCAGCACCCTGACGTAACTGTGAACATGGAACCCACTCAGGCCACTCCCGGGCTTCTTCATCTCCTCGAACGCGGCCATAACATCAACCCACGCCCGGGCAAGAGTTTTCCTGTCCTCCTCACCTCCCACAGCATCATGCCTAACCCACCACCTTTCACTTTCGCCCCTGTCCTTGATGCTAAGCCCCGGCTTGGCTTTCGTGAAATTGGCCGCCATCACGCGTCCAACAGACAGACACATAATCTCGAGTAATACTGCATCCATGCCAGTATGCGTCCGAACCCACTTGAACACATCAAGGAACAAAACTAGCTGCCTGCGCGCAATGGTGACCAGCGAGCCGTGTGTCCTCGCCATGATCAGAGTCCGCAAAATATCGTACCACGGTGGTTTGTATGTTCGGCCCTCGGGCATCTCCGGCCGGAGGCGGACAGAGACAACAGCTAGGGCGCGCTGGAGGTATCTATTGTCCACCCGCGAGGCAACATGATCCGGAGAATTGGCAGCGGCATACGCTCTCCTCTGCATCTTGCACAGAAAGGAGATATAGGCCCCAAACACTGTCCGCGGGATAGATCTGTAGACCAATTCCACTTCGAAGAACTTAGACTGGGTCGGAGGACAGGACGCGTCTCGATTTCGCACGGCAGCAGCGAATTCTTGATACGGACTGTCCTGTAAGTACCGGAGCACTTCCCCCTCTGACCTCGCATTCGCGATAAGTAGCTTCAGCACCTGGCCCACCGGTTTCACTCCAGAGCGCCGCATGTGAGCGTAGAGTTCTTCGAGCGTCGGAGGCTGTAACCTCCACTTCTCAAACTCACTGAGATTACCTGGCTGATAGACCGGCATAACCTCTTTCGTGTTACCAGGCACAGCCAAAGCCGGGTCGGCGACCTCTCGAGCTAGGAGCTTGGCGAACATCTCTGCGTACACCCAGCTGCTCGGCCGAATTCCCTCCTCTGGAGGCCGTTGAAAGATAGACCATGCCTCATGCGCGTTTCTCGTAGCCTTGACCCGCGCTGCCCAGGTTCTGTACACGTTCTCGGCGGCACGTATGCCTCCCAGGGCCTTGACTGGTCGAGACCTCGTGTGAATTGTTGGCCCATCACCGAGTACGGCGCCTCCGACTGCGGCCAGCGCTCGGTCGAGTTCGGAGTCCGGATAGCCCGCCTCGCGGGCCAGGATGCCGGTCTTTACGGCCCTGCTCAGGTCGTCCTCCAGATGTCGCTGCTCGTCGACGCCGTCCCAGGCTTCTCTGTATGGCGGCCAAGACTTCGCTGAACGTATGGCGACTTTTTCTTCGTCTTCTGACTTCTCGCGACCGACCATAACGGACTGGAGTGCTCGGTAGCCAGCTTCGTTGATGATGAGCGGGCGTTTGAGGCTGGTGGAAAAGGCGAGGAGGTGTTTTTGCGCTTCCCAGTTGTATTTTACGTTGGCGAAGGGCCGGAGAGATGAGGAACGGCTGAGTGCTTCTAGAGCTCGATTGAAGACAAGACACTGCGCCGCGTATCCGTTGTCGTGGCTGCTCCGTGGCGCTGGTCTTGTTCTGATGTACAAGGTGATCATCTCGGCTATGGTAACCAGCACCTCCGGGCACAGTCGCAAAGCCTGGTTTATCAGGCGACCCAGCATTTCATTGAAATGTACAGGAGTCATGTTATGTTGTGGACTGAGGCTGCGGTGCCTTTCCTGTGGCTCAGCTTCCTGTGACTGGAGCTGACAGTATGTACTGGACACATAGTCCAGCAGAGACATGAACAACTGTCGATCAAGGATGACATGATCCTTATCGATCAAGATGAACAGCAGAAACACAGGCTTGTAGATATTATCCGAGAGGAATCTCTGGACTCGTTCATCCGCCGTCGTACCCTGCAAAATCCACACCCAACGTTGTAAATGTTCTTCGGTTATTCCAGTGTGGGCGAGCATATCCAAGCGCTGTTTCCAGCTCTTCTCGGTCTCTAGCTCATCGTCGTCCGTGAGGCGTTCGGAAAGACTGGTCCGCAGTGATGCCTCTTCTTGCCGCAGGAGCATCTGGGCGGTCATCACAGGAAGCCTGGTGCTCCTGTTCCGCGCAATCTCTTGAAAGAGTTCCCATTGTTCTCTGGTCATTCGAGAGCCACGAGTGTGGAGGCGCTCCAGAATGACGGCGCTGGGCGAGATACGCTGATAGTCCTGTCGCTTGGTTCTCCATGGCGAAAGCTTGGGGGGCTCCTGTTTCGGCCTCGTTCGGCTAAGTTGCGGTGATTCTACAGCTTGTGTCGATTGCAAGCGGCAAAGGACAGGCGGCGCATGAGCCGGTCTCTATGTGTCTATCATTAGCTCATGCTGAAGAAGCGTCAACAAATCCGACGGTCACTCACTGCGCGAGCCAGAGAATTGCCGCCTATGATGCCGGAAATGGCAGGTGTTCTCCAAGATAGCATTTACGGTAGCATTCTACCATCTTGCCAGCAGCAGCAGCATGGAAGGGAGTGGCTTCAAGTGTCGCCGTTGGTAGCAATTTCAAGCTGTGCTTGCATCTTCGAAATTTCGAAGTTAAAGTGAGGTACGTACCGTCCTATGGTAGAGCCAAGCTCTCGTAGTCACGTGGTTTATGCAAGTTCGCGTCTGCATTTAGTGCATTAGCTTCCGTAAGTGGATATGACTTCACAGCAAGGACTCCCCTCCACGCGACGTCTTTCTGCTATTGTTCGGTTGGACTTGATGCACAGTATTCAGACCATAGCCATCTCAATTTTCCTCGTCAACGCAACCGTATCTAATTCCTCCCTATTGTCTTTCTGACATCATGGAAATTGTGTAAAAGTGACCATCGTCTGTTGTTCAAGAACGCTCCTATCCGCAGCCGTGTTACTGTGATCGACGGGAACCACTTGTGCGACTCCGCTCCCGACGATGGCGCCCCTGAAGCGCAAGCGTCCGCAAGATGAGACTCCCACAGCCGTAACCCCTGCTCCCGAAGCCACTACACGTCGGGCAACGCGTCAAACCTCGATAGCACCAATACCTATCCAGCCTGACCCCGAGCCCAGGAGGCGTCGACGTCGTGCAAACATGAGCGAAGACGGGGAAGCAACGGTTACTCGCTTGCGAGGCAAGGAGAACATGCCGGCTATGCACATCGCAAAGCTAGAGCCCATGAAGCCAGCTCGCCAGCCTGCGAGACGTGAAGCTGGTCTCACAACCACGCCAGCAACTGCTTCCTCCTCTGCCAAGACTAACCGTCTAAAACCTACTCCCTCCTCTCAGACGACTGGCAGGCAGGCCATACTCCAGTTCGGAACCCCTTACACACAGCCACCGCGATCAAACGGCACGAGACAACCACAGGTCATCCAACCTCACCACCACACGGTCGGCACGACCAAACCCATAACAATAGCAACATCTGGCCCCCAAGCCCAACCAAAACCAGCCTCCCGTGTTGCCCACTCGCCTTCTTCCGCCTCGCCCAAGAACCCAAAAGGCGGCAAGCCCTCCTCAGACCGCAACATTGACAAGGTCGTGCTGGGCGATATCTGCTTCCGAGCCTGGTATCCCTCCTATTACGGCAAAGAAGTCCTCGGCGACCACTCCTCTTCCACTTCCACCTCTACGCACCCCAATAACCAAACTCACAACGGCAGCAGCCAGACGGGCAGCAAGGATGGCGCAAAGGGCCACACACGCCATCGCGAACCCCCTCCGATCCTCGACCGCCTCTGCGTCTGCCCGTGCTGCTTCAAGTACAGCAAAGAGCTAGTCACCTGGTGGGAGCACGTCCGCATCTGCGAGGTCCAAAACCACATACCGGGGCGCAAGATCTACGTCCACCCCAAGGGCAGTCGTGTTGTCTCGAGACCCGCACCCGGCTCTGCCGTACCTAAGACGGCGAAAGGCGGCAAGAGAGGCAGCGTCACGGCGAAGATGGTGGAAGAAGTCGTCCACGATCAGGGAGAGTGGAGTATCTGGGAGGTGGACGGTGAGAAGGATGTCGTACGTTTGCACTATTTTCCACTCGATCATCCCTTGCACAATTCACTCCCGACCGTGCCTTCTCTCGTATCCTTAAGTCATGTGCTAATTGATCGTTCAACAGTTATTCTGCCAAAACCTGTCCCTTTTCGCCAAGCTCTTCCTAGACAATAAATCCGTCTTCTTCGACGTGACAGGCTTCAACTACTTTCTCCTGGTATACACGCCTCCGCCCGCCAAGTCCGGCTCCTCCCCCTCCGTATCCTCTCCCGAACCTGGCGAAGACCTACCTGCCCCACGTCAACACATAGTGGGCTTCTTCTCTAAGGAGAAGATGTCGTGGGACAACAACAACCTAGCCTGCATCCTCATCTTCCCGCCGTGGCAGCGCAAGGGCCTGGGCGCGCTGCTGATGGGCGTGAGCTACGAGATATCGCGGAGGGAAGGAGTTATGGGCGGTCCCGAGAAACCTATCAGCGATCTCGGGAAGAAGGGGTACAAGAGATTCTGGGGCGGCGAGATTGCTCGGTGGTTGTTGTCGCTCGAGCTGAAAGATGGGGAGGCGACGGTGGTCGACGTCGAGACGTGCAGTCAGGCTACATGGATTGCGGTCGAGGACTGTCTACTCGTGCTTCGGGAGATGGGAGTGGTTGAGGATGCGGGTATGGGTGTTGATCCGAGGAAAGTCAAAGACGTCGGTGAGGGCGGTGAGGAAGAGGTGGTGGAAGAGGTTAAGGAGGTGCACATGGTGAGGATCGATAAGGCGGCCGTCAGGAGGTGGGTTGTTGCAAACGGGATCAGTTTGGAGAGGGCTTGCGATCCTGGGGGATTTGTGGAGGGATATGCGATGAAGACGGAGGACGAGGAGGATGAGGTTTGAGATATTAGCATGCTATGTATGTTTGTTATGATGTTATGATTAAGCTGATGTCATGAGGATGGACACAATTGCTTTAAGTTCTACGATATTAGGTAGCAGTTCATCGATGTGACTGACCACCGTCTGCAAAGCGATTTGCTACGTTCGAAAGTTACCAGCAGTTGTAGAACCCCCTGGGTATCACCTACATCCAAATACTTCAGAGCAACTCTTGGCCATGGCAGTGAAGCAGTGAGATTCGGTTGCGGTGATGCCATCGCTCGATTGGGAGAGCTTTGAGGGAGCTTGGGCCAGCTCACGTCCAGCTTCGCGTCGTTTTGCAGCTGATTTCAGGGCATGAGAAGCCGGTAGCAGTCCATCCCAAAAAGAGCCGGACTAATGGTTGTGATTGGCCAAAGATCCTGGGAATTTATATCCTGGTCCTCGGATGTGGCTGCGGTCGTACGGCTGTCCCAAGCGAAAGGAAAGCGCCGCACTGGCAGGGGTGTGCTAAAATTCTGACGACAGCTCATCATGATCAGACTGGGACAGTCTTTATCGACAAACTCCAAGCTTCAAGAGACATGCTGAACTGGATCCAATAGCTTCAAAAAGGAAGCCAGCGAACACACCTGTAAACCTACCTGATCAATCAGAGAGCCAGCTGGCACGACATCATGTTTATAGACTTTCGCCAGTTCGAATCTCGCTGACTGTCTCGGCCAAATTCTTTCCACCCGAGATCTTCCGCATCCTTGCCTGGCCACCAAATTGGCGGTGCCATGGTGTGCGGCGGCAGACGAGAAGAGAGCAAATAGCGCACTGATAGCTGTCTGACGTCGTTTTGAGGCTCGATGAAGCTGCAAGGAACTGACAGGGGTATCTATCGGCTTGTCCAACGTCGAGAAAAATTCTGCACCCACCGGCCAACTTGCGAACAGAGACGAGAGACAGGAATCCACCTTCATTTCCTCCTTTCGTCCTGCTCTCCCCTTCTGGGGCTTTTACTACTCGTCCTGTATGAACAGAGTTTTCTGGGTCTGAATACCATCCATAGCTCCATGGTGCTACTAGATACTAAACGCCAAGCTGCGCGATAGCTGGCAGAGCCCGTGAAAAGCTGCACGCAACTCCCAGACGTGCACCGGACGTTTTTTTTATTTTAGAACAAGTTACTGCACACGGTCTCTTCACGTCTCTTCTTTTACGGTGGCCTATCTTTCTGCGTCTTGACCGGGCCGAGGGAATCTGCTTTCCGAACATCATCCCACGTGTAATTTTTGTGCGGCTGTCAGGTTCGAATGCGGCTGGCTGGGATCTTCTTAAAGTGGAGACAGTGGGGGTCCTCTGCAAAATTACCCGGTTTGAGCCTCATGGCCCTGGACAGCGACATTGGAAAACTCTGCTCGGCGTGGCTGGCCTTCTCATTCTCGCTTTGCCCGTGTCGCGGTGTGTTTTCCGTAAGCTTGTTCAGGAGGAATTGTTCTGATGGCTTCAGAAGAACTTATAATGTATTTTTGAGTTTAGCCCGACGTCAGACTTCGCTGTTGAGCTCGTCATGATTCATGCCGGATGGAGGTGTGGGTAGCTGCAGATCCCAGACCTGCATCCAGATTCGTGGGTACGTATCGTCGTGTTCAGCAAGTGCTAAACCGCACTCCCGATATCGCCCGGCTTGGAAAGAAGGCACTGCCTGAATCATCAGTATCAACAAACTGAAGCAGAAGCCGGGACCAAGTCCCACAGCTGGTGAAATGAGTGGATGGAGCTAGGAAAATGCCTCTGTCCAAGCAGCAATTGGCCAGTGAAAGCTCACAATCCGACGGAAACCTGGAGCCCGTTGCCCTCACCAACCCGAGGTCCCGATCCACACATTCTCTTTCTTTCGCTCTCTCCCTCTCGCTTTTCTCTCTCTTCTCCTCCCGTCTCGTTCCAGCTGCAGCTTCCTGACGTCCATTCAGAAAAAAAGTCCTTTCCTGTCTCCTTCCCTTTCACAAGCGTCGACCGTCTTCCTTTCCATCATCTCTCCCCTCACATCAGATACAATGGCCTCCACTCGTGTCCTCGCCTCCAGGCTCGCCAGCCAGATGGCCCCTAAGGTCGCTCGTCCTGCTCTTCGTGTCCAGGTCGCCAAGCGCACCATCACCAGTAAGTCCTCGTAGCCGCCGCCGACCCGCGCGAACAAACCCTCGAATCCGGACAGGCCGGACCCGAACATCGAGCTCACAATTGGACTTCCACAGCCTCTCCTCTCCAGGCCCTCAAGCGTCAGCAGATGAACTCTGTCCTCAACGCCACCACCCGCAATGCCTTCCAGACCGTCCAGAAGCGCGGCTACCAATCCGAGATCGCCCAGGCCATGGTTGAGGTCTCTAAGAACTTGGGTATGGGCTCCGCTGCCATCGGTCTGACCGGTGCTGGTATCGGTATCGGCCTCGTCTTCGCCGCCCTCCTCAACGGTGTTGCCCGCAACCCCGCCCTCCGTGGCCAGCTCTTCTCCTACGCCATTCTGGGTTTCGCCTTCGTCGAGGCCATTGGTCTCTTCGATCTCATGGTTGCCCTCATGGCCAAGTTCGTAAGTTACATCCGCTACCTCGAATTACGGGTATTAATTGCTGACGCTGTCAAAAAGACCTAAACGTCTCGTCCATATATGGAGGGGATCTTTGGCGACACCTTCACTGGACGCTCGCCTGTGTATATGGGGAGGGGTGTTACGAAGGGGCAGCACAACTTGTGTGCCCGTCCTTGTCTCTTAATTTCGAGTCAGGGTGGGAGGTTGTGCATCGGATAGATGGTACGGGTTATAGAATCGCAGCATTGAAACGGAGCATTTGAAGCCATAGACCTTTTTAGAGAGGGGAAATGGGGGTTCCATATCGGCGTCGGGACTACCGACTGTGTACAAAATAGCGACTGGCGGTTCTTTGCCCATCTCGTCTCATCAAAAGGAAGACTTCCAAAGCAATTTTCTTTCTTCGTCCTCGCAACTGCCTCTGAAACAGCGCAAGTGAATCCACACCACAGCTAGACAAGCCGGACAGGAACTAATGAAAGCGAAATGGGTCCAAAGTCTGGGGTTTTGTCGACTCCCCCGGATCTCGACACGATCTCGAGCATCGAGCAAAGCAATCCATCCAAAGCGCAAACGACAAGCCAATGATAAGAACCACATACAGGATCGGACCGCTTTCCTAAAAGCTCAACTGTTCAGGGGCAACAGGGAGCAAAACGGACAACGACTGGGCCTGCGTGCGTCCACCGAAATGTCTGTGGATATCTCGCAATCGTGGAATCCACCGCCTTGATCCATTTCCGTGATATCGCGACCCACTGCCAGAGATAAAAGTGGTGACATTTGTGCGCTCCACCGCGCCATATTAGCTTGCTCGGGGTTGCTCCGTCGACGGTGTTTTCGTGGCGATGCCTGCGAAGGAGAATACGGTAGACAGCAATTGAGGTTGAAGATGGAAAGAGGAGAAATGGGATGAAGTTGAATTTAGCTCAGACACAAACAGATGCATGCAAGCCGCATTGCCGCTCCTGACATTGTTACCCCAACTGCTCTTTCCCCTCACGACGACTGTCCGGGACGTCAGGTGATCTTACACAGTACTTTCCTTCTGCCCTCCGTGGGAGACCGGAGTTTACAGCCAGTACTACACAGTATAGGTATCTACTTTACTTGATCCTTGAACAAATACATAGTTGATCCGCTCAATCTGGTTCCCATCTGCAAAGCTCTTTTTCTGGACAGTCACGTCTTCTATGATGTACAGGGATCTAGACATCACGGCTGGGCTTCAGGACTTTGCCTTGCCGCTCCTCCCGATGTCCCTCCACTCGAAGATAGAACGCAACTACACGAAGAAAAAAGAGGTAGAAGCGCCGCTAGAGGAACCGAGAGAGTGGTCAGTTTTGAGTACACTGTTCTGCGTCAAGTCAGGAGTGAGATCCAACCACGCCCTTAATGACGAGTCTATACACACACATCTATAGGGTAGGGACTGCGAGGTGTCCGATTAGTCCGTGGTCGACAGCGACCTGGTTTCCAATACTGTAATTTCTTCCCTATACCGTCCCCCACCGCTATTTCTCGTGGATATTGTACAATTTTGCATCATAATCCTACATTCACACCCAATGAGTCTCGTGGTAGGATCCTGATGCGGGGTAAGAGTCATATCAAAATGTTCTGTTTGCCGATGGCGGAGCATCATGGCTCGTATTGAGTCGCGTCTGTATTTCAAAGCCATCTCAGCTCCGGACAAACACCTCGCCTATATCAAAGTTGTAGATTGAGTGTTCTGTCAGACTTTCATAGCCGTCCAGTGGACCACCGCCCAACCTCGTAACATGGACCTATCCAACATATCCATTCCCGACTACGAGGCCCTGTACAAGCACTTCCACGCCCACCCAGAGCTTTCCCATGTCGAGGCTCAGACGGCTGCAACGGTTGCATCCCACCTCTCTCGTCTCGGCCCCTTCGCTATAACAACCAACATCGGCGGCTATGGCCTCGCCGGCGTGCTCGAGAACGGACCGGGCAAGACCGTCCTGCTCAGAGCAGACATGGACGCCCTGCCCGTCAAGGAGGCCACCGGCCTGCCCTACGCGAGCACCGTGACCATGCCGGATGCCGAGGGCGTCGTGCAGCCCGTGATGCACGCCTGCGGCCACGACATGCACATGACCTGCCTCCTCGCCGCGGCTGAGGTGTTGGTCAAGACGAGAGACAGGTGGAGCGGCACGCTCGTCGTCGTCTTCCAGCCCGCCGAGGAGAGGGGCTCGGGCGCCAGGGCGATGGTCGACGACGGCCTGTACACGAAGCACAAGATCCCGATGCCGGATTACGTGCTGGGACAGCATGTCGTGGCTATGCGGGCCGGCAGCGTCGGCTCCAAGAGGGGCACGATCATGGCTGGGGCGGACAGTCTGCGCATTACCTTGTTCGGATCTGGGGGCCATGGGAGTCAGGTATGACATATGCATATGTTGAGGCGTTTAGTGAAAGAGAGTTGACATATCCAGCCTCATCGGACGATCGACCCTGCTGTTATGGCCGCCCATGTGGTTGTCCGCTTGCAGAGCATCACAAGCAGAGAGATCAACCCGGCCGACATAGCCGTACTCACGGTCGGCAGTCTGCAAGCCGGCCAGACGGAGAACATCATCGCCGATAGCGCAGAGATCGGCGTCGATATCCGCAGTGTAAAGCCTGAGACGCGCGATAAACTGCTTGCCTCGATTCGGCGGGTTGTCAAAGCCGAATGTGAGGCCAGCGGTGCGACTGTCCCGCCTGTGTTCAAGGTTACTCGGCACCTGCCCAACACGTTTAACGACGAGAGCTTGATGAAGAGGTTAGAGTCGAGCTTCAGTAAGCACTTTGGCGATCGTTACGACGGTGACATCCCGACTACGACTGTCGCGGAGGATTTCTCCGTCCTCGGAACGAGTATAGGGCGGCCGTGTGCGTTCTGGCATTGGGGCGGCATCGAGGAGGGACTGTGGGACCAGAAAGTCAAGGAAGGGAGAGTCCTTGAGGATGTTCCGGCAAACCATAGCGCGAGGTTCGCGCCGGCTATACAGCCTACTATGCGGACAGGGATCGAGACTATGTGCGTTGCAGCGATGACTTTCTTTGGGGGAGAAGAGAAGGCGCAGAGTAGAATATGATGGATAGATTTGCAGCTGTCACGTCTAAATGACCAAGCGCTGGCCTTCACAGAACAAACAAGAAAAGCGTGATTGCATCGTGCGAAGCATAGAACGGGAGAGGTGCTACCTTTCCATGGTTGAATCGTGGAACGTATCCTGGGAGTGAACCGCATAGCTCTCATAGGTCTTGGTCTCGCATGTCATCTCACACAGATGCATTGGGGACTGTTTCTCTAACACATCTTTGAGAATCTGGATCTTGTGCAGCTGGGGAGATGCCAGTCTTGTCAAAAAAGGGCCTAACAGACGCTGCCTATAGCCAGAATATCCAGGCGACAAGCAAGCGCTACGATGTCGAGAAATTCAAGAACATCAGGACATCACAGAGCAGCATTGTACCTTTTGGATTTTCATATAAAACCATGTCTACCCTTTCCAGCGCCCTTGATCAACCGTAACCCCTCCGTCCATAGCCACCATACCTCCTCCCATTACCGTTCATGTTTAGGCCTCCCCCATTGGCAAGCGCCGGGATCATGACCGGCGCTGCTCTCCTCTTTGGCGGTGGCAAGCTGTTAACTGCCTCCCACATCTCCATGATCCCGGCCCGGCGCGCAGGCAGCATGCTGTATTGCAGCGAGTAAAGGTTCTTCCTGTTGATCGGCGGCACGAACTTGCCAGTCAACAAACACAACAACACCCGCGGACTCAGATAGTGCTTGCGAATGCGTGATGCCATCTGGAAGTACTGGTGGAACATTGCTCGGAAGGATAAAGGTATTGGCTGGTGTAGGTTAGTATCTGATATCATAGGTGGTTGCAGGGCGGGGGCAAGAAAAGCCATACCTTGAGGTATATTACAGAGGTGGTAGGCTGGTGGTGGGAAGAAGGATTCGCTAATCTATTGTTCTGGGTATCTCGAAGTTCAAACCGAATGCCCCCTGTAACCCCGTTAGCGAGCTGACCAGTCAAGCAAGAGCGAGAGACCTACCAGGTAGCCTCCTAGGGTCCTTGACCCTCAACATAAGAGCAAACAACGGGAAATGGTTCAAGCACGAAAGCAGTGTGTCGAAGATAGCCTTGATCGATATGATAATCATGCGCGCAAAGGCAAAATTAAGGTAAAATACCACGACCGTTGGCAGCAGGAAGAAAAGCAGTGTGAAGAGGATGGTCCCCACAAGCAGCTGGTCGAGATCGTAGTCGCACGAGTCAATACGGTTGCGGAGCACGTTGTGCTTCTTCCCACGAAAGAGGTGGAAGAGCGAGATCAGTATGTTGAGCTGCCAGTGGTAAATGCGCGCTGAGGCCAGATAAAAGGAGTAGATGTGCACCGTCAGAATGGACAACAGATCGGACAGCAAGGCAATCGGCATGCTGGCGCCGGCGAAGCTGGAGAACCCCAGGAAGAGGATTATCTGGGGGAGGGCTGGGCGGAGGGTAGCGATGCAACTCGACCAGTAATCAATGACCCAGAGAAACAGGTCGCCAAGGAACACGGCAAGTTCCTTGTTGAGCTTGAGACCTGCTGGCCATCCCATGAGCCACGAAATGCTTCTCTGCAGCGCCTCGACAGTGAACTTGGTCAAGATGAGGCTGATCTGGTCTGCGACCCAGCCCGCATTGTCGATGATATACGAGCCCAGTGCCATGCCAATAATGACGTCGTTAGCGACGAGCCACAGACTATTGTAAAACCGTATGTAGTCCGGATGGCTAGTCGTGACACTCTCCCAGTCATTCTTCCGTTGCCGCAACGTCACATATTGCATTGGCCAGTAGCAGAACTGCTGGAGTCGGATCTCGACCTGCTGAGCAGTTGCCGAGATATCCTTGAGCGCCGAGTGTCGGGGACTTGGTCGCCATTCCAGAATCGTGAGGAACATCTCGGCCGCTATCCGGTGGGACATCAGAGCAATAACGAAGCCTCTTGTGATGACGGGAAAGACGTAGAGCGTGATCATTTCCCACATCCAGAAAAGCGCAATGTCTCTCATCGTCGTCGCCGACTCAACCACTCGCTCGGAAACGCTCAGACTTCGTTTCGGCCTTGTACCGATTCGAGAGACATTCTTCTGCAGCAGCTGCTCTAGTTCCCAAGCCCAGTTGATCTGGTTCACGATCTTAGCCAGCGCCTTCTCCTTGGCAGAGGGTACACGCTTGACGATCGAGTGCAGCTTGATCTTTTCAACAAGTTTCTGCTGCCTTTCTTTCTTCAACCGTTCCTGTCTCTCCTCCTCTTCCTCAAGGCCGTCTTGAAGTTCTAACCTCGAGTCGCCATGTTTGTCGTCTAGAGCGAGTGCGATTGGATTAAGAGAGATGTACTGCATCCGACCAGGATGCGGTCTTTCGAAAAGAACAACCTGTATACTGCTCGCACGAGCGCAAGTGACGAGCGGCGTCTTGTAACTCGGACCGGTGGTAACGCGTACCCAAGATGAATCTACTTCCACCGATTCAGGGACATTGGATATGCCGAGTACGTGCATAGATGACTGCCCACATAGCTCGTATATCCTATTGACGGGGTGTGGAGCGTTCCGGAAGAGTGTACCGATCTTTAGTGCCGTGTCGACATTGCGCGGCTGCCACAACGTTAAAACAGGACAGTGTATCCGTCAGGGATGACCCTACCTCGACTTCCTCCAAAAGAGCGACGACGAAGACGTCCAAGGCCGAATTCTTCCAGCCCACCACGACGCCTCGGAGGTCGGATCTTGGAAGGTCCGTCGGCCAGAATATACGCATCAGCCCATCATGCTCTGGCATGACAGACAACGCCCACTCGACACGTTCCTCAGAACGAACCTCTTCTTCTCAGCTGCTCACGGGCTGATATGCCGAATCCGGGCGATCGGGGGTGCTGTCCGCAAAATGCTTATCAGTACGGGATCGGAGTATCTTAGCGGGAACGATGAAGGTCGTACTAGCTTTGCCTCTCTCGTAGCCAAGCGTTCCACAGGAATGGCAATAAAGAGGAAGGCCAATGTGAGGGCGCCGAATCCCTTAGCGGCCCGTGTCTGTGTGCAGGAATAGTCAGCACGAGACGTCGTAAACACCCATCAGCAAGGAGAAGCGTACAACAACCCCGTGGTCCCAGGCGAAGATGGCGAGCTCGTAGAGGCGTGTGACCAGATCCCATCGGGCAGTAATGTAGCCAGCTACAAAGATACCGAGGGTGAGGACGGAAAAAGGGTGCATAGAATCGCTCTGAGGCTACGGTGTGAGCATTCCGGGGTGGAGTGTAGCTCGACTGGAGAGACCCGACAGGAACGGTAATGCCGCGGCTTGGTGACGGAGCGAAAGGGCTTTGGAGCTCAGTTGATAGGAAGGCGACCAAGGTTCGCTGGCAAACAGAGACAGAATTCAATACTGTGCTGATGAGTATGCAATTCGAAGCTGATTTCGTTATTGTCGTGGATGTGATTGGTGTGCAGAGACTGTAGTCGTCCAAATAAGACAATGTGTGCACGCAATCTGGGTTATATCAGAGACGACATCGATCAACGAACCCCTGCTTGTGCCTCTGCCATGAGGAAAGTCTCGGCGGGCCGATTCGCGCTAAGTCAAAGGTACCCTATATGCCGCTATACCTCTTTCGGCCATGCGCATTGTGTACGCTCGGTGGCGCGTAGCCAGTCACGTGGCTCATGCAACACATGACGATGGTGCTTGGTCTCAGGCGACGGGTGAACTTGGAGATGCAGTAAGAAAGAAGCATTCTGTCGCGGTCTTATATAACCTTATACAGTTCTATTGGTCTTGTTCCCCACCGTGCATTGTGCATATGAGGCAGAAAAAAGACAAATAACGAAACCCCAGGTATGCGAGGAGAGATGGCTTAGTCCTGCCTCTACTTGCAAGTGAAAGTACACATAACGTACTTGCATAACGAGTCGCGCAGCATAACGAGTCGCGCACTTTTTACACTTTTCGGATCTTTCAACATCAACATCAATTTCTCCCACAACATAACATGGAATCTCTTCCAAAAGAAAGCCGTATAATCCTTGCGCT
>SMOB01000238.1:0-33856 GCA_007388105.1 Coniochaeta prunicola | reverse complement strand
AAGCATCTGATTCAACTATTTCCGATGTTATTATAGTTAGTTCGTAGTGTTGTTGCGTTTTAATTGAAGATGGTTGTTGTCGGGTAGTAGAGAAATTGACCACTCGCTTATATTGACCACTCGCTTATAAAATACGTTATCCCAATTATCCATCAAGCATAGGATGCATCCTCGTACGGGGGAGGCTCTTGACAAATGCCTATATAGACGCGGGGATGGTAATTAGCGTCCCTGACGCCAGCGCCTCAACGGGGCAACGTTCGCTTGTCGGGGGCGAGGTCCAGTGAGTTTCGGTGTTTTTGTTGAAGCTGGTCGGTATGGATCTTGGAGTTGCCCTATTATTGGTGAGAGCAGACGTGTCTTGCACGGTGCAGTCCCGTCAGACAGTCTAGCAGGATGATCGCTCAGATGCTAGGGAGATGGGAAAGGAAAGCACGAAGCGGAGCACGTGTCACGAGTGGTGGAAAGGTGGATAAAACAATTCATATAAGCGTCGATCCATGAGCCGAAGCTCAATCAAGCGATACAAATATGCTCACACGTCGAGTCCGTCGTTCCGTATGCTCTGAATGTATCGTTGTCCCATCACTACGTGCGAGAGCGCGACAGACGTTGTTAAACCGACCTACGGCCATGTCTCTCGAAATCCGAGCGGGACCCTGTAGCCCGATTGCAGCTCCGTTTGGTACGGAACGCATTTCCACGAGCACCCTGATCTCAGGCAGGGGATAAGTTCTCTCAGGCCAGTGTCCTCCATTGCTAGGCCCAGAAAATCCGGGAAATCATCATCGAGAGGTACGTTCTGGTTTGCCCGCGATCCGCCAAAGATGCCTGTGCTGTGGAAGAAGAACTCAACCCACTGTGTCCGCGGAATCACGAAGAACTGCTTGCACACGGCGCAGTATTGACCACCTCTGTATCTCGACTGAGCAGCTGCAGTGACGGCTGTCGTGAGGATATCCGGTTCGCCCGCCAGGTCGCCATAGTCCTCGGGCTGTCCCGATTTCGCGAGACTCCTGGCACAAAGCTCAACCAACGAAGGGACGCGGTTCGACCCCTGATTCGAAGCGGTTCGGGACGCCGACTCGCCTTGATGCCTTTCTAGTGGTCCGGTCCGCTCGTCGGGCTGCTGGATGCGGATCTGATTCCGCTCGCCTCCTGACGCCGGCACGCGAAAGGAGGAGTAAACCCGCCCGGCCGTATCGGTGTATTGCACGGCTCCACGACCGAGATACCACGCCGCGAGAGCTTCCATGAACGTCTCGCCGTACATATCCTGCTCGGCGTCTTTGAGGTAGCGTTTTCTCAGATAACTTGGGAGCACTGAAATCGGTGGAGGTATCGAGTGAATTTTCCATCCGTTCGCAGCAGAAGGATCAGGCTCGTAGAAGTCATTCCCGACAAGATTAAGCGTTTGAAGCATAGGCAGCCGCTCGATGAGTTCAAACGGTAGGTACCGAAGCCTGTTGAATGAGAGGTTCAGAGATCGCAGATTCCGGCATTTGGCGATTGCCGGTGGCAGCTCAGTCAGCTTGTTATGTCGGAGACTGAGATCGACGAGATTCTCGACGTCGAAGAGCGTCCCCGGCAAACGTGTTAGTTTATTGTTGGCCATGATCAGAACAATATTCGACTCCTTATGGAGGTATCCATCCTTGGATGTCGTAAGAGGATCCCGTGAATGCCCTACGCCCGTGCGGGTCTGTACACGAGGCACGAGCTTAAGCTCAATCAATGGCCGGAAGGTGTCGACGGATATACACTCATCGTCCAAATTGCTATTTCTGCGCAAGAGGGTTAGCTTCATCCTATCTTACTGCAGCTCGTGACATACGCTAGGTCAATCACACTCTCCCCCCGATCAATGGAATCCTCGATCCGTTGTCTGACAGCCGACTGCTTCCTGGCAGGCTCCGTAGAATAGCCCTGGCTAGAGGGAAAGCCCTGGCTTGACGGGAGTGTCCGCCCCGGAGAAACCCCTTGGCTTGAGGCAAAACTTTGACTCGGACGAAAGGCTCGGTTGGGGGTAAAGAGATGACTCGGCTGAGGATTCGACGAAGGCGGCGTCGGAGGCGGGTGACCAACGCCACTGGCGACTTTTGCACAGCCTTTGATCCCAGTCTGGCTTTCTCGAGCCCGAACCTTCCCTCTAGGAGTCTCCGGAACAACGTCCTCCTGAGTGTCATCGTCATTTTGAGTTGGGTCCGACATCATGCGGTTGTGGTCATACCACGTTCCTCTGTACCGTCGCTTCTGCCTCGCCCGGACATAGTTATCCAGGGCAGGATCATCATCGCTTGAAAAGACACCTATGTCGCTTGAAGGTCCAGCATCAGTGCCGGCGTCGTTGAAGGGGTATGCCCGCTTGCGGGCATAGGTATCCTGGCCGGAATGAGCTTCTGACCCAGCTGGCAGCTGAGGCAACGATGGCTCATCCGAGAAGGGTTCTTGATCACTGGCCATGTTGCTGAGTAGCTAAGACTTTCCGGTAGCTGGATGAATAAGACAGGCTCGGACTGTGTGAGGCGGCGCTGGGAAGTCGCTAGTCCAAGAGTGTTGGCCTCTGGCGAGCAAGTCACAATAATTCTACACAAAAACCTTGGAACGTAGAAAAACACTAAGTATAGAAGGATACAGCCAATATCAAGACCCAAGATGCCAGAGTCTTGAATGTCGTGTGAGGTGTGTGGAGAGGTTGTGGAGGTTTGTAAGACACGCGCCGTGGGGAACGCGTTCCGAGATGCTGGGTCCCTTAGCGCGACTTGACCCCCAAATAGTGATGTGTACGTATAGGGTACAGTACATACATACGCCCCCAGGCGTATTACTTGTATAGATTCACCGTACACCGTATACGCTAGTCGTACAGGCCCCACATGCCCGGGCGTCAGCCCGGGCGCGTCCGAGGCAGTTTTGAAGCCTCAGAAGCCAGATTTCACACTTTAAACTGCTTGAATATGTTAAAATCCTCTTACTCATAATACTTAGAAAATAAAATCAAAGACGCTTAAAAGTTGTCTTCGACTTTCAAACCGTTCTGGTTCTAGGGGAATGAATGGCCCCACCTTTTGCCTAATTAGGGAAGATCTGGGTCTATACGGTCGTACAATACGTACAACGGGCGTGTTTGTACGAGTATAGAAAATCTGAGAAAATACATACTGTACACATCACTACCCCCAAAGGGTAGGTCTACCCCACACCCTTGGCAGGGGCAAGCTCCGTATCGTTCCTGAGCTGGGAAGCTGTGAAGCTCTTTCAGATGTGTTCATTTCAATGATACAATTACCAAAGCCCCGTTTCTCTATGCCCCAGACTAAGGTAGTTTGATCCGCCTCTCCGCACTCTAGATAAGAGCAGCAACCACCGTTCTCGGTGTTGTATACTGTACACAAGTATCTATTTAACCAGGACAGCAATTCCGTGTCCGACGCACACCACCACCCACATCATCCTGCTCTGATTTCACGCCTCGCTCTGTACATTCACTCAGCAGCGTCAAGACTGCCACAAAGTGTTAATCTGCTTTCTCCTCACCTACACATCGTTAGCATCAACCTTGCACCCATGCACTCTTGCCTAACTTGTAAAGGGGAGGAAAACTCACCATAGGTCCCAAAGCCAGCACGCCCAACCCAAGTCCCACAACCGTCGCAATAAGGCTCACCTTATTGAATCCCTTCCCTAATATATCAAACAGGAAACTCGGCGCTACCCGCGTACCAAAGACATCCACGCCAAACGCAAACACCAAGCTGGTACTCTCCACAACGACGGGGGAAGTGATAATCTTCTTCACGCCAATCACGTCTCGCTCATGCGTGATGACCATCTTGGGATCGATCTCGACGGCGGGGTGGTACCGCATCAGGCCCTCCTCCATCTCGGCCGGCGTCGGGTCCCGGCCCACGGGGCGCCTGGGCTCGAGCAGCTGTCTAGGCAGGCCCACGATGCCGTGCGATTCGGGCAGGTAGCCCAGCACTTGGCGGGTGCTGATGCCCTGCCGCGTCCGCGTGACCGCCAGGGCGGATATGGGCGCGGCGAGGACGAAGGATTGGGTGATTACGGAGGGGAGAACCGGGCCGGCGGTGGGGAGATCGATGGGTTCCACGGAAGAGAAGTTGGCCGCGTCGCCGAGAGGGCCGCGGTCGTTGGGGACTTCGCTTTCGTAGAGGTCAGAGACGACGAGTTGGTAGCCCTTGATGGACTGCCCTGGATTGGTCTGGAGGGTGTACTGGCCGAAGAAGGTGCACAGGAACCAGTTCTCGGCCATAACGCACTCGATGTTCTTGCCGGTGTCGACACCCTCGTATGTGGCTGAGGAGAGAATCTCGCCTGAGACGGTGTCGAGCAGGTAGACTGTGAGGGAAGAGGCGGCAGCGTCGACAGCGGCGGCGACGAGAGTGTTGGGATTTAAGTACTTGTACTTGACCGTACGGTCGCCCAGCACCCGTCCAATCGACGCGATGGAATCATGAGAGGGTCTTGTAGCGACGTGGATGATGCTCTGGCCCTTTGGAGGAGTGAAGATCCAAGACGTGTAGGCGTCCGCCTGGGTGGATGTTGTCACAAATTTCAGCCCCTTGATCTCTCCTTCAGCACCGCGGACGACAACAAAGCCCTCCGGTGCCAACTCAGCTGGGATAGGATCGACCTCTCCTCCCTCATTAACCGCCAGTTGCCAACGTCGAGGCAGGGTGTCTGCCGTGATCCGAGATGGGCCGTCAATTATGGCCACACCCTGAACTGGACTGAGATGTGCCCTGACTTCGGTAGGTTTGCCAGTATCGAGATCGAGCTTTGCATATCCGTCCCTCGCCTGGATGACGAGCTCGTTTAACGGCTCTTCGACGAAGATACCCTTGACATCCCAAGTCTCACCATCGACGAGTTCCACAGGCTTAGTGTTCCACAGCATCTTCCCCTGATTGCCAGCGTCAAGAGCGTAAACGCGTCCGCGACGAGTGGCTAGGATAACGAGTTTGTGGAAACCAAAGCTGTCGCGGAGTAGCTTGTCGCCTTTGTTGCTGATGTCTGTCCCGAGAATGCTACTGATGAGTCTTTGCGGGATAGCTGCCAGATAATTAGGCAAATATTGCAGATCGTCGATATGGCGGTTGACCCTGTGGATGTAGGCCGAGACAGGGTTACTGTGCGCTTCCTCCTCCAAGCTCTTAGCAAGGTCCTCGCTCTTCGGGATCTCGGCAAACGTAGCAGCCACAGCTCCAGTCATGCCCTCTGGGCGGGTCCAACCAAGCTCTCCATTCCGTGCGAGCAACCAGTCGTCCGCATCCGTTACCAGAGCAGCCCGCACAGCATAGTCGGTGGTAGACTTCTTGATGACCTCAGAGACTGCGTGGAGTGGGTGGGCAGGATAATTGCCCGTCTTCAGCGGCCAACGACCAAGAATGCCGTGGGAATCCGAATCCGTGAGTATGAGCTCATCAGCCGTAATCCGCGTGAAGAAAACATTCGCACCAACAGAGGCGGTAGAGAAGGCGCCATGTCCCGGTAGAAGTGGCAACTCATAGGCCTTTGTGATGGCGTCGCTTTTGAGCTGGACATGGAACACATCCGCACGATGCCCGGACCTGGTCTTGCTGTGGACCAAGAAGTGCGGCTGCGACTGCACCAGATGCGGTGCATGGACCTCAACGCCAACGGTGCCAGCCTCGAGAGGAAACGTCTGTAGGTTCTTGGTCCCTAGAACGTTAATTCGTAGTTTCGAGTAAGAATCATCAGTCCAAGCAACGACCGGGGCGGCAGAGTTGGCGCCCACAAAGGTGACATCCTTCTCGCCACTAACCTCGCCTTTGGTTCCCAAAATAAGCTCGTCGACCCGTTTGCCAGTCAGAGTATCCAAAACCGAGACCTTGAGGTTGTACGAGCCCAAGGAACCGTGCAAACTGACAGCAAACACCTTTCCAACATTCGTACTGACCTGGAGGGGTATATCCCTGCTCGCGTCCCGAAACTCCCATACGACGCTGCCGTCATCCCCGTTCAGCCGCCTCAGAACCGTGGTGCCCTTGTCGTCAAACAGCACAAGGACGTCTTTTCTCTCTTTCTCAGTCATCTCCATAACCTCCAAGTCCTTGACTTCGCCCGAGAAGTCCATCCAGAACCGGTTTCGCCCCGTAACAGCATCCCAAGCATGCACGGAGTGGCCGAACGCGCTACATATCCAGTTCTCACCCTCGCTAGCGCGCAGGAATCCACCTCCGTTTGTTATATTGCCGGTCAGGAATTGACGCCATACGACAGCGCCGCTGCTAGGGTGGACGGCGCCGAGGACGCCAACGTCGCTGAGTGTGTAGAGGAGCGACGCCTTGTCTTCGCGTCTCGGGCGGTGGAAGAATGTGGTCTCGCGCTGTGGGACGCCGAGGAGCTCGTAGTGGTAGTCGAGGTGGCCGACTTCGTCCTGGAAGACGGCTTGGACACCTACGGAGAGGGCCCCTAGGAGGAGGGAGGATAATTGGAGGCGTCTCATCGTTCTGAGCCGAGCCCAAGGGTTCGGGACACTAGATGAAAGGGTATCGTTATGCTGGGTGGTGCAATCGGAGACTTAGGTTGCCATTTTTTTGGTGCAGAGACAGATGTAGCTCGATCTGTAGCTTGTGAATCGGCTGGCTTGCGGATGTTGATGGCTACTTGCACGCACACAAGTAGCTTCGAGGAAGCTTGGGACAGAATGACGTTCAAAGTGGGCACCTTGAGACCACCAGCTGCCAGGAGCTATCACCAGCTGGTAGCTCAACCCCCTTTTCAACGAAAACATGGTTGCTGCTTCTACATTCGATCTATGTCTAGTGACAGCATTTGAACGGTAGTATAATAATCTAATCCTCTGCTGTCCTGTCGTGCGATCGCTCCATCGTGTTGTCATTCCTTTATCTGCTTTGCTTCCTGATAAAACACACACATGAACAAACAAAACAGCTCGAAGAGATTGCAATACACCTCAACTTGGCCAGATCTCGCCTCTCTACCCCTAATACATAATACAGTGAATGCTATGTACTATGTAATTGATAGGGGCCGCTAGCTTGTGTTGTTCACCAGAATCCCTCTCTCCGTATCTGCCACAAGGACGCAGGAGCAACCACTTGACAGGGCAAGTCCAAATGATAGATAGCATCGCCATGGGACCTTATGGTTTCTTCGACTCGCTGCTTGTAAACCCGCAGCGTACACGGACGATTCAAGGCGGCCACCCGTTGCCACACTTGGACCACACGGGGGCTCAGCAACAAATTCCATGTGCCGCGCCATGTAATACATGGGCCGTCCCCACCCGTGGAGTATATAAATGCACAAGCATTCCCCTTGCCGCCGTTCCAGAGGACCAAAGTTTGTAGTCTGGGCATCCGCAATGCTGTAAGGCCGGCTTGGAACAGCAAAGTATCGATATCGTGGCGTTTTTGTCTACGTCGTAAGAGTTGCGATGTCAGCGCAAGAGTCTGCAGACGTTGCCAAATCCACTGTGATGGCATGCAAGCATGGAAGAAATCTTCTGCGTTAACCATGTAGGAGACGGAGAGATGCTCGAAGCCGAGACTTCGAAAGGCAAAAGCCGCACCAAGCTGAGGATCCACGATGCGCGTTGGAGTTACTTGCAAGATGGACCACGACCACCCGGGAAAATCGCGAGCGGCTAGCACTTCAATAAGATCGTCGTTGAAGTCTTCGAAAATTGACAAGTGCTTGAGAGTCCTCGGAAGACCGTATTGAACCAAGTGGAGAAACTCTGCAACCAAGATGTTAGACTTAGATCCTAGTAGTCGACATGTGAGGCAAGCAACATTTGAGGCAGTGAAGGCGTCTATTTGGATAGCAATGACGGTAGAAACTGTACAAAATCACATACCTTGGTCTGCTAGCTTTTTACACCAGTTGTCCCACCACCGCCATGGCTCGTAAACCATGTGTTCTAGTCTGCAAAGCTTGTCTAACATGATCTGTAGGCACATGGGCGGAATGGCACGACGGACTTGTCGACGGATAATGAAGCATGTGACTGCGTCAACAAAAGGAAGTTCCTGTCGGAAGCGTAGGCGGACAGTTTCGAAGAGCCGTAGTATAGCTAGGGGTGTAGGACCCACGAGCTGCCGGCCATCTTCCCAGTAATGCTCCGGGTCGTACCATACGGACCAATCTTCCCCAGCTTGGTGTGGAGAAGTCACGACTTCATCATGATCCTCATTGTCAGAATCGAAAAGGAAGTTCCTGAACCAGTGTTTCGACTCGCTAGGAGAGTAAGTGTTCAGTTCCAAAATCAAAGTACTAGTTGGCTGGTTTCCAGGTGCTGAGAATTGAGAACAGCTTCCAAATTCCATCGCTGATCATGGAGTTATTAGATGAATGCCAGGAAGGCGACTCTGTCAACTCGCAACATTGGCATGTGTATTCTCGTAACTTGATGTTGAGTTGGATATGGTGGACGAGCTCCCTCAGACGAACGTTGATGCGCTGAAACTCGTCTGAGCAGGATATCTCCAGCTTCAGCCGGTAGAAATTTCTTTTCTCGATGAAATGTTGCCATTCTTTACAAACAGATGCCAGGGAAGTCCAACCACGATATTTCTGGCCCGCAATAGCCTCTAAAATTAGAAGACGAATCTCGACAGGCAGAGACATCCAGGACCCGATGCTTGGTTTTGTCGAGTTGCGAAGCACCGTCCCATGGCGTGTGATAGTGCTCCATCTTTCGGCCATGAGGAAGCGTTGGTTTTCACTGGCGAAAGGGAAGAAAACGAGGATATGTACCTTGTTGGGAGGGAACAAGGGAAGACGAGAAGACCAGTCGAGATCCAGTGAGTGACAGAAGAGCTGAGAATATATCGACTAAGACCAGGAAACATGGAAGTTCTGTGTTGTAAGTTGTCAAATGCCAGGCTTGCAGGCGAGCCGCCATTTGTATGCACTCCGGCCTAAGGTATTTGTCCTGGTGAGCTGAGTTTTTAAGGTCTTGTGCATATTTTAGAGTTCACGATGTGGCTGATTTGGCAATGTGTTAGGCATCTTTCTAGGTTTGCGTGGATGACTCGAAGATGTGTGCTTCGAGGTTGAGATGAAGGGTAAGAGTCTACCATGCCATAACCGTAACCATACAGAATTAAGAATTATTTCTTTTCCTCCAGGTTTCGTGTTGAGAAGTATCCCACCTTGGTCAAATCGTTCTCGTGGGTCGGGATATCAACGGAGGGCATAAGGGTGTCCGTAAATATCGGTCTAAGCAGAGCCATCTTGTCGGTCTCCAACCCGGTGGACAGCAGCGTCTACTTCGTCTTTGGCGCCAATTGTAGGATCAGTTATGCCTTCTTGTCATATGCCTAAGGCTAATCTTATCCTCATTCTCAATTTGGTGGTGAAGCATTTCAATCTGTTGACATGGCCGGAGCCTTTGTGTCATTTCATCCTATTTTGATTGGAGGGATGCGTCATATGCCCTAGATAGTCTCTGCCCTGTAGCTGTAGCATTGCCTAAGATACCTTAGATATCCAGCACATGGGACGGGTATGCACAAGTAAGGTACCTAGCTGCTCCAACTTTCCTCGTCTTTGAGGGGAGAGTATGGAAGTGACATGCTGAAACGACGGGTCGCCACCAAAGTAGTTAAAGAGAAGCTGAGTCAACCTGATGCAGGCCCGCTGTTTCAAAAGCTAGTTCACATATGAAGTAAGGTTTACTTATTGTCATCGCGCGAGCGTTTGTGTGCTTTGTTTCTTGGCGAGAGAATGAAACACATGCCGGAACCTAGAATTGCGTGGTTAGAGGTACGTACCGCGGGACGCGTCGCAAACGCGCTACATTAAACCGCGTCTCACGTGATGGTCTCAGGCAAGCGGAGCCAAAATTTATTTTCACCGCCTACTTTAGCAATGGGGAATAAAAAATTCTGCCCCTCATTGAATCGCGTCCGTTTGCGATAAGGTCAAATTTGAACCTTCTGTTTCGCCCATTGTCTTTTTCAATCCCTGGTCGACAGCAACACCACAATTATTGTCACCATGCGCTATATACTCGTATCAGGCGGTGTTATTTCTGGTATTTTACCACGCTGTATAGACGGTTTGGCAATCCGCTAACAAATGCGCGTTAGGGGTTGGAAAGGGCATCATTGCCTCGTCCACCGGCCTGGTAAGTCGCGATACCTTGTCTGGTCTGTCGTTGTAATGGAGACTGATTGTTCCGTAGCTCCTCAAGACACTTGGCCTACGTGTCACCTGCATCGTAAGCATTATCGAATCGACCTTGCTCTAGGGCGCCGAGAATCAGTCCTGGGTTCTAACCCCCACCACAGAAGATAGATCCCTACTTGAACATCGATGCCGGAACTATGAACCCGAAGGACCATGGGGAGTGTTTCGTTCTGGATGACGGGTATGCGACCGCTCCAGTATTGCTTTCTTGCCCATATCAGAATGAACCTGGCAACAAAAACGAGCGGCTCATTTTGCCTCGAGAATTTTTACATCCGGGAACTACTTCACATCGGGCGGATGCTGACTGCTGGTGTTATAGCGGCGAATGTGATTTGGATCTTGGGCATTACCAGCGATATCTGGGTATCAACCTGACCCGCGACCACAACATCACAACCGGCAAGATAAACAGGGAGATAGGCCTGAAAGAACGCCGCGGGGATTACTTAGGCCGTACCGTCCAGGTGGTCCCTCATGTTACCAACCTCATCCAGGAGTGGATTGAGCGGGTTTCCAGACTCCCTATCGACGAGTCGGGCGCGGAGCCCGACGTCTGCATTGGTATGTCACGTCCGCCTCCTTAGCTGTATGCTGGACCAGCCACATGCTGACTCCCTCCTAGTCGAACTAGTATATCCTTCCCCCATGTCCCTCTTCCGCTTGCACCGCCTCTAACCCTCCGTTTCACAGGGCGGTACGATTGGCGATATTGAGAACATGCCGTTCGTCGAGGCGCTTACACAGCTCCGACACAAGTGTGGCAAGGGCAATTTCGTCAATATTCAGGTTTCGTATGTTCCGGTCATCAACGGCGAGCAAAAGACAAAGCCGACTCAGCATGCGGTCAAGAGCATACGTAGTGCCGGCCTCATTCCGGATTTGGTAAGTGCTTGGAGCTGTCTACTGCCGTCTCTGCATTCGGCTAAGAGCTTTGACAGGTCGCGTGTCGTTGCGAGATTCCCCTGGAGCAAGCCACCATCAACAAGATCGCCCTTCACTGCCAGGTTGAGCCTGAACAGGTGATTGCCGTCAGAGACATGCCTACTGTCTATCAGGTACCCCTCCTTCTCGAAGAACAGGGCCTCCCCCGAGTTTTACGCGCGGCCTTGATGCTAGACCAGATCACGCCCGAGCCGGCTCTAGTCAAGAAAGGTGCACAGATGTGGCAAGACTGGAAGGACCATATCTCGCAGATTTTCACTGAGACGGTGGATATCGCCCTAGTCGGCAAATACGTCGAGCTCCACGACAGCTACCTGTCACTGAACAAGTCACTAGAGCACGCGGCTATACGGTGTCAGCGCAAGCTGAACCTAATCTGGGTTGATTCGGAGCATCTCGAAGATTCCACCCGGCAGACCGAGCCTGCCAAGTACCACAAGGCATGGCACGATGTTTGCTCAGCGGCTGGTATGGTCGTCCCGGGAGGCTTCGGCGAGAGGGCTACGGAGGGGATAATCAAGGCTACGCAGTGGGCGCGCGAACACAATACCCCGTTCTTGGGCATCTGCTTTGGTATGCAGTTGGCCGTCTGCGAGTTCGCACGGAATGTGTGCGGATATACCAATGCTACTTCCGAGGAGTTCCACGAGAATGCTGAGCACCCGGTCGTCATCTTCATGCCCGAGGGCTCCAGGGAGGCCAAGGGCGGCACGATGCGTCTCGGCCTACGGACTACGTACTTCCAACCAGGTAGCGAGGATAGCAAGCTCCGGGCCCTGTACGGCGATGCTACCGTGGTAGAGGAACGCCACAGGCACCGCTACGAGGTCAACCCGGACTACGTTGACGAGCTCCACAAGGCTGGCCTAAACTTTATCGGCAAGGATGAGACCGGCAGGCGGATGGAGATCATAGAGCTCAAGGACCATCCGTGGTTTGTCGGCGTGCAATACCACCCAGAGTACATCAGCCAGCCGCTCAGCCCCTCTCTCCCAATTCTCGGCTTGGTGGCGGCCGCCTTGGGATGTCTCGATCAGATCACTAAGGAGATCAACTCCGAAAGGAAACTGACGAATGGCGTTACTAACGGAACCGCTTGAAGGCATGAGCATGGGAATGTGTATTGTTCCTTGGATAGAAACTCAGAGAGAATGCTGCACTGACCTGAAGGCTGCCAGTGGCCATGGGGACCGCAGCGGACATAATGGCCGTGGCCATTGCCTCGGGCCCAGTGGGCGTCGGTGACTGCTGGCGGTATAGAATCTAAAGACCTGCAAGGGAGTATCTCAGTTTGTGATATCTGATAGGAAAGCAAATCGATTGAAACTATCCGTGCCAAGCCATTCGCTTATGTCGCGGAGTTTCTCCTTTAGCTCCCCTCCCTTATGTCTATCGGAAACGGGTGGAGCATGCGCGATCTGTTCACTTGGAATGGACTGGCTGGTTCTGAGTGGGCCGATGTCTGCCAACGAAATCAGAGTCCAGCCTAGTGGCCAGGTCTTTGGAGAGACACATTGATACCCCCGATAAAGCACAATTTCAAGTTTTCTATTCACTACCTAGGCAGACCTCGCGCCTACAAGTTAGCACAGGACCACCAAAATATCTTGTTCGAGTGATAGCAGTATGCATAGGTTCTACCTACCTGGGTTGGTCTAGACTACAGGAAGGCAGCGGCTACCGAGACAAGTGCTTTCTGTACTTCTTCCAGGGACGAACATCTACCTTTGAAGCCCGTCTTCATTCACAAATGCCTTTCAGGGGCTGAGTTCCGAAGTACCTTTCTTCCATGCTAGGCCGGTGCTATCCAAGAGTAACTTGGGTAGAAATACTTAGATGGTATGTGTCACTGGATCGATCAGCAGCTTCTACAATCAATTTACCTTCCGAGGTACGTTCATGTCAGCGGAGTTCGTGAGAAGTATCTGTCCTTGCAACAACTGTCTCACATGGAAGACCTGGTCAAGAAAGTGGAAGTGGAAGCGACAGTCGACATCGATTCTGCTTCCCGGTCGCTCTCACTCTTCAAACTTGTTGCAACGTGCCGGGTGGGAACCTCCATTGATGATTTCTTGCAGCACTCGTCGCCATCCTTGCGTGCTCGTACTTCTCTCCCGCTTGGTGACAAAAAGGAATACCCGCCTTCATCCCATATTCGTTACCTTATCATCAAGCCGCCACATACTCGAAGCGTCTTCTTCCTGGTCGACCTTCCCAATCTCGACCCTCTAGACCTTGATCTATATCCTTCCTCGGCGGCGTCCAATCAAACCAAAATGGAGCCAGGGTGGAGCGAGGAGCACAGGAAATGGCACCTGCAACTCGACCGAGCCGTCGCCCACACAAGGGCGAGGCTTCAAGAATGGGCCGAGTCTTACCAAGGCACATACCCATGGATCATTATGGACTGGTACCACGCCTACATAGTCATGAGCTCTATCCACAGATTGACCTCCCCAGCAAACGGACCGTACAAAGCGCGGTGGGACCGTGAAGATATCGACTTGTCCGTCTACCGACACCACGTGTACCATGATGACGAATCTCTCGAGCATGCAGCAGCTCAATTGGGGCTCAAGCCTCGTCAGACTGTCCTCGATATCGACTCTTCCTTCGGCCACACGGGCCGCTACCTATACCTCAAACACGACGTGGCAGTGACGCGAATCAAGGTTGGCCTTGATGCGTCGGCCTACCACGGGATCGCCCAATGCATCAATTTTCATACCGGTCTCAGAGAGCAGGTCAGCTCCGTCGGGGAGGAGTTCTTTGGGGTCCTGTGGGAAAAGGGCCAATTCGACCACGTCATTTCTCTTCCGAAGATGTTCTACCTGTATCCGCAGGATATCAGCGGATTCTTACTAACAGCAGCCAACCAGCTCAAACTGCGCGGGAAGATGTATATAGAAGATATCTACACCACCAAGGAACTCAACAAAGAGGAGGTTGACATGATCGACCGCCTGCTCCGTTTCCGTGCTCCTCAGACTCGGAAACACTTAGAGGAGAATTTGAGCCGGGCTGCCGGCTTCAAGGTCGTTGAATTTGAGGATGTGTCGTCTCAATGGCTACAATCTGCAACCCAGAAGGCTTCGTCTCTTCGAAAGCAAGCTCTAGAGATGGAAGAGGACAGAACCTTGCATGAGTGTGCAGCCAACTTCTACAGCCAGCTCGCTCTTGTGCTCTCCAAGGGCCTCCTGGCGGTCTTCCGTATGACTGTCCAGCTTCGCAAGCGTTAGGGTCCGTCAGCGAAAGGCAGTGAAAAAGGCACAAAGGAGCTATTGGTGAATGGTGCCATGAAGACCGCGGCAGACACTCCGGGGACGATCGCTGTAAACGAGACGAAGGAGCTCCGTGTGGACAGCGGTATGAAGGAAGCACAGTCAAACACCACGATTGTCCCAGCCAGTCCCAGATCGCAACCTCCTCAAGCACCGGAGACTTCTCCCTCGGCCGAAGCTGCTCCTGATTCCAAAAATGCTACTAATGCTGCGCTTCTTGCTCATACCGAGACAGCACCTACAGCCGAGCGTATCCCCGAGGCTGAGAGTACTCATTATGTTGATACGACTCCTGAGGTTGACGCCGCTTCCGTCCATGAGTCTGATAGTGCATATGGGACGACTAGCGAAGGGAATTGCATTAATACGGAGAAAATTCCTATTGAGCAGCACTACAATCCTCAGCCCGAGACTGCGTCCGAGTCTGATGTTGTTCTTTCCATCCTGGAGAATCTCATACATGAGGCTGCTTCTACGCTCGAGAATGCGTCGGCACGCGAAACGATCAACCAAGACAAACGTGTGGATGTGAAAACAGCTCCAGCCGAACTCGACACTCCGCATAAACCCGAGACTGTTCTGGAGTCTGCGCCTACCTCCGAGTCGAAGCCTGCCATTGCAGCACATATTGTCGATACGAAGGAAATATCTTCCGAAACAGGCCCAACCTTGGATGTCACATCGCCTCCCGAAACCGAACTACGCGCTGGGACTGCTATGAATCCAGAACCTGGGTCCGCACTTGAAGAGGTGCAAACTACTAGAAAGGAGCCCAGTCAAGAGAGTGACTCACAGGATGGAATAGAAGAGAGGTGCATGCACAACGAGGTTGCCAAATATGACGTAGGCGATTCGCAGTCCACCAGCGATGACAAGCACGGCGAGGCCCCGGTTGTCAGTCCTGAAACTCTCGTAAATGAGGAAGCAACTAATCTCACTGGAGGATCAGAGCCTGACCGCAAAACCTGTGCGGTGCCAATAAAGGAAACTATCACTTTGCAGGAGACTGTTACTGAACCTTTTTCTCGTCCAAAAGCGCCGACCGCTGCTGGACCTAAGCATGAGAATCTCAAGGGCACAGCTCGCAAAGGAAGGGTAAACCGGAATACGAGGACCCGGCGCGTCGTCTCCGATGATATTGTGAAAGAAGATACTCCCAGGTTCAAACCAACCATTGTTCCACAAAGGTCCCCTGAGCCAAAGCCCACTTCGACGCTTGAAGCTGTATCGCAACCCAATAACGAAAAACAGCCGGTGGACGCCGACCTAAAGCAGAAGCTTGCTCCGGAACCAGAAGCTGCTCCCAAGCTCCAGGGGAATGACAAAACAAAAGCTGTACCTAGGCCTGTCACTGATGCCATCTCTCCCACAGATAGCTCAAAGGACCCTATTCCTGTCCTTGACACCACCGTCCAGTCTGACGCTTCCCTCGAAGCTAAGGCCATTCTCGAACCCGCGAATAGCGTTGCAAGGGTGAAGTCCAACAACAAGTGCGTGACCATCAAGGGGCAGCACGATGAAGTCGGTGAGAAGCCTGCCGGTTTTCCTCCAGACGACCAGTGGCAAGTGGCTGGGACCAGCAAGAAGAAAGGCAAGAAACGAAGGGGGAAGGGTGCAGGCCGCGTCGGGAACAGAACGTTAGCCGATAGTGAGAAAGCCACCAGTGCCAATGGGTACGCCAACGATATCGCCCTTAGCAAGGAGCTTCAGGTCGGCAGGTTGAGCGCGTCTTACCGTCTACCAAGCAATGATACACCTCCGCGCAATGAAAGCACGACAATAGGGGTACCAATCATGGGTAATACAACCAGCTCTCCTCAGCAAACAACCCTCCGCTTTGTTTACCCACCACCAGGCTTTAACAACAAAGCTCCGAGGGCTATTCATGATGCTTCTTTACCCCCTGTTGTTGGAGGTCCAACCCGGGACTTGACGCAGATATTGAATACCCCATCTTCGACCGGAGAAGCTGTAGAAGCTCCCCACGGCAGTTCGCCACCCCCTATGGTTGGCGGTCCAGTCCAGGATCTCTTCCAAACACCGGAAAGAACTCCGACAGTTAAGATACTACGGCACTTACCCCTAGAAAAACATGACCTCCTCTCTCTGTTCACCCGGGATCAACAGAAGTTAATTCGCAATCGATTTATGGCACTAGCAAACGAGACAAATGCAACTGATGTGAAGGATGCTAAAGATTTCAAGAATCACAAAGACGAGAAAGCCAACAATCATCACACAAACGCCATAAGTTCCGCTGGTACCAATGGCAATGGTGAGGGCAACCCGATATATGCCAGTCAAGAACAGAGGAGTGTTCCTACAGATAGAAGCCACGGGATTTCCAGGAAGGCGAGCGACAGTCCGCTGAGCAATGGCGGAAATAATGGCAATGTCAGTATTGGAAAGGATCATAGCAGCAAACAACAGGTGACCACCACTCGGAGCCTGCTCAACGGCGTCAAGGACCATGCGGACGAGCAGAGCGGCAACAGCGGTCAGACCATCGCTTCCAGAGATGGACCAACACCAGCACACATATCACCCTGCGAGAAATAGAGAAGCTTCAGGGTAGCGTTCCGAACGGCCGCCAGCGAAGTTTCTTCCGTAGGCACCGGCGGTAGTAACAGCAAGCACACGGAAACCGGTAAGAAGACGGTAGGATACAGTAGTCCACCGGTCCCGTCATCTGTCCAGAGCACCGACAAGGAAGCCTCAGAAGTGGCCATGGCCACATCCTTGAATGCGACTATGATGAAGGAACAAGCCTCATTTGTCGACATGCTGAAGAGGGGCCGCTCGCCCGCCCCCCGTGCTCGGACACCACCAGCCACGGGCGAGAAAGTTGTTATCGGAAAAGCAGGAGGTATCAAATATCCAGCACCAGGTGTCTCACAACTAAAAGCTGCGGAAACCTCGGCTGGGAAAGAGTCATCAAGGGATTGGGCGGAAATGGTAGAGGAAGAGCTGGTAGCAGATTGGCCGGATACGCGAACGAAGAAGCCAAAGACACCGCCTGTAGATGTCCGGGGGCGACAAAGGAAGCCAGAAGGGGAAGAACAGTCGACCAGACCCGCGGAACGAAATGGGCATCTCTCAAACGGCGGTGCCGACGCGCCTTTAGAGAGCGCTGAGCCGCCCGCCAAAGGGTCTTCTGCTCCAGAGCTAGTGGGCAATGGTGAGGGTCTTCCCAATGAGGCACAACAGCGGAAAACGGAACTGGAGGGCCAGACCAACAGAGCCTCGAGCCCGGAGGAAGCACGGTATACTGAGCTGTCAGCAGAGAAGACAACCACAAACGACGAGCTTAGCCAGGATCCCAGCGTATCGCCACCTTACATCAACGGACCAGTCACAGCCCCCGACGCAGAGGAGTGCTTGGAGAAACCAAGGCATACCGAGCTGCCAGCAGAGAATGCAACTGTAAACGGCAAGGTCAGCCCGCAATCCACCTTACCACCACCTCACATCAACGGCGCAGCCACCCCTCCCAACGCAGAACCAACCCCACCACCATCCACCGCCCCGAGTCCGCCACCAAGTCCTGCCGCCTCCGGCACTCTGGGACCGACGGTGCGCGAACCGCCCATGGAGGTAGTCGACGCCTTCCTACTGGGGGACGACCTGCGCGCGCTCGAGGGCGAGCTGGACAGCATGCAACGCAGGCTGCACGACTGGACGGAGCGTCTGGCCGTTTTCAAGAGCCGGCCGAGCGCGCCGCGGTCGAGGCGAGACGCGGTGCTGGGTTGTGCGGACGGGGTCCTGAATCGGTTGTCGGAGGTGTATGTTCAGGTGCAGAGGATTCCTGTCTGGCGGGGGGGTGGGTATTGCGGAGGGAGGGTGTGGGTTGATGGGGCGGTGGAGGGGATGGATGGAGGAGGGATGTAGTTGGGATGTGAGGTTCGGGTGTTGAGATGGACGGTGGTGGGTGAGGTTGTCATGTCTGGGGATTTGGGGGGTTGAGAAGCTTGAGTAGTGTTGCTTGTATCGTTGGTTTGGTATGTTATAGCAGAGCGTATAATCAGCGGTATGTTATACACTTTGTCCGAGATCCAAGACTAACGTTGTGTGATGGCGATACCCTGGTGCGCGTCTGTAGCTGTGCGTGTCTCTAGGAAGTAATTGTGCTCACGACATTCTGATACGACGCTTGGCTCTCAAGCCATGCTATGTTGCGCCTCGCGCGCCCATATCTTGATATGCAAGGTGCACGAAGGCACATATAGCTTCTTGCAGCACGGCATATACTCTTTCGGAACCCGCTGCCGTGCCGAGACGGAGAATTATGCCGGTATTGGTAGTCAGGTCGAGAACATAGCTTCTGGTCAGTAACGATCTGAGCTCCCGTCCAGAGTCCAGTACTGATTCAATGAGAGGCCACATCAGAACGGAATATCATGGCCAGCGCCGTCACAATCTCACCGACGCAACGTCGAGCTGAATTTTCAGCAGAGTTTCCAAATGTATCGCCAATGGTTCGATACAGAATAGTTTCGGATCTTGGTGCGAAACAGAAGGGATCGTCTGGCACCACTCAGGGGTGCGCTGCATGGTGGCGTGCAGGGGTTCCAAACTCCCGCTGCGGGCTGCCAAGATCGATCTCCAACACCAACAGTAGTGGGTCGATCTGCCCGTCTTCCTATCATAGCTACATGCTGAAGTTTGACTTGTCCTCGCGATGAGACCGCTTAGTCCTCGATACCACGCGGGTCATACCAGGTTGAGTATAGGTCTGGAGGCACAAGGGCGCCAAGGATGAACTACCGTCGTAAGGAAACTGGCCTGATAGACGGCCGTGCATGGCCATTCGCCTTGGCGAACTGCTTCCTTTAAGCATCAGTTTGTCTACTTGCTCGGGATTCCCTCTTCTCCTCTTCTTGTTTCCCTCACGAGAGACTGATCTACCCGGTCTCTCTAGCCAGCCAACCCTCTCCTTCTTGCTTCTTCCTTTCTCTCTGGTCCGGTACCACCCCTTCACCCCAAATCACAAAACCACGATGTTGACCATCCACTCCCCTCTCCTCCTCCTCATCCTCCTCCTCAACACCCTAACCTCCGTCCACGCCGCCCCCAAACGCAAGGCCGGCACCGCAGCCGCCCAGACTCCCCAACAGCAAGCCGCCCAGATCCCGCAGGGCATCTCCCTCGCGACCGACGGCTCCACCATCCTCGACGCGACCGCCACCGTGAACGGCCTCCCCCTGCGCTTCCGCCTCTCCGGCCCAGCCGACCAGTTCCTCCCCGCCTCGGGCGTCTCCGGCGCCGGCGCCGGCGCCAGCCCAAACTCCCAGGGCACTCTGGGCCTCAACGTCCTCCTGCACGGCGACGGGGGCCAGTCCTTCTTCGACTTCCCCAACCAGGGCGTCCGGCAGGGCCTCATGGGCGTGGCCGTGCTGGCGCCCTCGGAGCAGCTACTCTGGGGCCAGTCGGCCGGTCCACCATCGGGCCTGTCCCGGCCCGACGGCGTCGCCCACGCGCGGGCCGTGCGAGATCTGGTGAAGGAGGTGCTCCCCCGCGTGGCGGCGTTTAATTCTTCTCAAGTCTTCTTTACCGGCGTGTCGGGGGGCAGTCTGACGCTGAGCGGGTTCTTCGTGCCCGCGCACATGGCCGAGTTCGCGCCGGGAAGCGGCGTGCTGCTCATGTGTGGTGGCTTGGCGCCGCAGGTCGACGTGGTGGACGCGGCGGCGTTTGCGGGGAGCACGCGGGTGCATTTCCAGAGCACGCGGAGGGAGCTGGCGCTGCTGCAGCCGGCTATTCCGGAGGCGATTGTTGCGTATGAGAAGCTTGCTGCCGGGGCTGGGCTGGGCGCGGGGGCGGTGGGCAGGTTGCAGACGGTGGATAATACGCCGGATGGGGGGCACTGCGAGTTTGACGAGTTGGGGTTCTCGAGCGGGATAAAGCTGATTGCGGATAATTTTGCGAATATCATGCAGGGAGGGGATGGGGTGGTAGAGGGAATTAATGTGCAGAGTGTGCTGACGCCTGTGGTTGGGAATGAGGACTTGAGCTTCAAGGCTGGGCAGAAGAGGGATACCTTGAGGGTGTAGGATTGCCGGACGCAAAGATTGTCACGGTAGCTAGGGTAGAGCTGAGAAATATCAAGTAGGGGCACTTATCTAGCAGTTGTATTTTGCTGGAGTGTGAAGCTCGTTACAGTCATGCTCTTGCATCCTCCTTGTCACATAGTCCACAGTCACATCCCAAAACTAGCAGACCGTCCGATGGATCCCCTCCGCCATCCTCTTCGTCCCGTCCGCGAGTTGCGCCTCCACGCCGTCCTTCTTCTGCCCGATCGTCTTCGGCTTCTTCCGCTCGTCCGGCCGCTTCCGCTTCTGCTTCTGCAGGATCGACAGATCCACCTCGTCGCCGTCCATGAGCGTCTCGGTGACCTCGACGATGTCGCTGATCAGGCGGTCCAGCAGGTCGAACGTCATGTTCTCGCGGACCACGACCCTCAAAATCTCGGTGGCGTCCTCGTTGGGCGGCAGCGCGTAGTTGGGGATGATCCACTGCTTGGCCCGCAGCATCAGCGAGACCGTCTCCTGCTTGAGGTGCGGGTACTCCTTCTTGAACTCGTCCGAGAAGCGGAAGGCCACGACCGGCAGCCCGGCCACGTAGTTGGCCGAGGTGTCCTCGCCGACGTGCGGGGCGTTGGCGTTGGGCGTCTCCTGCTTCTTGTCGCCGCTCGACACGGCGGAGCTCGCGGCCGAGGTGACGGCCTCCTTGACTTTGTCGGTCACGGCAATCGCGGCGCTCTTTGCGGGCGCCGGTCGGTGGATGTCGGATAGGCAGGTGTAGAACCCTGTCGCTTCGAGAGACTTGGACAGCAGCCGCGCGTTGGAGAGGCAGTTCTCCATGATCTCGCGGTAGCCCTTGTAACCAAGGTGGATCAGGTTGTAGTATTGTGCGATGACCTGTCCGCCCGGTCGCGAGAAGTTCAACGTATACGACTGTTCAGTCCCGCCGAGGTAGTGTAGCTCGAAGATCAGGTGCTTCGGGAGATACGACTCGTCACGCCAGATTATCCAACCCACACCAGCATAGACGAGGCCGTACTTGTGGCCGGAGGTGTTGATCGACTTGACCCTCGGCAGCTCGAAGTTCCACTTGGGACCGCCCACACCGGCGTGCGTAAAGGGGGCCACGAAGCCGCCGCTGGCTGCATCGACGTGGATGGGTATATCGACGCCGGTCTCCCTTTGGTACTCATCGAGTACATTGGAGATCTCTTCGACAGGCTCGTAGTGGCCGGTGTACGTCGAGCCGAGAATCACAAAAACGCCGATGGTGTTCTCGTCGATATTCTTCCTCACCTGGCCGGGGTCGAGGCGGTACGAGCTCTCCTTGGAGACGGGCAGGATACGGGCCTCGACCTCGAAGTAGCGCGCGAACTTCTCCAGGGCGACCTGGGCGTTGGAGCCCATGATGATGTTGGGCTTAGACGTGTCCTTTCCCTCGGCGCGGCGACGCTCCTGCCATCTCCGCTTCATGGCCAGGCCGCCGAGATGGACGGCCTCGGACGAGCCGACGGTGGGCGAGCCGATGGCCTTCTCGCCCGGTTGGACGCCCCAGAGGTGGGCGAGGATGCTGACGCAGCGCTCCGAGATGTCAAGCATCGCGGGGTACTCGTCGTTGTCGGCCAGGTTCTTGGCGATGTTCTCCAGCATCAGGTCGCGGGCATTGTCCTCCATCCAGGTCGTTACGAAGGAGGCGAGGTTAGTGTTAGGCCGACCATCCAGGTCCAGCTCGTCCCGGATCAGGGCATGGACGGTGTCGGCGGGAGTGCCCTCGTCCGGGATCTTGTACTTGGGGATGCGGACCTGGCTGGCATAGCGGGAGTTGTAGGGCGTGAGGTGGGCTGAGCCCAGGTCCTTGTAGGAGGTGAGTCCGAGGGCGTCTGAGATGTGAGTGTGCTCCAGCTGGTCTATGATGTCCTCGGGGTTGACCTGTGGTGTGTGTCAGCTACTGTGTTTCGATATTTTTGCTCAAGCATGAGGGCATGAGGGCAAGTCTTGGGGGTCTCCTTGGGGGTCTCATGGTGATGGTCGAGTACTTACATGGCGGGATAGAGACATCTTGGCGGTTCCGAGAAAGGGATATGGCTTCTAACAGTTGTATGTGTGTATTGTTTAGTCGTCTCTATACAGTGCTACAATACATTATCTTGGCATTGAAGCTGGATTATGGTCAGGCCATTTCTGAGGCACATTTACAAGGTATCGTGATGACATCATGGCGCTAGTTGAGACATTGCGGCCCGGTTCTTGGAACTGAGACTTGTTCCAGCCGGCAACAGCCGCATGCCAGTTGTCTATACCTAGCCAAAGCTTGATTTTTACTGAAACATAGTACGGAAGTCCTTCCTCAATCATTAATGAACAATTCCGTCTATGAATCTCGAAGGATTTCTTCTAGCTTCGGTTGTAACGTGGCAGGCAAATGCCCCGCCAATGTTGTCGGTGATTTGAAGAGGCACAGACTTTTGAGCAGCTTTTGCCGAGTGGGGCATTTACGCAGTACGTACTCTGGTCTGAATGGTTCGTGCCTGAAATTGGATCTTCGTGTTTGTAGTTTCCCAAAGGACTTCTTGCCGAGACACGTCTTTCAGCTCTCTCTTTACGGTGTACGGTGTACCCTACGGCGCAGCTAATAATAAATCATGACAGAGACCCGACATGCCCACCATTTACTTCATCGGGGCATTACTGTTTTCATGCCTTGGCCACGCACTTCTATAGCAAGGATTGTGTCGTGTCGTGGAGAATTTCGGTCGTTCCGTCGGACCCCGAACCGCCATAGATCCTGGTTTAATTAACCCACTTCCCCACATGGACCTGGTGTCTTACCCGGAAAGGTTGAAGTGAGATGTCTTGACACTCCTCAGACGTGTCTGCGTGGCACAGAGTGCGACCCTGACGACTTTTCACTTTGGGGGCCAAATCAAGACGAGTCATTTGTCACAAGTCCGCGTTGCGTATCCAAGTCCAGACTCAGCCCACGTCTCGGGAGGACTGGTGCGTTAATATACGGATGCCATCGAATGTCTTGAGACAAGAAGTCTCTCTCAAGTGATCAGCGCTTTCGTCACATTCAGCTCTTTTAAGCTTCTCTTAACCATGATGCCATCAACCACCAGCAATGGCAATAATCTACACATGTCGAATGTGCGTGTGCGTGGGCTGCATGGGCACCCTAGAACATCTCGAAGCTTGGCTTGCCGTTAGCGCGCCATCCAAGATCTTGGTTCTTCCAATCAGGGTCGTCCAAACCCCTGAATCGGCCCCTCGAGCCGCTACGCTAAGCCTGTTCCTGAACCAGAGAGCCGCCAGTCATCCTGCGTGAGAATCCTCCTATTCGAACCAAGGAACTTGCCTGTCACCGCCACACCACGCCGTGAAGATGGGGTCCAAAAACGAAATTACCGATCCTGCACGCCTAGCACAGTATGCCCGGCGCCCGGACAGTTCAACGGCGGTGCTGCCCCCCCGATGTTAGTCCTGGACTAGGCTGGCGCCATATGAAGGTAGGCGCTCTTCTCGTCTCTTGGTGCTTTTCTTCCTCTTCTACACTCCTTTGGTTCAACTCAACCAACAACAGACGGCCTGTCTACTAGGCGTTGCGATCGTTTCGACGTCGCGTCCTCTCTTTGATCTTAGTATCACCACATTCTTTCACTTGGCTTCGGCCACAGTACAGTCGCTCTTTCTACAGTAGCATCTAGATATACATATATATTCATAATCTCATATCCGCCATGTACACGAAAGCCCTCGCCCTGGCAGCTCTTGCCATCACTCCTGCCGTTGCGCAGTACTCAGTGAACATTTACTGTGAGTTATGGCAGCCTTCTCACTACAGCAAGTCTTTCGATGCTAATGACACTAGGGGGTCAAACCACCGGTCCCGATCTCTCGACCGTTTGCGACAGTGATGGGTTCGAGTACATCACCCTCGCCTTTATCAACAACTCGCCCGAGCAGGACACCTCTGGTCTGAATTATCCAGGCTCAAACTTTGCCGGCAACTGCGGCTCAGAGGTTGGTAAAGCTCAAGTTCGGCTTATAAGCGCTTATTTCTACCCCAAGGCTGACACAACACCAGGTCTATGAGAACACCAAGAACAACGACGCTAAATCCAAGCTCCAGAGCCAGTGTACCGCCATCACCAGCGGTATCGCCGCCTGCCACCAAAAGGGAAAGAAGGTGTTGCTGTCTATCGGTGGCGCATGGATCGATGGTAGGTGACGAAGCTGGGGACATCAGCGTATGCACACTTTACTAACTCGTGCGTGAAGGCACCAACTACACCGTCTCCTCCGTCAAAAACGGCCAGGATTTCGCCGACTTCTTGTGGTCAGCATACGGCCCCAAGGCCCCCACTTGGACCGGACCGCGTCCCTTTGGAGATAATGTCGTAGATGGCTTCGATTTTGACATCGAGACCAAGTTCCGTAAGTTCTCCGTTCACGGTGATGAGACAGCGGCGCGCTGACTGTTCACAGAGGACCAATCCGGATACGTAGCACTCATCCAAAGGCTCAGGGATTATATCTCCGCCGCTTCGGGCACCTATGTCATCTCTGGAGCACCGCAGTGCCCCTTGGCTAGCGAGTGGTTCGACATGGAGACGATGATCACCCAGGCCAAGTTCGACCTCCTCTGGATCCAATTCTACAACAACCCCGGATGTGATTACGTGGCGGGAAATGCCAACCCCGAGGCCCCCAACTTCGTCCAGTGGCAGAGCTTCATTGCTGGCACCGCCAGTGCGGGCGCCAAGCTCTTCGTCGGCCTCCCCGGCGACTCGAGCAGCAACAGCGCCGGCAGCGGCTATCTGGAGCCGGATGTTGCCTACCTCCTGATGAAGGACCTGAAGGGCCAGCCGTCGTTCGGAGGTGCCATGGTCTGGGATGCTTCGACCGGTGGCTCAAACCTCCTGCCCAACGGTCGGAACTACTATGAGAACCTGCACGACTCGCTCAACAACATCGTCGTCCCGGTTCCCACCACCACCACCACTTCAGCTACTGCCACGCCCACCGCTTGCGTACCTCATACCTATACGGTGCAGTCGGGCGATAACTGCTGGGACATCGCCACCAGCCACGGCCTGACCCTTGACCAGTTCTTGGCCGTGAACCCCACGCTCGACTCAGCATGCGCCATTTACCCCGACGAGGTCTTGAACCTCTCAGCCCCTTGCCCGGTGACAACGACCACGAGCTCGACGACCACGACGACCAGCAGCACTTCGACCAGCGCGACTTCCACATCCACGACCAGCACCGAGACCTCGACCAGCACTTCGGAGACGTCGACGAGCACTTCCGCGACCTCGACCAGCACATCCGAGACGTCAACGAGCACTTCCGAGACCTCCACCTCCACCTCTGAGACGTCAACGAGCACCAGCGAGACCTCGACTTCGGAGACGTCATCGAGCACAACCGAGAGCTCGACCTCCACCACCGAGACCTCCACCAGTGAGTCTTCAACGAGCACTACCGAGAGCTCGACTACCGAGACCTCGACCACCAGCGCAACTGAGACGTCAACTTCCGAGACCTCGACCAGCACCTCGGAGACATCGACGAGCGCCTCTGAGACGACGACTGAGACCTCAACCTCGACGGAAGTGTCCTCGACTACCGACGTCGACACGGAGACTTCGACCACCAGCGACGTTTCGACGACAACTGACGTATCCACCACGACTGACGTCTCCACGACCGCGGACCCCACGACGACAACCAGTACTTCGGTTTCGATCCCGCTGAGCACCGGCACCGGCATTTCTGGAAGCACGAGCGTGTCCGCGCCCTATGGAAACAGCACGACCGCCACCGGCTCGGCCACGTCCAGCGCCACTTCGGGAACCCTCCTCACGACTTCGTCGACCACGCTGCCCCCCTACGGCAACGGCACCACGACTCACGGTCACACGTCGCCCTCGCAGACGGGCTCCGCCAGTGAGACCGGCAGCTTGACGTCCAGCAGCCTCCCCGAGACCACCGACTCGGCCAGCCTGACGACGAGCACCATCTACAGCACGACCGTGTACACGGTCACGTCGTGCGCGCCGACGGTCACCAACTGCCCGGCCGGACCCCACGTCACGACCGAGACCATCGTCATCGGCACCACCGTCTGCCCCGTCGTCGACGTGACCGCCACCGTCGTGCCCGTCACCTCGACCACCCCTCCCGCCGGCTCCGGCTCGGGCTCGGGCTCGGGCGAATGGACGACCAGCACCGTCTACTCCACGACCATCTACACCATCACGTCGTGCCCGCCGTCGGTCCCCAACTGCCCGGGCAAGGGCTCCGTCACCACCGAGGTCGTGGCGGCGTACACGACCGTGTGCCCCGTGACCGCCACCGAGGGTAACGGCAACGGTGCCGGTGCGGGCTCGTCATCTCCCCTGCCCAAGCCCACGGGCGGCATCAAGGAGCAGGAGGGCCCCACGACCACCACCAAGACCACCAGCACGGCCTACACCTTCGTGACGGTCCCGTCCAAGGGCCCCAGCGCCGGCGTGCCCGCTCCCAGCGGCGGCAACGGGACCGGCATCGTCGTCAGCTACACCGTCAAGCCTACGGGGGCGACGGGCTCGGCGCCCGCGACGGCGAGCGCCACTCGGCCTGTTACTGCCGGTGCGGGACGGACGGGCGTGGCGGTGGGGTTGGTGGGTTTTGTGGCGGCTGCGGTTATGGTTCTCTGATTCTGATGCTTTTTTGGTTTCCCTATCAATCATTTTCATGTATATTTGCATCTAGTTGGGTTAATGTCATATATTGCATCGCTAGCATATATATTCTGGTCTGCTTTAAGGCACCCCTTGTCCGAAGGTATGGCATCGACGACCATGGATGGAAAATATCTGGCTCACGTCTTTTTGCTTCTGGGGCGATGGCGGTAGGGAGGATCAATCTGCGCAGTCTCAAAATGAGGGTTCTTCTATTTTTCTTCAGAACTTGACAGGTTGTGAAGTGTCAGGTATTCGATGGCGGATTTAGGAACCCGTGAATTCGACAGGTTATTCTTTCCTGCCAGGGGGTTGTTATTACATATTTGGTGTTTGAGTACATTGATGCTACGCTATGTCTTATCTCGTTGAACTGGGCTTGGAATGCCATCCAGTGCCAAATTACAGGGAGTTCCAGAAGAGAAGGTCTTGATGACAGCTGGACTCGTCAGGGCATCGTCACCATCACAGAGCTCGAACTGTATTTGGGTCGGTTGAAGTCTCCCACATTACGTAGTCATTGTTCCAGAAGCTGTTCCCTTTTCTTGGTTTTGGCTGGTGATGTCTCAGCCCAGAATATGTATGTGTCTTGTCGGAGATCAAACAAAAGTGTCAAAGAACCGTCGCCCACTGGCTTTGCGCGGCTGTGTAACCCGAGATTAGTCCATGAACCGGGAATTATTGCCCGGACCTGTCTTTGGCAAGGACCTGTTTCCGGCAGATGCAGCGAAAAAGCAAGAATAAAGAAAAAAAGAAAAAGCGAGGTCGCACAGCATAGCACTGTACCACACCCCCCTACTGTACCACTATGTAAGTCTCCCCATGCACTGAGAGCTAGCCCAGTAACCCGCCCAGCGTCCCCCGCAGCTCAGCTGACCGGTCTGGCGGATCCACCCCGCTCACCTTTCCCTTCTTTCTACCCCAGATTTCCTCGACGTTTGGGGTTCCGCCGCGGGCTGGCAGTGCCACTCGGAAGCTATCCGGAGGAAACATTGGTCTCACCATCCCCAACGTCTACCGTGTACCACAGTCAATGGTCGGCTTGGGTTGGTTCAGACAGGGAAGAGCCTGGAAGGTAGGAATGGAGAGATTCCGACGCTGTGGCATCTGTCTGGACCGTCGATGCCGGTGACCTATCAGGAATGCTTGCTCCCCTTGAGGAAGAGTCTGACGGACTTGGGTTTTGCTTCTTTTCTGGCTTGGACCGTGTGGTAGTTTTACACAGTACTGGGACCGGGATGGGTGCTGTGCTGTGGTTATAACTACTCCTTGCTTGCCTGTCACCCTTTCAATCTTCAACATGTTAGCACTGTTTGACATCTCTTCCAACCTTATATCTCGTATTCATTACTGCTTGATGACCTGGGTAGCTGTTTGAAACCTACACTTCTTTGTTCTCACTACCACAGTATACCTGTATTCGACTGATTATAACAATCCTGTCTTCTAATATCGAATCGTGACCACTGTCGCCATGACCAACTGCTATTGCGCCAACTACTATGTAATTGACCTCGCTGGCCCCGAGAGGCGCCCACAGCAAGCTAACATGACCTCTACAGGGCTCGGTGAACTGCCGAAACATGGTGACGAGGTTCGGTGAGCGATGTAAGCTGTGTCTGGTAAGCTGGCCTTTCTCTCTTCTCATCTTCAGCAGCCATAACCTTAACATCCTTCTCAACTCATCAGGCCTTAAAGAGCGGAGCATCCCTCAGCAACGACCTCCTTCCCGAAGAGCTGCGGTGGCTCGACAGCCCACAGTCCCATCACACGACCAACATGAAAGGGCCAAGAACAAACAGCTACGGGAGCGATAGGAGCGATCAGAGCAGTGGTAGCCGGCCTATGAGGATGGGTGGTCCCAAGTACTAGCTAGACATGGGTGGTTGAACAAGACGGCGATCGGGTATTACGGAAAACACGGAAAAGGGGTGCACCATACTGTGACACATGTTCACAGAGCCCGGCTGGGTCGGTCGGTGCCAAAAAGAGGAAGAGAAAAGGAGTTTGAAGTTATAATGCATGTCTCGGCCAAAGGATAATATCATCATGGTATCATAAAAACTATCTACACTTCTTTCCGGAGATTCCGCTGTATCGCTGCATGTCTGCCCTTTGCACGACGTCGTCTGCCCGGCCGATGGTAGACCACAGTCTGGGCACTCTAATCTCGATCCAAGATGATTCAGCCAGAGATCCCAATATCTTCCCATAAAACACAGTTACCCAAGCCATATGCCATCCCATCATCAACCCGTTGCAAGTAGACCAGAAACCCAACCCGTATTTCGTACCAATATACACCCATCCCGCCAGCAGGACCCCCAGTACATCACCATAGCCGTGGTTGGTATATCCCTCTCTTGTCACCTTGCGCCAACCTCTGTATCTCCTCCTTTATCTGCCTCCTCCTCTCCGCCCTGCTGATCTTCTTCTGCTTCTCCGGCTTTTTCTCCAGCTGCCCTTCTACACGTCCCTTCCCCTCGTCACTAGTGTCAGATCCCTCTCTCAACACCTCAACAGCATCGTCCAGCCCACCCCTCTCCCCATTGCTCCCCTCATCCCGCTCTGTCGGCCTCACCTCGACGACGACCTGCTCCCGCGGCGGCCTGTACGCGTCCGGACCGGGATCGACGTCGACGATGACCACGGTGCCGTCCTGTAGCTCGGTCGTGGTCGTCTTGAACCGGTCCGGCAGGAAGATCTGCGGCTGCGGGCGGGGTGACGGCTTGATGGCCTCGCGGAGGTCGCGGAGCGTGCGCTGCTGGATGGCGTAGCCGCTTAGGAAGAGGGCTGTTGTGAAGACGACGACTGGAAGTTATCAACATGATTGGTTAGTATAGAGAACAGAGTTTTTGAGAGTGGAAAATGCAGAGATGGGCATGGGAATGTGCGTACCGACGCTAGAAGAGGCCGCGATGGAGACTTGGGAAGAGGTGAGCAGCATTTCTGCTGGTATCGCGGCAGTGACTCAAATTGGTGGATGTTTGTAATTGATTCTGTGCACTCAGAGTGTTGAATTATATTTTGGTGACTTTGTATCCCGCAATGACATTTGCGCAAATAGATACTCGCACAAGAAGTCGTGATCCCGTCATACCACAAACCAAACAATCGGATTCCCGTCGACACGGCAACCGCCACCACCAGAGCTCTTATCGATAAGGGTGCCCCACCAAAAAGTACCACCATCCATCATCGCCGTCGCCAACATCATCGCCATCACCATTTCCTGCATTCCCGAACCTCTTCCGTGACCCAATCGCTCATACACATAAATTTAGAAAAGACACGCACACAGAGAGCGAGGATGTCAAAACAGCAAACCCACCACCAAGCCGACGAGCGGCGCTTCCTCGACGAGCGCGGCAGCTCCGCCGCCCTCGCCCCCAACGGTCTCAACCCGGCCACCATCCTGGAGAAGGCGGTGCGCGAGCGCATCGTGGACAGCTACTTCTACAAGGAGCAGTGCTTCGGCGTCAACGAGGCCGACATCGTGGACCGGGTGGTGGCCTACGTCGACTTTGTGGGGGGCACGTACGGGACGACGCAGAAGCCTTCTCCCTTTTTGTGCTTAGCCTTCAAGCTCCTGCAGCTCGCGCCGGGGGACGACGTGCTGAGGGAGTATATCGAGTACGGGGGGGAGAAGTTCAAGTACCTGAGGGCGCTGGCGCTGTTTTACGTGAGGCTGACGAGGCCGGCGAAGGAGGTGTATCTGACGCTCGAGCCGTACCTGGAGGATAGGAGGAAGCTGAGGAGGAAGGGGAGGGCGGGGACGAGTCTGACGTTTGTGGACGTGTTTGTGGATGATTTGTTGACCAAGGAGAGGGTCTGTGCGACGAGTCTGTGGAAGATGCCGAAGAGGGATGTGTTGGAGGATTTGGAGGTGTTGGAGCCGAGGGTCAGTCCGTTGGGGGATATTGAGGATTTGCTGGAGGATGAGGAGGAGGAGGAGAGGAATGGGGAAGGGGAGACGAGTTCGAGGGAGGAGAGCCCGGTGGAGATGGGGAGGGACGAGATGGATGTGGATGTGGATGAGAGGTCGGGCAGTAAGAATGGGGGACGGGATGAGAGGGGTAGCGAAAGCGAGAGGAGTCGGAGTCCGTCGTGAGGGAGACGCTTGCTCTTTCGGTCACGGATTGAGGTCTACGAACTTCTATTTCGATATGCAGCCGGAAGCAAGGGGAACAACGCACAAAGAGACCTGGAACGCGTCTCATAACGGCTTCGTCCCTTGCGGACCATCAAGACTCAGTACGAGCCGCAGTGAGAAGACATTTGGCTCTCTTCTGTTCGCCACCGGAAAGGTCGCTGAGTGGAGGGTGTCATAATCATCATAGACAGGACTGGGATCACCTATCTTGTCGATCGACACTGCAGAGAACATTCGCGCACTGGCTGCCGAGGGATATTCGCACACTCCGGCCTCACGACCACCAGCGCCTGGTTGCTGCTCTGTTCGGCTACGAGCCGGAGAGAAGGTGACTTGCAAGAACATGGATATGCAGCACTGCAGCGTTGGATCTGTTGGCCTTCCGGCGTGTCTTCAGCATGTTGCATGCTGGGCAGCAATTCAAGTTCAACGATCTGATGATGCGCCCGACAACGATATGGCCCGGAGTGACACGGTGCGAATCTGACTTGTTGTTACATTATAGTACATGCTATAGTACACCTCATACATCCTCAGGGCCTGTATAGATACTGTGTGGTAGATAGTCATACCATCCATGGGGCAAAACTGATACCACATGTGCACCCCTTACCTCAGCACGAGCGAAGGTGGCTTTATCCTTGCTACTTCCGTGAAGCCCGAGCTGTCTATGACTTGCCACCTCTTTTCATTGATAGCACGCGGCATCAAGGCCACGCGGTAGCAAAGTGATCTCGGCTGCTCACAAAGAGCGCCTCAGATGCACAGCCCGTCAAGGTCGCTTTGGTAGGTCAGCGGCCATCCTTCCAAGGCTCGGATCGTCCAGCAAGTCATTGCCATATTGTCAGTGAGTCGGCGGCAATGCCTTCACTCTCCTGCCTCGACCCTAAGCCGTTGAGCATCGTGAGTCCCGCACGAAGACACCTAGAAAGTGCTTCGCCTCCTCCCAGTAGCTGTAATCCCTTCACCACATCGTACAATCCCCTCAATCCGCACCTAACTCACATATCCGTTCCGCAACCCCCAAAACCCTCGCATCATCCCAAAACTGCCCAACGACCTGCAGCCCACAAAAGTCCACCGGGCCCTCCGCCCCCTCAATCCCAACCGGCACGCTCACAGTCGGCAAGCCCGCCAGACTAGCCGGCACCGTAAACACATCATTCACGTACCCATCCACCGGACTCGCCCGCATCACCTCCTCCAGAGAGGGCGGCAGCGTCGGCGCCGTCGGACACAGCAAGAAATCCACCTCGGCCGGCCCGAACTTATCCTCCATCTCGACCCCCTCGTCCAAGTCCGCGAGGTCGAACGTCTTGTCGTCTTCCCCCAGCAGCGGGTTATCCAGCCGAAAGACCCGGTCAAAGTCCCGCCGCACCAGCCGCCGCACCCGCTGCGCCTGCACGAAGTGGTTCGCCATGGCCGCGGAGCTGAGCGTGTAGCTCCCCAGCAGGATCCGCCGGCGGGCCTCGGCGCCGAACCCGGCGCCGCGCGCGGTCGAGTACAGCGTCGTTTCGCTGCCGCTGCCCGCGTCCGAGTCGTCGGGGGGACGGACGCCGTACCGCACGCCGTCGTACTTGGCTAGGTTTGAGGAAGCCTCGGCCGGGGCGATGACGTAGTACGCCGACAGGGCGTGGCGGGTGGAGGGCAGGCTGACGGGGAGGACGCGGGCGCCTGCGGACTGGAGGCGGGTGGCTGTGGCTGCCCAGGCGGCGCGGATGCGCGGGTCGAGTTCGGAGATGTTGTACTCGGTTGGGATGCCGAAGGTGAGGCCCCGCACGTCTACTTTGTTCTTTTTCCCCTGGGTAAGATGATACCCCTCTCGCGCGGCGGTGCATCTCCTCCGCGTCTGGGGGGAGAGACTGGTCGGGTCGCAGACGTCGTGCTCGGCGTACAGGCCGCCGTCGACGATTAGATCTCGTATCCGCCCCGCGTCGCGGGCTAGGAACCCGACGGTGTCGAGGCTGTTGGCGTAGGGGACCACGCCGAAGCGGCTGACCATGCCGTAGCTGGGCTTGTACCCCACGACGCCCGTGTAGGCGGCCGGCAGGCGCACGGAGCCGCCCGTGTCGGTGCCCAGGGCGAGGTCGGCTTCGTCGGCGGCGACGGCGGCTGCGGACCCGCCGGAGCTGCCGCCCGCGGAGAGCTGGGTTGTGAGGTCTGGGGAGGAAGAGGGGGAGGAGGAGGGGGAGAGGGGCGAGACGACGGGGCCGGAGGCCGAGTTGGTGCTGTGGCTGCCCATGCCGAACTCGTCGAGGTTGGTCTTGCCGACGATCTGAGCGCCGCGGGCGAGCAGCTGGGTCACGATGGTGGCTTCGAAGGGGGAGGTGTAGCCCGAGAGGAAGGGGGAGGCGCAGGTGGTCGGGAGGTGGGCGGTGGTGATGTTATCTTTTATGGCGAGGCGGAAGGGGGTGGGGGGCGGGGAGCTGGGGGGCGGCGAGGAGGCATCGTTGGGTTCTGTGAGATGAGATGTGGTATACAGAGAAATGAAGACATTAGTGTAGTGAAAGAGTGTGTTAGAAGGTTGTT
>SMOB01000237.1:37266-103892 GCA_007388105.1 Coniochaeta prunicola | reverse complement strand
GAGCCCGCCATGCAACGCCTGAATACGGTGAGCACATAGGCGCCGCCCATCGGAGCATGATTGCGTCTACTCACTGAATAGTCCCACTGAGACTGCATTCTGAAACTGCCGTCACGCGAGGTCCGCTAGTCGTGGTTGGTGCTTCAGTGACTTGTCGGCGAAGCACGGTGCTAGGAGGACTGCTACATCCTGATTCGTGAAACTGAATCAACTGAATCAATAGCCAGAAGGGAATGAGAGCTTTGCGCATTTTGACTATCGTGATGTCGTATGTAGGATTGCCGACAAAGTTTCATGTACAAACAGGACAATCTTCGGGGATGACTATCGGGAAAGAGGCCGGCTTGCACAGCAGCGAAGATGGCAATAAGTATAATATCTCATTCCGGAGAAGGGCGCAGAGAGCCTTGGCGCTATCGTCGTGAACCCTCTGTCATGATCAATGCCGAGACCCTAAGGCAGCAGGAAACAAGGCATTCCGTAAGCGCTGGTGAGTATCAGAGCCGAAGTGTGGAAGTCTTTAGGGGTTGAGTTGTTGAAATGGCGGACGCGCAGTGCACAATTCGGCGTCGATTCTTCGGTATGAACCCTGATGGTTAGGCCCAGACGACAATGATCTCTTTTGACCTGGAAAGCGCTGGACATTGGACGTATATCTCTCATACCCCCCGCTGCCTAGCCCAGCTAACGAGCCTTTGAGGGTTCGAACTTCCACATTGGGGCCTTGGCTTTACAGCATTCTTGGTCAACCGCATGTGTAAAGCCTTCTTCGAGTATCAGTCGCCACACAATCTGAGGTTCAACTTGAAATATTTTAGTTAAGTCCAACTGAAGGATACGGGCAAGTCAGACGGCGAGCTACGTCCTGTGGTGCCACAGCTCTCTTTCTGCACTGGGCTCTTCGCGATGTATATATTAAGTGCTCCCAAGATCGTCGGACTCTGATCCTCCACCCTCTCACCTCACTATAGCAGCACGCGTTCTCTTGTTAATATCCCGTACTAAATTGGAAACACTCGTTTGAAGCCAGTCATCGGCTGCGTTACATCCAGCAAAATGAAGACAACAACTGCCTTCCTATCCATGCTTCTGGCTGCTCTGCCCATCGTGTATGCTCAGACGGAGAGCCTAGCCCCTTCGCCGACTGAGTCAGTGGGCTGTGAGCCTCACGGAGACCACTGGTAAAGTAACACCATTAAGGCTCACATCGAGTCCGTACTTACTGTATGTAGGCACTGCCAAGGCCCGCGCACTTCTTCAGCGGCAGCAACAACGAGCACTGCTGACCACGACCATGTTGATCACGACCACGACGACGGAGCAGCGACTCTTGCTCCCAGCCCAACTGAGTCCGTTGGTTGCGAGCCGCATGGCGACCACTGGCACTGCTCTGGTCCTGCCACGGCGGCTCCTTCGACCGTCACGACCGACAGTCCCGATACGGACGACGACGGCAATACCGCCACCCTCGCTCCGAGCCCGACCGAATCTGTCGGTTGTGAGCCCCACGGTGACCACTGGCACTGCTCTGGCCCTGTTACGGCCTCGACGCTCGCGACAACGACAGCGTCCGGTGCACTTACTGCGACCAGGTCCAGCGCGAGTTCTGTTGTCACCGCCGGTGCCGCCATCTTTGGTCGCGGATCTGATGCCTTGTCTCTAGGTGTTGCAGCCATTGTGGCTGCTGCATTTTATTGAACTTGGTCTCAATACGCGCACTATCGTCATACTGTTTTATCGTCAAGGTTATGGACGATAGGGTTGTAGCAATAGGGGACAGAAGGGAGCCATCGCCGGCAGCCACCATTATCCGACTTCGGGAATATGGTCTAATCGAGTACGTAACTATTACATTCGTCTCATGCGAAGGTTGCTTCGTGTAGAGCTAGCCTATAAATTTTAAAACACACGTTCAGCCGGGTGCTCCTGCGGCTGTACGATTAGACTATGGAAGACATGTGGGATATCTTGTGAATACGGGCTAGACAGCTTTTGCTCTGTTTGGATGGGTTTTCCGTGGACGTTTGAGGTCTCGATTAATGATTGTAAGGTAGGTACGAGGTCGGGTTGCCCCCAGGAACCATAAATAGATCCAAGCTATGTCTAAGGCACTCACGCCCACAGTGTTGTAGTAAGTCCGCGTTCTGAAGCCGATAACCTGCGGCAGGTCAAGTCCCTGATGAATTCTCAAGGAAACATCACCATGAGGCGAAGTACCTTGCATTTCAAATGGGTCGTGCACCTTGCTGGCTACGCCAAGTTGCCGAGCGATCCATACGTCGTGGCATGAAGCAACTGGGGATACTTCAATTGAGGCGTTGATCTTGGCTCTGACTTGGCAATGACATGTCAACCATCGACATCTCCGTCTGATCCAGGTAATCCAGAAGATGATAGCCCCCACACCATCTTGGTGGCTCAATCAAGCACACGTTGCGCTCTACATTATCTGCATCTGGTACCTTATACACCTTATACGTCGTCATTCCGCATAGGTCCCTGTGTTTAATCCCTATTTTTATGTGTCTTGAAGGACAGTCAACGACCGGAGTGGAGCCCTGCTCAAAACTTGGGCGAGACAGCCAGACAATGGAAGCCATCATGGTGGCATGACATGCAAGCCGAACTCGGACTCCCGACTTTATTCGAGTACTGGTGAGACTTCATTATTCCCTCTCACTGAATACGCTAGAGTGATGAATTACTTACGTTATATTGAGAATTACTATCGATTAACAATTCGGTATCTTATCTAACTTAGCCCCGACCACTTATTATACACCCAACGTCCCAGGAAGCCGAGGGCAAGGGTCGCGATAATGCTAACGACTGTCATCCTTGTGAGTTATTTATGACCAAAGTGCAGAAACGACACTCCACTCACAAGAAGCCAGGAGCGCATCTTGGCGCAGCCACGTCTCCGAGTCGGGCGTGGACCCGTCAATCTTCAAGGCCATGAGACTCGTGACCCACGACAGTGGCGCGAAGATGACGGTGGCCAAGGTGAAGACGAAGAGGACATTGGACTGGGCGACCAAGTAGCTGGATTGGTTCCCCGAGATGATGGCGGTCTCGGTCGCGGCCTGACTATGTCGCAGGTTGAGGAGGGTGGTGATCTACTTCTCGTCAGTGTGGATCGGGACTTCAAGTACGTAGGTAAGGTACAGACAGATGTCTTGACCCTCCCTGTGGCTCCCTCCAGGCGGTCGAGCTTGGCCATCAGGCGACGCGACTGGTTTGGCCGCAGCGGGTTGTATCCTGCTTCGCTTTCGCGGCCTGCCTGAACCGGTCGGCCCGGTCCCGAGCGGGCGTCAGTTCTCGGCTTGAGGATGTTGGCGAGTTTGATACAGACGTGGTCTTGGTCTTGTTGTACCTTCTTGATCATCCTAATCTCGTTCAGAATGTCATCGGCCCGGACGAGGAGCATGGTTTCTTCCTCGACCTCCCTTAGGAACTCATGTTCGAATTTCCCCATCGTCCCGCGGGTGATGCGGAATTTGTCGTAGCATTCCGCGATGGCTTGGGACTGCGGCCGTGTCAGTTCAGTGGGAGTGGTTTTGGTACCTGTTACCCGTACTACTAATGTGAGGTACATACTACGAAGGTGAATTCACTCCCAAACGCGTCCAAGCAAGTCCACACTCTACCCAGGGCGGAGAAGGAGGGCTCAAATTTCATGCATGCCACGATGATGTGTTCGATGAGTTCCTCCACTATCATGTTGGGAGCGACTATCCCGGGGTCGCCCAGCTTCAGGAGACGCTCGAGGATGCCTCGGGCGAGGAGGTCCTGGCAGGGCCTTGCCCCCCATCCTAGCGGAAAGGACGTCACGACGGTGTCCCCCTTTGCCCAGAGCCATAGTTGCGGCACTGTCACGATGTGCTGCCTGATTTCGGCAGGGTCGTCTCCAAGCTCGGGATGATCGGGTTCGTCGTCGACCGGAGCGACGGACCCGGTCTCGTCGGAATTTTCCTTTGTGTCGTGACTGTCATCAAGCGAGTTAACTCGACCAACTCCAGCGACTGTCTCCACCGCGGTCGACAACTGATCCCAGGCGTCTCTGCATCGCTGCAGTGCTGCCCAAGGCCCTCCCTTTCTCGGACGGTCATCCTGGCTTTCCACTTGGGATGGCGTCGGTCCGTCGTTTGCTGTGCTACGAGGTTCCTTTGCGCTCAAGTCCGGTTGCAGGTCAAACACAGATTGCGCGGCCTGGGGACTTTCTTCCCCAGTAAGCGCGGCTGTTGAGGTTTCATGGGGCCGCTGGCTTCCAGCCGCAATGCTGCGACTTTCGGCGGCGGCGTTCCGAGCAAATTCCAGATAGCTTCCGACGTCATTCTGCTCCGGCTTGTTATCACCCTGGCTGACCTGCCTCTCCCCCCAATAGGGGCGTCGAAGCCTCTCGATAAAGCGGCAGATGAGTTGATCGCCGTTTCGGAAGTTGAGATCACCATCGGAAGGAAACTCATGTACATAGCTATCTAGCGTCCGGGATTCACTCACACTCCCCGGATAGGCCTCCATTGCAGATTGCATGAGTTCACAGTGCTTCGTCAGGGAGCCGCGCAGCTCGCCATCTTCCTGGCTTGCAGGCTGTAAACCGAAAGTAACTTGGCCCGGGTGATAATATCTCGGCTGCTGCATATCGATGTCGACGACGGGAAACTGCGTCGTTTCTGCGTCAGTTACATCTTCTCGGGTGGGTCACGGGAGTCTCACCACCAGCGCGAGCATTCGATCCTCGTCACCTTCTGTCAAGGTCTTGGCGTACGGGACCTAGTGATGAGTCAACGCGATGCAAACGTGGGCGGATCGACCGACACGTCATGGGAAGTTACCTTGCAGTAGGCTTGTCGATTAATCCCCGCTGGGCCAGCCCCATTGAGCTCGCTACTGATGAAGTTGAGCATAGACGTGAAGGACCACCTTTTGGCTTGGGTCTTCTTGTTGGATTGGGTCTCTTGGGTCTCTTTGGTCTGCTCGGCCGGTTCCTTTTCCTTTCCCTTGGCGCTGTCCCCAGCAGTGCCTCTGCCTTCTCCAGCCGCATACAGGGTTTTAAACACGTCCTAAGGGGCGTCAGTCTTGCTTCTAGGGGCACACCGGTACGAAAGGAACCCAGTCACCTCTATCCAAACCCTCTTTCTCTACGTTAGCGTGACGTACACTGGACAGCGCAGAAGCCACTTACATTATTCGAGGGAACGTGAATCCATCGAACACTTCCATTCGCCCTACTGACCCTCAACAGGGGACACTCCCCATAGAGCAAATCATAGATTCCGGGAGACTTTTCCCTCGGATTCAACGACGGCCAGATAATCCCGCTGAACGTCTCGTGTTTACATATCTCTGTTTGCCTCGGACTCGGCTCTGACACAGCCAGCATCTCGGCGTCGCAGCCCAGCGGCTCCTTTAAGATCCTGAGCAACTCGTCGTGCCCCTTGCGCCAGGCTACGTCCTCGGCCGTCTCATTCTTGTTGTTAACGAGGTGCGTCAGCGCCCCAACGGCCAGGATGATGGGCGCGACTTCCTTGGCGTCGTGGCTCGCCGCGGAGTGCAGCGGCGTGTTACCCGCCTTGGTCCGCGCGTTGAGGTCGGCGCCGGCCAGGATCAGCATTTTGGTCACCTCGCGGTGGTTCTGGCCGCACGCGTCGTGTAGCGGGCTGTTGCCGCGGGCGTCGCGCTGGTTGACCGTCTCGCGGTCCCGCTCGACGAGCATGGTGGCGATGTCGAGGTAGCCTCGAAAGGCGGCCTCGTGCAGCGCGGTACGGTTGAACTTGTTCGGCAGCCCGGGGAGGGTCTTGAAGTGGCTCAGGAGCGCCTGGACGATGGTGAGCTGGGAGGTGCCGGGCTCACCTTCGGCGACGGCGTCGTGAAGGGGGGCGTGCTTGGCATTGTCGAGGATGTTGGGGTCGATGCCGTTCTGCTGGAGGAGGAACTCCACGGCGTCGCAGCATCGTCTCTTGCCGCAAACGAGGTGCAGCGCGGTGCGGCCGGAGTTGTCGCGCGCGTTCCAGTCGACGACATCTTTCGCCGCCTTGGAGACGGTGCGCAGAAGCTCGAGGCGGTTGTCTTCGTTCCCGTTGCGGAGGATCCGGTGTAGCACGGTGCCGCCGTCGGAGGAGATCTTGTGGTTGGCGTAATCTGGGGTTTTTTGGAGAGTTGCGCGCAGCGCGTCGTTGTCGCCCTGTCCGATCGAGTCTCGGAGGGCCTTGTAGGCGGCCGCGTCTTTCGTAGCCTGGGTGTCTCCGGCCTCAGTGACAACGTTGCCCAGAATCTTGAGAGTAGTGGCTATGAGAGTAGTTGCTATGTGGCTGCCTCCTGATGGGCTCGTGGCTGGGGGTGGCTTTTGGGATCCAGATGCGTTGCTTCCTTCCATGGTTATTGAGTTCAAGTCATAACTTGAACTTGAATCTCAACACTTTGGAATATGTGAAGCCAGGAATCACGACTTCGAAAAGCCCAAGAGAACCCAAACAAAGCCTCTGCGAGCAATCAAGGAGAACATGCCGGGTGCCCGAGAAAAGCCTTGGGCCTCTTTGCATGCTTGCTGCAGCACATCATCCCTCCCTAGTAAGAGCACTTGCATACAGGCGGAGCTGTGTGGCTCTCCGTTATGTTTGCATTATCTCGCATAATTGGGCGGTTGTCAATGCCAACAAGAGACTTTCTGCATGGAGAGGCGGGGTTTGCATCGAGTCCCCCCTGCTCGCGTGGGCTGCAGATTGCCCTCCTTTCCAAGGCTGCCGACTGCTCCTAGGACAAGGCTCTGGCAAGCCCTAGATGTGGTTTTCCTGGGACTGGGCAGAATGGTTAGCAAGATGAATGGCCTGGGTACTGAAAGGATAGGACCTCCATATCCTCACGTATGTGCTAGCCCATGTACAGGTAGAGATACAGTGGCTTTATAGGGGTAGGAGGCCGCAGAAGCATAAGATGGAGGGACTCTCCCGCGCATGTACCTACTGCTCTTGCTCCTTACACAGTACAATCAAGCTCATTCACCACATATCTTTTATCATTGGGAATCGTCGATTACGAAACTTTTGATCTCACTGCAGAGGAGCCGTGTCCAAAATTCACTCACTGAGGTGAGCAGGGTGATTTTGCGGCTTTGAGAACTTCGAAATCTAGCCAATCAAAATGAGTCCCGTACGTTCGCAAGTAATAGTTCCAGAATTGGGCGGGAATGGGACCAGTAATTGCTATTCTCATCATGCACACCGTTGCTAGACCACTAATACAGCAAGTAATATTCGTTAGAACCCCCTTAATATAATAGTTATATGCACCTCATCACCTCCTCTTAATCCGGAGAACGCCGCGAATGGATACTGTAAATGAAACCTGCTAAAAGTCTAGCAGTACAAATTTCTATACGGATACTTGACAAGCTTTCTGCAGGCTTATGCCTATTTATAACTCTAAGGGGTTCATCTGCTCTGTTACTCGGCGCCATCTTCTGAGATACGAGACTGACAAGCCAACTACCAACGGTACAACCACTACGATATTGTATCCTACGTGAATGATACAAAGAAGCTGGTTCTATTTTGCCAAAAATTTGGAGAGAATGCTACGAGGGTAGACTTCCCACAAGCCTCGAGAGCTGAGATTTCAGTATCAGTGGGTAGATAACCGCCGCACCTGCCAGAATACTGCTTAGGAGCATTAACAAAAGCTATACGCTTATCGTATCCTCTGGGCCATACAAATGAGTCTTAAAGCAAATGGTCTTAGACTGCGGATCCTGAAGCGTGCGGGTACGTTATGCGGAAACAAGCCCGAAACATCTAGAGCATCGACATACCTTAACACTCGCACGCTTTGACTCCTCAGAGGCAACAGAATAGGTTTCATACGGTGTAGTATCATACTCGCCGGGGAGCAATCTTGTATTCATGCTCACTAAGACGCGAAAGAGCTTCAAAAGTATCTTCGTGAGACAGAAAGCAGTAGGAACGTCACCGAGCATGTGAGCATTTCGCACTCGAGCACTTTGTGAAATACTGATCAAGTGAAGGAGCCGTGCCATCGAATATCCAAATCCACGTGCGTATCCGATATCATACGCAACTTGCCCACCTAGTTCCGTCAGGCGGAAGGACGGGAACCCCTGAAGTGTTGTGCTTTACGGCAGTGTGCCATTCGTGCACCCTCACTTGAGCAGGTCCTTCTGGTTTCGCGACTAATGAGGTCAAGGTTCACCAGTATACCCTCCTCATGTAGCGGAGAAACACTTCCTGGATATCTCGTAATCGAGTCTATTTACGGTTTTACTCACACGGCGTTGATTGTAAATGTCTACAAGACGCAGCCTTGGGCAGTGCAGAAGCAAGCCTGGTAACACATATCATCAGATCCAACACCAACGGGGGAATTGAGGGATTGGCATGGAGAATATCAAAACATAAGAACACCTGAGGCCTCGTGGCTGTGCAATGGTGTTTGTATCATCAAACCGCCAATGCGAAAGAGCCTGTTACAGTATGTTGGGTACCTACGCACCACAATGACGCACAAGCACGCGGACTAGCTTTGGTGCTAGGTTGTGGGAGAAGCTCTACTCGGCAGAATGACAAGCCGACAAGCATTGAAAACCCGTGCCAAGTCGATTTTGTCTTGGAACGGCCAGTGGACAGCCAAGGCCAACCGTGTTAGTGTAGTTTGTCGGCTCAAGAGTATGCTGTGGAGGCATAACTGATTGTTCTGCGCGGTGAAGCCTAAAACTGCAAGAAAATTTCTAGAAGAGCTTTTGTGTTAAGAAACACCCCTGTTGGTTTCTGACTCAAGCAATTGATGTTAGGAGGATAAGAGGACAAACACATGTGCTTACTAAAACTAACAGTCAGTCGATCCCTTACAAAAGGGCGACAAACAATGGGTAGGGGATCGACAAGCGCGATCCGCTAGCGCATCAGCGTTGCAGGAGTGACAACACCTGACCCATTCTCGTATTCGTTGGTCCGCGAAACGCCCCCGTATTGGCGCTCCTTAACTCTAGCTGCCAGTACCACGCCCCCTTTCCCTAGCACTGACACGAGAAAGGAGGGTCATTGTTAGGGATTCGACTCCTCAGGACAGGGACACATTACCTGTGACTGAGCCACGCTATTTGTTACACAGTTCAATTCTGCAGAGCAGTGACGTTATACAGAACCTTCTATCCCTGCTCAGGATGTAATTTCAAGGTCTTGACGCCGATCAAGCTGCCCTTGAACAATATTTTGCCAAACATGGGAGCTAACATTCAGCTGGAGAGGTGAAGATCAGTCCGACCCCTCCTACTGCCGGGAACCCGAGGTCCACGAGGGATATTAACTATGTATACCCAAGGAGTTGACAGACTGGAAGGTGCATCACTTCCAACCTGGTTGTGGTCTTGAGGCACTATTACGCCAATACCTCATTTCTCATGTCCTCGTCATCATGAAGTTTCATGTTCTGGCATTAGCTACATGCACCCTGTGCAGTGCTGCAGGTGTCAGACCGGCGGCAAGACAGACCTTCCAGCTCTTCCCCCACGAAAAAGCAAAAGCCGATGCCGAAAGCGCAGGAGTGTTCCAACCACAACCGGATCACGCAAACATCCGTAACAAGTCAGACGGCAAGACAACCGCCGATGTTGACTCTGACTTTGACGCCGCGGGAACCTGTACCGAACCAGCCGTCCGCATCGAATGGCGCGACATGTCCGACGACGACAAGAACAACTTCATCGGGGCCGTGAAATGCCTCCTGGGTAAACCTTCTGAAGGGGCGCAATACTCTGGCTCCCAAAGCCGATATGAGGACCTTGTGTCTGTGCACCAACAGATGACGGGAAGCATTCACATGGTCGGGCAATTTCTGCCGTGGCATCGGTACTATCTGTCGATCTACGAGTCGATTTTGAGAGACGAGTGCCAGTACGGAGGACCCATGCCCTGGTGGGATGAGGCAAAGGATGCTGCCGACTTTACAGCTTCACCTCTCTTTACAGATCAGTGGTTTGGTCCGATTCCACAGAAGACCGCAGATGGAGGGGAGACTTGTCTCGGTACTGGGGTAAGCATTCGTATTGTTTGTACGATGGTTATTCTGCTGACTGATATCAGTTCCCCATCACCCTACACATCGGCCCTGGATCTAGTTTGACAGATCGCTGTCTCGGTCGCGCTCTGGATGAAAGCTTGACCTCACAGTGTACCGCCGATTTTGCTAACTACTGCAACTCGTATACCGATTATGCAGATATGGAGAGCTGTGCTGAAGGAGGGTACGTGATACAGATGTCCCAACATTTTGCATCGGAATTTCGCTGACATTATCCAGTCCCCATGCTTACTGCCACAACGGCATTGGCGGTGCGATGAGCGATGTCGCTTCATCGCCCGGAGATCCTGTCTTCTTCATGCACCACTCCTTTATCGACCACAACTGGCGCATCTGGCAGAATGCAGATGCAGCTCGATTGTCTGAAGTTGGAGGCAATACCAAGCCGGACGGCTCGGGCCCGCCTTTGGACCTAGACTACGTCCTCACATCGATGGGACTACGAGATGATGTCACAGTGAGAGATGTTATGGATACTCTGGGAGGATATCTGTGTTATCGGTACAGCTACTAGACTCTCACTAACTGCAGAAACGTTGTAAAGTTCAGGGGCACAAAGCTGAGGGCCTGCCATCTCCAAGTTTTCCGACGAGTGATTCTGTCCTGAGGCAGTTCTGGATCCGCACGTGTCGTCTCGGCCTAGCACGATATGACCTCGCACGAAGCTCCTAGATCTTCGGGTCAACTGTTCTATATGCTGCTCTGTCAAAGTGGGCCAAAGGAGAAATGCAAGCACTCATCAATAAGTATAACAAGACTTTAGTGTCAAGTCCATGATTGAAGCTGTTCGTTTACTATAACTGCCAATATCATCTATAACCCAGAATAAGAATACATATAGAATCCTTCTCCTCCAATCGTGTTTTATGGAAGTATGGACCTTGCCTGCCTTATTAGGTGTGATATCCTCGCTCGTAGAGGCTAATCGATGAACCATTGTCAGGTATAGTTGGTGTGCCCACCGCTGGTTGAAGAGGATAGCGAAGGAGATCGGAATTTATGCAGCTATGAAGGCATTATCGAATATCTAGACTCAGGTTATCGGACCAGAATATATCGGTAGTGAGGCTAGGATGCGTCGAGTCTACTGGAGCACATCCTGTTGTAACACATAACTAGACTTAATGGACTAGTACGGAGTAACTTGAAGATGGGTACCTTTTTTCTCGTCGTCGACATTTCTTTGTCCCGTTCATCACAACTCACTTCTCTGCTACAGCGCCTGCACTGCTAGTGTTCGTTGGGTAGACCACGTAGCCAAAAGTTGGATAAACCTGCGCTAACTTACTATTGAGGGCGAGGAAGTACTCTGCAACTTGCCAGTACAAGGTCTATGCCCCTGCAACAGCCTGGCACCGGGAACTGGGCACCAAGCGCTTGCGTGGAACAGCTTGCACAGCAATAGTACAGAAACGAGCAAGGCAGCTGATAGGGAGGTCGTAGCCCTCGTCAATATGGCCTAGCGCCTGTTGACCAATCCCGTTATGTACGGCTACCTGTAATTACTCGATGCTGGTCGGCCACAGCCTAGGATCTGCAAGCTCGATGGAGGCCGGATGGATATCAAGGCGTTTCAGCAGGGTGTGAGGAAGTAGCTCGTTGATGTGTATCGCTGTATAAGCTACACGGCTGGAACACGACCTGCCGTTCTTGGAGACACTAGGTAGGGTAGGGACCTATCACTGTTACCCTAAACCTTGACGAAGGCTGGGGCCAAAAGTGATTACCCCCCCTCCAAACAAGGGTACCTTGCACAGTGTGACTCGAGCAGTTTCAATTACTGTATTTCTTAATTCTCAGCCAGAAGTATAATAACAAAATAATAATACTTTACTCAGTTTAAATTAATTAAAAAACATAATTTTAAGTAAAAATGTAAAGAGTGATAGAAATAAAGTTTTTTTTTTATTTATCTAGAGTATCTTGATTGAGAATAAGATGTTCACTCATCTCTTTGCTATTAGAGCCTTCTATATTTTAGGGGGTCTAGTTGCTAAAATCAGAAGCTTAACCCTAACCCTCACGGTAAGCGGCACTTGTACAGTGTACCCCTGGTTGTCGGGGGGTAATCACTTTTGGCCCCAGCCTTCGTACATGCCCCGCACTTGGTCGACCGNCCTTCACACTTGGTCGACCGCCTTCACACTTGGTCGACCGCCTTCACACTTGGTCGACCGCCTTCACACTTGGTCGACCGCCTTCACACTTGGTCGACCGCCTTCACACTTGGTCGACGCCAGCCGCCTTTGCTCAGCCATTAACAGAAAACATGCTCAATATCTCTTGTTCGTCCCCCTTGCCCATACTTGTAAGTCGAAGTGTTTTACTCAGTTGCAGCAATGCAATATTGACTGATGACAGAACTCATTGCGAAATGAAATGAAAAACGGTCAAAGTCGTAAAGGTTAAGCCGAAACCCCTGGCAGCTATTGAGGTGAGGGCGTTGACTGGGTCTTCTGGTGTATAGACTTAGGATGCATTTCTAGACGTAATTACTACTTTCAAGTCGAGGAGGGTGTATCATCCAAAAATCGCATTTCATTTCAGTTTGGTCGCTTTGATGTTTACTGACAGAGAGGTATCTTGGTTTCAGGCCGGGGTTATAGTATCAACAGTATTCATTCCAGACAGAAGCATAATACCCATTACATAACCATGTTATCACCTGGTAGCTTGTCTAACCCTACGAGCGCATGAATTAGCATCCTCAACCGATCACAGGGCAAAGGAAGAAAGAGCAAGCAACTTACAGCCATCAAAGTTCTCTCCAACCATATCCTTGACGGTGCACTTATTCTGCTCCGCGATACTCTGCGTCTTGAGCATAGGTGCGCTGACATACGTATGCCCGTCCATCGCCTTCTGGAGGCTGTCCCCCTTCCACCCGAAAAGATAATCAGCATGGCTCGAGAACCCGGTCTGATCGGCCGTCGACCACACGAACGGCTGATCCTTCGCCCAGGCCTCCTTGTCGTTATTGAAGGCGCTCGTGTCCCACACGGTCTCGAGCATCAGCTGCGGGATCTTGACCGGGTGCGTGGCCGGGCACGGGCCGCCGGACTCGAAGGTGCCGCTCTCGGGGTAGGCGACGTGGTCCTGGTGGTTGGGGCTGTCGACGTTCTTGCCGTCCCAGCACGTCGGGAACCGGTGGTTGGCCATGATGCCGAGCTTGCAGGGGGTCTTTGGGAAGTCGATGGTCTCGGGCGTGCGGCTGGCCTGGTTCTCCATGCAGGTGTAGCTCAGCTGGCGGTACTTGCGGGCGCCGTCGCGGTTCGTGACGGACGCGTCGCCTACGAGCATGCGGAAGCCGGGCTTGAAGGCTGTCACCTTTGACTTTTGCGCCGTGTCGAAGAGGGCGTCCGACATGTAGTACACCACCATGCCGCCCTTGGTGCCCTCCATGCCCGCCTGGGGGATCTGCGGCACTCGCTTGAAGGAGCCGTTGGCGGCGCGGAAGAAAAGCACCGCCGTCCAGTAGTTGGAAAAGTCCTCGCTGAATTGGCAGGTGGTGCAAGTCGAGAGGGCGGCAAGGTCGTGGGTCGCTGGGTCCATAGAGATGTTGAAGGAGTTCTATCGGGACGGAAAGATGAGTACGGGGTCTTAGACTACGTATAAGGACGTTAAGTACGTACGCCTCCGATGATTTGGTGAAGATGGGGCGAGGGTGATACGCCCGGGTTCACAAGAGGATCCAGCCGCTGCACAGTTAGCTGCGAGCATCCAAACCGGAGCAGTGCGGTAGCGGGCGCTAAGGCGCCAAGGCCGGCGATGAGAGTGCTTGTCTTCATCGTGAGGACTCGCGGGCTACGACTCGGGGTTTCGATATCAGATTGTGAAAGTTTGGTGATGTAGGAGAGACATGCGCTGGAGGCTCAAAGTGGGAACTAGCAGTTGTTTTGACATTTCTAACCTTGGGTCAGTCCGGGGCACCTAACCACAACTGCCGATATCTGGTACTGACAAGACTCCTAAATGAGACCAGGCTCGAGATCGAAGCTATGTCGTCGGGTAATATAACGGTGCTCTCTGATACGGCACATGACCTAGGTGAGTCTTTGATGACGGCTAATATACAGTCCGGCAATAGTGAGGGCAATCGCACTCTGGCCTTGGCGCCTCGTGGGTGTTAACCACTAGATGGTTAGAGAGCCGATTGTCTTGTCTTCAAGTGCAGTCAGCGCTCCGCCTACTGCTCCTCTTCTCATTGGGCTATCCATTTCAGTTCGCGACAGGTTGAGTTCAGATCAAGTAACTGTAGGCCCATTGCTCTCAGCTTCACGTATGAGGTTTGGGAGTAGGAAGCAGTCGTTTTTAGACGATTCAGCATGTCTGCGTGACGTCGAGAGCACTTCTCACGAAGGTATAGACATAGTAATTGACTGAGATCCAGTGTTCGCAGTCTTTACCTCTTCCCTAAGTCTCTCAATATTGTCGATCCCACATCATGAACTGAAGGTAAGTCTAATATTCGGAGAACAAGCGACGCGCGTCGCTTCCAAGCTTTTGCTCAAACTTTAAGCTTGGATGGACGTCCCTAAGACGGTTGCAACAAGTCTTGGGACGACTTGTCATTGGAGGTCATGGTCCCCGCACAACTTATTCGACCGGGCAATAGGCTTTTATATGGCGAATAGAGGCTATACCGAGGCAACCAAAATCTGTTTAATCAGGAAGAATCATGCATCATATAGTGCTGACCTTTCCTCTTCAATATCCTCTTACAGCATCTGCTCCACGGCACTGCATCCCAGCACCATTACATCTGATCTGCTATTGCCACCCGCAGCCGATCTTTATCTTTGCAATCCTGCAACACCAGCCCGCGTTCTATTTTCTCACCGACTGCCAAGACCACGATACTTCCCTCCATCGACTCATCCCATTCCACGCATCGATACCACAAACGGGAAGAAAGATTCCAGAGAAGAAGACCATATAGAGATGAAGATTCCCTTCGCCCTCCTCGGCCTAGCCCTCTGGCTCGCAGCCGTCCAAGCCCAACAGGCGACAGAGTGCACATCCGACCTGGTCGTGACGGACGACTGCACCGATGTCGTGAACCCGATAGCTTGCTACAACCAATACCGCTGGAGCACGCGCACGCTCTCCTGCATCGAGGGCGCAAACGATACCGACAGGAAGAGGAAGGTGAGAGAAGAGACTCCCTCAGCACTATGTTTTGAGCAGAGGGTAGCCGTACTGACAAGAAGATTCTGCTGGCAGGCTTGCAAATGTTGCAGCTGTATTGGGACTGTCATGTGTAATTGGGTTAAGACGCAGAAGTATTGTTAAAGGGCGATGACTCGAAAATTCAGGAGTCTGGAAGAAGGTGCGGGTTTGCTGGACAGAAGGAAGAGCGTGAATAAGAAGATAAAACGTCTGCTGTTAAATGCCACCGTATGAAGCCGTTGAGTTCGGATGCTTGGTCCCTGGTTCAGCGTCTGTCATGAATAAACTCAACTTGTTATCAAAACCCCACCAGTAAAACCTCAGTCTAGAGTGGACATGGCGGCGCTTATGAAGAGAACTCTCGTTTTGATGTGCTGGTAGAAACTGAGTCATGCGAATTGTGCTAACACTCCGCCGACACTCCCTAGATATGTCAATGAAGCTCTATTCTCCGCTCCCGCCACATCAATTTTGAGTCCTACGATCCAATATGAATGGCATTAAACCTCTCATAGGCTCCATCAAGACCCTGTTGCATTTCCATTGGGCAACGTGTGATCCGAGGTGCCGGCACGTGCCGAGCATTGTTCAGGCCTTAGGTGTCACCATCAGTAGCACGTCCACCATATACTGCAGCTCGTGGCGTGGTATTACACCACCCATTCCTTTGAGCTGTCCGCTGACCCGTTCCTGAACTGGCTGTGGGAGCTGTAGCACTGTATATGTGTGTTGTGTGTTCGGTCCCTGAAAAGTCTCATCCGAAGCATGGGAGGGCTCGACGTGTCTCCATCACTGTCTGTGACACCTTACAGGGGATCACCCCAGCCAGCCCAGTTTCCACAGAGCGCTGGAAGAGCAGGAGTCATTACTATTTCTGCTATAGCGAGGTGCGGATGTCTCCGCGGCAAATAAGGCTGGCCAAACCGCCACGTCACTGACCTATGCGCCTAGAAGAGTCTAGTGCTGGTTCCGGTCGAAACCATCCAGGAACAGAGGCCGTGGGGCCGACCAAGGGATTGGATATTTCTATGAAAGCGCGCCCTGAGCGGCTTTGCAGGAGATCTTTGGGACTCCGTGCTGTTAGCCGCCGGTCATGACATTGCAGTTTTCCGTGAAGAATGCCCTCGCGTTCCTCTGTACAACGACCTCTACACACGCCAACGGTTTGAGCAGCTCTGGGTGGGCCGCGAGCACATGTGTCCATACTGGAATGACTGTATCTACCCTGCAGAAAGTGAAAGTGGCCTTGGTCGAGTCAATCTACCAGGGTGCGATGAAGACGATTCGGATGATGGGCTTTACCCTTGGTGGCCGTAACTGGGCCACATCTCTGAGTGACAGCCAGACGAGACTTGCGTGTTCGATGCACTTCAAATTTCAGCACCTGCCATCAATGATCAACACGACCACCCTGCAAATACCTATGTACATCGATACTCGGTCACGAAGTGCAAAGGGTCAAGCAGCAGCACCGCAAGCGCTATGGACTTGGCAAGCACTGGGTTCTTGATCACGATAGCATAGTCATGTCATGCAAATCAGATTCAGACAACGTCGGAGTCATAGCACCGAAAAGCAGCACAGCATATGCCCAAAAACCATGTGATGCCATGCCGACAATGTTATGCAATCTGCTTCAAAAGAGCCCAGCCTGTATAACCGTCCGCCAGCGGGATACTCGCCACTCACGCAGCCAAGACTTCTTATAAACAGCCAGCATCCTTACCCTCGGCAACAGCCCACGCTCCTCTAGTAACAGGCACTCACAGGTCCCGGACATCCATAACCGAACCGAAATGTCAACGCCCAGACTCACGGACTCATTGTCTCCCACTCGTACTCGAAGACCATTCTTCCACTGGGATGAACGACAAGGAACAAGACTCCCGGTCATCACCGCAGAAGAAGCGATAGTCGCGCGTCCATCTGTACCTCACTGCAGCGCAGGCGACCATCTTTCCTCGGGACTTCATCTCGGGGAACTCTTCTCGGAACCGGCGTCGGGCTTCCGTGCAGTATGACTTGGCTGTTTTGTGTTCACCGATGAGGAGCCCGCAGTGCTGGCAGTGCATATCGCGGAAGGTAACGACGCAGCCACATCCTCGCGTGTTTTCGGCGCGTGGTAACGAGGTATGTTTTCGATTGTGGGCGTTGTTGTGGGGAGTGCCTTGGGCATTGTCATGGGCCTCGTTATCGACGTCGTCCTTCATTTCGTCCTTGACCTTGTCATGGGCTTTGTCGTGAGCTTTGTCTCGAACTTGATCTTGAGGGTCAAAGGGGGTTGAGGTGGTCATAATGGTCGCCATCTGTCCGTCGACGAAGCGAGACTATGGTATCACGATCTGTTGGCACCGATGTTAGAGTCATCACGAACGGCCGGAAAGAAGTTGAGGAAGGATGGAAGACTGACCTATTGATACTTGCTTCGCTTATTATACGCTCTGTGTGATCTGCCGCTTTGCCTTGGGAGCAAGAAGCGATGAGATTATCGAACCTGATGGTAGCCGACGAGACTCTATTTTGCTCTGGTATGAATGGCAAATTGCTGACCGAAAGTTGCGGAGAGCAAACAGGTGAGAGGTTCTGTACTGACATTCTGCGAGAGAAGTGAAGACTTCGAAGCAATCGTGGATGCCTTGCTTATCGTACCACATTCACTGAAGAGAAGGGGGTTCGTTCTAGGCCATGCACTTTCTAGCTTTACCTTGGATATAATTTCAGGCCGAACTTCTCTATCCTACCTTACTTAGACAAAGAAAAGTGAAACAGAGTGTTACTACCTGGCAGTATGATGCTCGATGATAGCACGCCGTGTGGCAATATGCTCCAGTTGGTATCTTGGTCAATCTATTTTCTTACCTGATTTTTCTTCACAAGCTCCATCACCCAAGTCTGATCAAGCCGTTTCAACTTGATCGCGAAACCACTCCGGAGCCGAACAACGTTTCTTGGTACCACACCAGCCAAGGTGAAGCTGCATCCATTCTTGTTTAGCGCCATCGCAAAGGGGGGCCTTAAACAGATAAGGCTTACTAGGATCATGAGGAGGAGCCATTCGTCGGGCGTCGGGACAGGGTGTGACTTGACTAGCCAACTCCTTCAACCAGATTCCGCAGCCACGGCAATGTTGGTCCCGGAAGACGACCTGGCACCCGCACGACATGACTTTTGCTCGTGTTGTGCAGTAAGTTGGACGTATCAATTTCTTCACTGAAGGGTCTGATACGGCATGCTCGGAAGCAGATGTGGTCACAGTAAGAGGCTTCGAGATGGATTATATAGTACATCACAACCATCTGTCCTTCAGAAAGGTTCAATGGCTCTGTTTGGAACAATGCATTGTTGCCGGAACTCCAGTCTTTGAATGTTTAGGCTCCGTCTATCACTGTCTGGCCACAACGCAACAAGAAGCCTGTACACACCTATGAAAGGAACAAAGAAGAAGCATCAACGTCCCAAAGCATGAAGACATATCTAGCCATGTTTACTAAGCCGACATGCTATTAAATCAAATGCTAGAGGTTAACATACGTCGCTACTGGCAACTCAACCAGACACGGACAACAAACCAGTTCAAGTTCCTAGGGCTGGAAAGGTATAAGCGCTGCTAATCCGCTTAAGCAGTCGTCACATGGGTTGGCCTTAGAAAGCAGCAAGCCAATACGTTTCCTGACACATCCAGAGTCAAGATAAAATCAGGAGACGTGAAAGATGTAATGTAAGACGAGATGGTCCTCTACAGCGACGTGCCAGCGGGTAGACTCCACACAAGCCCCGGAATACGTACGACTAGCGTATGAATAGTCATTGCTGCTTTGTTAGATAATCCCAGTGCTCATATCGCTGCCAGAAAGCCATGTTCTTGCGTAGTTGTTCGTCTACTATGAGAGATGTGCGTAACTTGAGAGGGTGCCGGGTACCGAGGTGGGCAGAGCGCATTTCCTGTATGGAGGACTCAACGTCATGGCAGGCCATGGCCGCGGTTTAATATGAACCGAAAACCCATCAGTAGCCGTTGCGGAATTTGAATATAGTGTTTTTTTGGCTTTTATCCAATTACACATGCTGATCGTAGAGCACTGTCATATGTGGCGCGGGGCAAGCGATTTTGCCGGTGTTCTTTTTCGAAGGTACCCTAGCACTGCGACGACCATGCCCCTCTGCCGACGCAGGGGGGACAGATATATATGAGCGGAAGATCGACCTTGGCATGCATTGCCATTCCCAGCCAAGCATCTCCCATAACCTCGAGGATTTCCCGCGCGAGACTCTTCGCAACAACAATTCACCATGCGCCTGCCCGACGCAGCTCTCGGGGCAATCGCCATGGCCTCAACGGCCTCGGCACAGTGCACCACAGACATCCTCACCTCGGCAGCCGACACATATATCGCAGCCCAAGAGAGCGGATCGCTGACAGACCTCAACAAGCTCCTGTCCTCCAGCAACTTCACGTACATGGAGAACAACAAGGCGGCCGACCTCCCGACCGGCATCCTCAGCAAGGCGCTGAAGCTCGACCACAACCGCACCATCACCGACCTCGTCCAGTGCGCCTCCTACACCGAGCTCATCTCGACGGCCGGACCGTACGTCATCGGCACGCAGATCCGGCACGCGGACGACGGCTCGAGCATCAGCACCATCGACAGCATCGTGGCCACCACGGGCGACTGGGGCTTCAACGCGCAGTCGACGCTGACGCACGTCGCCACCGAAGACTGGGGCCCGCTGCCCGCCGACCAGCAGTCCGACCGCGCTACCCTGCAGGCCGCCGCCGACGCATATCTGGACATGTGGAGCAACAGCTCGGCGCGCGCGGCCGTGCCCTGGGGCACCCCCTGCGCCCGCACCGAGGGCGGCGCGTATACCTCTCCGTCGTGCCAGGCGGGCGCGCCGACGACGGGGAACCCGGCGCAGAAGGTTACTATGCGGCGTTACGTTATCGACGAGACGGTTGGGTCCTGTGACGTGCTCAACTCTTTTGCTGGGGCGTTGCCGGATAGTCACGAGTTCCGGCTGATTTCGGGAAAGCTCAGACTTGTGCATACTATAACGGTTTAGAGACTTGCGACTTCTGAGCTTATTTTAAACGGAAAAGTTATAGCTTACCTCTGATCAAGGTCTCCGATTAGAAAAGTGGAATCTGAGTTCTGATAGGCTTCCAAGGCGCAGACTGTTACGGTGGCAATCACAAAAATTAGTCCATCTGAAGTGCGAGGCCAAGAAGATTGAGACGCAGTAGGTTGATCTAAGCCAGTGCCGTTTTTATGCCATACTCTAAGTCTATAAAGAGTTTCCTAACCAAATTGATACCTGATACCTGTCTTCAAAACGGGAGCTGCTCCGTGTATATGTGGCGCCGATATATGCTGAAATGGGAGGATCCGAGGCTAACGAGGTTTTCGTTGCCAGCCGGTCTTCCACTTATCCTCTTTAAACCGCGGAAAGATGTGCGCCTCAGTGTTGAACACGATCTCATGGAGAGGAAGGAAATCTGTCGGCGAGAACAAGAGATAAAGATATTTGAGCGTCTCGGACTACAAAAAGAGTTAGCACTACATGATCTTTCCAGCTCATCTGAGCCATAACTCACCAGCCAAAAGCTCTCCATATTATCCCTCTTCGGCGGCGGAATAGCATTAACATTGTTCAGCGACGTGTACCCCTTCCCATCCCCAAGATTCGTGTACTCCTCAAAGGCGCGGAAGATCTTCCACCCCCACTCGCGATACAGCGGATCCTCCGTGATCCGCCAGAGCATGAAGAGGCTCTCCACCGTCTCCGGACGCTGCAGGTTATGCGCATCGAGCGGCTTGACGATGAAATCCTCTCTCCAAGCCGCCAGCGAGTCCTTGGTCGCGCGGCCGGGGCGCTCACCCGGCCGCGGCTTCAGGTCCTCGCCGGCGGCGTTGAACCACGCGATTTCTGGGGCCAGGCCGGTGGCCGTCACGGCGTACATGCCCCAGCAGGTTTTCATGAGGTCTCGGGCGAGCGCGATCTGACGCTCTTTTTCGGCGGTCCAGCCGGGCGTCTTGCGGGCTTGGGTAAGAGTATGGCCGCCTGTTGCTCCGAGGGCTATAGATCCCGGGAGGAAGCAGACCAAGTGGTCCATTTTTGGTGACAGGCTGCCACCAATCCCTTGAGGTAACTCGCCTACAATCTTGAGTCCGGCGTTTTTGGTTGGCATGATGAGGTGCTTCTCGATACCGGCTAAGGCTTCCTGCCACATGTCGAGGTAGATGGGTTCTTGGCCGGAGGTTTGGAGGTATTGCTTGATTAAGTATTCTTCGGATGGTTAGCAATCTGTAGTGCATAGTGACAGAGTTCGTCTTACCATAGTACGAATCGCCGCGGCTCCCCAGCCGGATCTCTCTACTCGTGAATCGCCCAGTATCTGGGTGTACATAAATGGGGAGGAGGCCAGCTTCTGCCCTGTTGCCATCCAGGACTTTCATAACTTGTTCCGCCTTGCGCCAGTATGTTTCATTCCCGGTCAGATAGGAAAGATACTTCATTTCCAACTGCACAGTGCCGGCCTCTGCCATTGATGAGGTACCTCCATGATGGGACGGAAGTCCCACTTTTCGTCCGAGGTGAACGCTCGCATAGGGTATCCCTGATTTGGACTCGTAGGCTGGTAAGAGCCTCTCGGCAAGGTCGACAGCCTTGGCCATGTACACGGTATCTCGTCGTGACGAGAGTTCGGGAAACCTTACGGCGAGGTAATGTGCCGATAGCAGACCACCAAGCATTCGAATGGTGGTCTCGAACGTGTTGACGTCCTGATCTTGGTCGTAGGTCAAGCTCCTATGCAGCCATTTCCGCGAATCCGCAAGCGGACCGGTGAGGTTCATTACCATCATGGTAGATAGGCTGTCGACTATGATCCATCCGAGGCCCTTGGGACTCATATGCGAGCCCCGTTGTGTGACTGGATGGTATACATCCTCCCCTGGATATGAGGGCGGTAAAGGTCAGTTGCGGACGCTCAGTGGCAGAAAGTAGTGCTTACCCCAGGCATGCTGGGCATATGCATCCCAGCTCGTCACGAAGGCCTGTTTGACCTCCTCCCGTCGGAAGTCCCAATCAACAAAAATGGCCCGGTAATGGCTGAAGCCAATTGGATTGTCATTCACGGTCTCAATGCAGTGCATTACCACCCAAGAGAGGGCAAGGGTGATGCCGAATCCATTGAGGAAGCGCTGAACCCGCTTTAGCCTCTTCGGAGTCAGTAAAGATCGCAGTAATCCTGGTGGAGCTGCGTCATGGTCCGTCGTGGTACTTCCAGACACGATCTTCCCTTTCGGGACGGGACTGGGGCCTTCGTTGGCCTCGCTACCACTATCCATAGCTTCGTTATTGAGTCTTAAGTTGGCATCGGAGGCGGAGCGACGCGCGGAATACCCATCTAACCCTCCTTCTTGGTGTGTGCTTGTTAGATCTTGTCACGCGTATATAAATAATGCTAGGAATGGATAAACATAGCAATGTAGAAAGTGACGTTGGTTTAAGGTAAAGGAGTGCAGATTGTCGAGTTTCATGGTCTGTATCGCCAAGCCCCTAATTTAGCGATTCACGTGCAAATACTGGAGCGGTCAACCTATCGTAGGGCTGAACCACTCGCCCTTTTAGCGGGAGGTACGTACCTCGCTTCGTGTTCGTGTCCACCCCAGCCTTTGATCCATGGGTGGTGTATGCCGCATTTAAATCATGCAAAGCCATCTCTAAGTCAAAGCAAGGACACGCAAATAGCTTGAGTGAGCTGGCGGTGTTTTGGTTCTCATCAAACCATGAGCATCTTCTTTTCTGAAGCGATGTCATCTGAGGTAAGCCAAGGTTGACACCATTTCTGATGAAGAAATCTGAGGGAGGAAAAGGGCGGAGACTTGATAGACAGAAAGGCAGCAGGTTTGATGCGTTGTATCAAGTCAGACCAGCGCCTTTGGTGAGGAAGGAGCGTTTAGGGTTAGGATTAAAACGTGGTGGCCAGTGAAATAAGTAAGGTGCTAAGAGAAGTCGCTGCCCTTTCAGCGCGACCCATGGCCAATCACCAGAGCATTAGGAAGGAACAGAGGAAGGCTCTTTCCCCTGGAAACCCGAGTTCAATGATCCTGCTACGGAGATTTCCATTCATGACGTCGGGTGTGGTCTCAAACTTTGCGAAGGGAAGAATTTCCCAACGTCACCACAACTTCACCGAGACGGCAGACAGAGCCGAAGACTCCCAGGTTACTCCCACTTCGGCACAGCCCTGTTTCTTCCTTGATAGAATTACCCGACTCTTCCATTGAATCGTTCTCCGGGTTCTCCAGAGCACTGAGGCTGCGTCAAGTCTTTGCACGTGGACCGTCGCCTTGCTTTACAACAACCCAGTTCGAGACAGCAATCCGCACCTTGGGGATTTCCACAGCCTTATCAAACAGCTCCCCACATCAAAAGCGAGGTGGTTATTCTTCGTCGTCTCATCACCCGTGGTAAATTTTCACTTGGTCTCAGCCGAGCCGTTTTCTGACCAGTATACCGTCTTTGTCCACCATAAGTAGCCGTTGGCCATTACACCGCTCACTTCTCATCTTCACAATGGCCAGCACAAAGCATCAGCAGAGCCCGAGTAATGCTGCGTCAGACCTTGGCGCATCTGAGGTGGTAAAAACAACCAATAATAGCGTCGGAAATGAGGCACCGTCCGCGGGACTGATGGACGCTCGTGTTCAAATCACAACGAAAGTCGGCTCAACTCGAAAAGCAGAGCGCAACGACCCCAAGCCGGATGGAAGAACATCAAGCAATACTGTCATCGCCACAAAGACGCAGGAGGAACTCGCAAATGACGCAGTTGACGGCAACGAAGAGTACGTATGCTGTCTATTCCATTGTTAAGAGTATGGTTAGACTAACATATTCATGGTGTCAACCACAACAGTCTCGATGCCGACATGAATGATGCACCATCCGTGGGCTTACATGATGATCATGGATACAGCGACAGCGACGAGGACCATGGTTATAGTGATGATTCATCCGACGGTGGTGATGAGTTCCCATGGCTGGAGAGTATCTATGCTACGGCCACGTGTGCCACAGCAGACGGCGAGTCGGCCTCAGAGAACAAAAAGATCGGAAGTTGTCAGGCATGGCTTATTCGCCGTGGCCAAATCCGTCATTCTTTCTGGCAAAGCCTCGAGGAGCCATCGCAAGAGCTGGCTCTCCTTGCCTTCACTCTGTTCGACAGATATGGACGTTTGGACCCGCAGTACTACAAGCACGACATCACAAAGGGCAGCGGTGTGTGGGGAGCTGAGCTGGACCGGGGAGATATTCTCCTTTTGGAGATAATCCGGGTCGATAAAGAGTGGCGTCGGCGCGGCATTGCAACGAAAATGGTCAACGCCATTCTTGAAAAGACCGTGAAGAAGGTGCCAGAGAACAGGGGATTCTTCGCCATCGTCAACCCGGGTGTCATTAACCCAGAAAAGGACCAGGCGGAAGATTACGTTACTTTCTTCAGAAGGGAGATGCCCATCGCCCTTAGTTTCTGGCGATCGGTGGGCTTTAGGAGGGTTGGCAACTCGTCCTGGTTCACCTTCACAGACAAAGCCGATCATCCATCAAGACACTTGGAGCCTGCTCAAGACTGGAACAAGCCTGACCAACCAGAAACAGTCATTCTTTCTGACGCTGTCAAGCATCTCTTCGCCACACTCACTGAAAAGTGGATCAGTGACGCACAGTGTGTCACTTTGCTTCTTTTGACGCTTCCGGATGATCCCAAGGACGCAAAATGGTTATCGGTTGACCACTGTGGGGATACCTTCCTTCACGTCGCCGCGATGTCATCTAGGGTCGAACCGGTCAGGTTTCTCCTCACACAAGTCCCTCAGCTTGCTACCAAGCGGAACAGGAAAGGCTACACTGCGCTGGATGTCTTGCAGGTCCAGCTGGAGACATTAAGAACCAGACACCGATACCAGGTTGTTATGTCTGACGTGTTTCGTGGTTATTGTGACGCGAGCATTGCATGCTTGGCCGCCCTGCAGAACATCGATACGATCGGCCTTTCAGATCTTCCTGTGCAAGTCGTCGAGGCAGTCTCGACAAATACGGATGAGCAGGTCCCAAATATTCCCGATGACACTGTCACCCTGATCCGCCAGACTTTGAGACTCAAGTACGGTTGTACCTGCGAACAATGTCTCGGTGGATTTTTGAGCCCTCGTATGAGGTTTGCACTTCTCTGCGAGGCCGAATTGAATCACGACAATTTCAATCAGTGCATGGGATTTCTGGACGGCCCAACGTGGGTCGATGGCAACGAGCACCTGCTGACATTCCTTCCTGGCCGTGTTCGAGAGAACCTCAAAACAAACAAGTCGATGCGCCAGGGTTTCACTAACATCTGTGATCTCTTTGCGGAGTGCCTCCGACGGATCAGGCTCCCACTGGTCAGTGAAATCAACAAGATTAGACAGGAGCGTCACGAGTGGCCTCCAGTGACGCAGACATTTCTTGAGCGTGGAGGCTCCGTATCATCAGTGGCAAATATACTGTTCCAGTGTGCCATGGATGAAGACGAGTGGGCTGGGGACGGCTCTCACCGCGACTTCTTTGAAAAAGAGATTGACCAGATTCCTGCGTGCCGCAATGATCACGAGTTTGGGTTCGTCAGTGGTACGTGCGGCTATCAAAGGATTGTGCAAGATGGTAGCCGTTTTCTCGGCGGTTTTTGAGCTGGACGCGGAACAGGTGAACGCCTTGGCTGTTGCCCCTTCGTCCGTCGACTCACTGCGACGTATTTTACAAGCATGCTTAGGAACCTGCAACTGGCTATACGGGAATTTTAGGGGCGAGCTTTTGATGTGTGAAAAGTGAGACGGAACGTGGAACCTTGCCACGGTCTTCAGTTGTTGGCCTTTCCCCATTTACTTGCTGTCACGTATATGCTTTAAAATTACAACGTTCTTTGCTGCAAAGTTTTCACCCTCATTCTGAGGTGACTGCTGCCTCAAGGTCAGATCACTTTCTGCCCATGCAGCAGTTCCACTGTGAAACGTGATATGGAAGCATCGTGTTCGTTTAGTCTACATCGAAACTTTCATCACAACGAACAGCAGCACCATTGGGACGACCCGAAATCTCACATCTTCTCCTACCAGTCCTAAGTGCTTGGCATGCTTTTAAACGCCCTCGGGCTTCTTTATACCCGGTATCAAAAGGGAAGAAGGTTCACGGGGAAGATTGACTGCACTGCGAGAGGCACTCGCCAGGCCCGCTCGTTGTTTCGCTAAGTTGTTATAACCAAGGGTGGCGGCAGCGACAATTATCGAACCGATCGAAAACCTCATCTGCAGAGCCTCGGTACACGCACCTTGGAGCGCGAGAGGAACTATCTCGCTGTGTAGGCAGGGCAGTGAAGCACAAAATAAACGCCTACAAGTAACGCAGCAAACATGGCTGGCATGTCCCAGTACCTGTCCATGAGGATGCTGGTTGGAAGTAAACATCGGGAAAGTGCTACGTGGCCGTAGGAAGGACGATAGTGCTGTGGTAGTGGAAGCGGCACAAACTCGGAGTAAGCGGATTTGAGAATATCGACGACTACGCTCATAATTGTTACCTATCCGTCTCGGGAGTACAGTATTCGGCTATAGTCTGAGGCTTTGGCCGCGGCCTATTTTCTGACTCCGGTACATGGCTGTTTCTGCACATTCATTCAGTAGTACGTGCTTCTCCTTAAAGTCAGCAACGGTTAGGGTATCTGCCTCGTACTAGTACAGAAGTGGCACAGAGAAGTGCCGTACTATGATACAGCATTATTTCTTGGACCACCCACCCAACCCTGTGTCTCCTCCCACTCGACCAATGACATGGACGCCGAAAAGTAACGGGCATGTGTTTCGCCGTTGTCGAGCATAACTCCTAATTTTCGTGCAATGGTCGTTGCCGTGGCCCGTCCCCTGCCACTCTCTCCCTCGACAACCAACATGCCCTCGCAAACCATGTGCAAGAAATCATGAAAGAATTGAGTGCATCTCGGGTCGGCCCGTAATTTGACAATGAACTTCAGAACAAGAGCATTGGTAAGTCTAAGTTATCTCTGTATAGTCTTGAATGGGAGAAACTCTTTAGAGAACTGACCTCATGTACTGTTGCCTTGACCTCGGCCCTTGTGGGTTGGCCACTTTCGTCCAACTGGATGTTGAAGAATCGTCCAGTTCTCATTCCGAATAAATCAGGGTCGGGCGTGAATCTCTTGTCGAGAAACATATCAATCTCTTCCCAGCCACCGAACCACCAGGCAGCAAACTCAAGATAGACGCAGCCAAGTCCCCAAATATCGTACGAGACATTACGTATGACACCATCGGACGGTGGCAAACGTGACTCTGGAGGACAATACATACGCGTGTAGAGCGTCTTCTTCCAGAGGATCGAGTCCTCCGTGTTGAATTCAGCACATCCAAAGTCGGTGATCTTTAGCGTACCATTGATGGGCCATTTGTCCGAGCTATTATTCCGAGGGAACCAGAGTATGTTCTGGGGTTTGATGTCACCGTGGCGACAATGCAACAATCCCGCTCCTCTGTTTTGACTTGTTATCGAACTCCTCTTGGTATGTGGTTGGAAGTTCTTTTCGAGATCGAGAGAGTTGTAAATGGAGTCCCCCGAGCGAGTCGGATATTTGTTGATGGCTTGAAGCGCGCTAGCTAAACCTGCACACTGTTTGGCAAGCCAATATGCAGTGTCCGGATCACTCTGACAGCTGTTGGCCTTCCAGAGCCCCAAGAGGTCATAGGTTGCCAAAGGGAATATGAAGTGGTAGTAACCGCCTTGTTCGTAAGCAGCCAGCAGGACTGTAATATGAGGATGAGGGTTCTTGCTCATACATCTCAATATTCGAAACTCACGTATAAAATCATTTTTATCCCGGGATCGCAGGCGCTTGACGGCGGAGAGATGCCCTTCTGGTGCCTTGTTTGAAACGAAGTCGTGGAAGTCGTGGTGGTCGGTTGGTATCGCTGCTTCGTACACTACAGCGGACACGCCTCTCGAGATCTCCTTCCAACTGGGGAACGGTAGCACGGCTTGTTCAGGGATTCTATAGCAAAGTGCCAGTTTCCGCTCGTCTTGTCCCAAAAAGGGTGCTAGCATAATCCATTGGGTCTCCTCGAATCTGGTGACGGTAACATGTCTCCACCTCCCAAAGCACTGCAAAGGGACCTCTGAACTGCTCTTGCGTCTTAACGCCCAAGGCCGATGACGTTGATTTGTCTCTACTTTCTGAAGAGGCAGGTCAGCATCGCATACTCCCTCCTCCAGGAATTGATGGATGCGAGATGGTCTCTCAATAAGGAGAAGAATTGCCAGGATTTTGCGATAGCTTTTCCCCTTAACTTTTGACTGAGGAGGAGCTGGACGATCGGCTTCAGGATAAAAGCGACCATCCTGCTCGATCGTGCCACAAATCTTTCGTGCGTCATCGGTTGTCCTATGAGGACCTGCAGAAAAATGTGTCTGAATGCGCTTGATGATATTCTGTAATTTTTTGAGCTCCGCTTCGACTGACGATTCATTGACGACCAAAGGAAGCTGGCTATTGGGTAGAAATCTTTGGTTTCCAGACGCTGCAGACTTGACCATGACCTCATGAAGTGCATCTTGGAGATGCTCTGAGCTGTGGTTATACTCGTCGATATGTTTATCAGAGTCTGTCCGCGTCCTTGCCTTGAATTGAAGTTGGGTTCCTAGGTCCGTGACCTCACTAAGCACTGGCTGGCTTATTAGAGGGGATATAACAGGAACGCCCTTGCCCCTCATTGGGGCTCTAGCAACAAGCAGCTCATTGGGGCTCGGATCCGGGTCTTGATTTCGTCCTGCACAATGGCTTTGTTCGGGCTCCCGTGAGGCAAATGCTGTGTCCGCGTTTTGCTGACATAACTCTTCTTCCAAATCACTTTCGACTAACTTTGGGCTGACAAACTCGACCCGCCGACGACTGCTGGGCAGACCCAAACCCAGAAGAACCTCATCTTCGTCGTGGATGTCCGCTCGCCCTGCGTCGGGAGTGATAGTGAACTCATCACTCAGGCTCTTCATGGTGCCGAGCGTCAGGCTAGTTCGGTGAAGCGGCAGATGACGATACGCCCGAACGGGATAATAGTTGCACAACAAATAAATAAATGCAGAATTAGGCGTACGCCTAGATAGAGGAGGCTGGGCCCAATAAATAACAACCAGCATGAAGTGCCCAGGTCGGAGAGTGCCTAGGTCTAGAGTAGTATTGTCTGCACTGACACTCGAGGAGCAACTGATTGCCCGGTGGCTTGAACAGACTCGACCAGGCTCCGGCCCGGAAAAGTCGCAAGGCATCTGTTTCTGATAACACGAGGGTGCCACGCCGCATACCCCCAAAATTCAGCTGACTGGTTGTGGGTGCCCACCTCGGCCTGGTTGTCGCTGTGGCTTGGTGGCGTGTGACAGACGCTCCGATGAGGCAGATTTCCTGAAGACTCTGTCATATAAATGAAAGAGCTGACGCAGCCATTTAACTCAACGATTGTGCGCTCATCGGTTAAGAGTATTTCTATTTTTTTCTTTTTTTTCCTGTCTAGTTTTTGTCCGTCCGTGTGTATCCCGGATCCGTCTTAAGCGTCGAGTCACAGTAGGATGCTACTCCAGGACGAATGCAACAAACACGCACCATCAAGGGCGGCGACCCAGGACATTCCGCTGGCAGATATAGACCCTAAAAAGCTTGCATTGAAACTGCAGGATCTTTTCCCTCGGGATTCCTTTGAAGTCTGCGTAAGTGAAATCATAGTGCGATTGCTGAAATTGGAAGTCCGTGGTCAGCGACAGGACTGACAGCCTCACAGATGAGGCACAACATTTATTCCATTCGGGCACCACGAGATCTTTTGCCAGTAAGTATTCATCAGAATTTGTTCAAAGTCGAGTCTCGATTGACTGACGGCCGAAGCAGGATGAAATCACCGAGTGCGAGGTGGTGTGGAATGATTCTCAAGGAGGCCATCCTTCTCGACCCCGTACCAAGCAGCAATGGCCAATGATATTTCGTAGCCTTCGAGGCCGCTTCTGAGGGGGACACGTAAAATTATTCGACGTGGCAGCCGGTTTCCCGTCAAGCGACGGTCGCAGCGGGGAGGAGGCTTGTCGGGACGGAGAAGGGTGCAGATCACATCTCTTGGGCCGCATAATCTGTCTGCATTAGCATCATTGTCTGCGTTTTACTTATTTTTCTTCTCGATTTTCAGCTTTCTTCTCTTTCTGTAGTTCGATCATTGGCCATATCTGTTTCAGTGTGGTAATGTCCTCGCCTCACACTGGAACGCGCAAATTGTCGCAACTATCTGCCGGCACAACATTCCCTGTCGCGCAGTCTCAGTGGCGTCAAACCTGCCGCGCTGATGTTCCTTGAAATTCCAACCTGCAGAAGTGTGCGTCGTGATCGGCCGTCCGATAGGTCAAAGTCCGGGAATGCCACTCCACTGCAGATCGCACCATGCAGCGCTTCCAGAGCCTCGCGCCAGACTCTGGCTCGCCCTCTCTTGCCGGGCGACCATCAGTGCCAACAATCACGCCGACGGCATGGGACTCATCGGATGCCTTTCAATTATCGGCCATAATACAATAATAAAAGCCAGAGAGCACCATGATCTGGCAATGAAGAACCTGGCATGTGGGCGATTTACTGGCACCTCCCAAGTCACATCGGCATAGTCATTTACCAATACTACCTGTGCATAAAACACTTGGTCTCGTTTGAATAGTTCTAGAAGATTCGCACTTCGCAAGCCTTATATATCCAAGCAGTGCTACACGCAGCAAAATGGAAGAGTACAATCCACCTTTGTCTGATAAAATTTTGAGTCGCTTCATCAAGAGCCAATTCGATAAGGACTCTAAGGAGTTTGTCCCCGAAGGGAGTCTTTCGGATGTCATCACCAAGAGAGCCATCGAGGAAGAGCTCTCAGACGCACCCACAAGCGACAGTACAGCTGAAGTCGACGATTTGGTTGATTTCATCCACAACCGAGCCACAAAGTTGTTCGCCATAGCCGTGTGTAACAATTTCGAAGGCTCCACCCTATACAATACTATGAAACTGTTCAAGGCCAATGATTTCTCGGACACACGGCTGCCAATCGACCCTTGGAAAGAGGGCCAAAGACACGAGTTGACATTTTTTGGAAACATCTGGGGCCGCGCCAGAATCGGCAATTTCTTCGCCAAACAGTGGTATTTCCTAGCCCCCGTGTTTAATGCCGCTACCGAAGTACGAAGCAACCATGATTTTTGGCGGGAGCATATATTGCCATTCACTGAGAAGGACAACGAGGGATACGACAGAGGCTCGTTCGGCCAAGTATACAAATACAAAATCCACCCAAACCACCTTATTGATCCTGACAACCCAGTGAGAAAGCCTCTATCACTGGGTTACTTGAATAGACTAAGCGGACAGTCACTAATGCTGGACTAGGGAGATATTTGGACACGATGTGTCGCTGTAAAAGAAATCCTTCCCGGCGAAGAAGATCGTCAAAAGATGGTGAGCGGTTGGGAGCGGGAAGCATCCGTCTTGCAAAAGATGAACGCCCTTCAGGAGCCACACATTGTTCGTTTCATTACTGCCTTCCGCCGAGGTGACAAAGGCAGGGAGGACCATTATCTTATGTTCGAGTGGGCCGACGGCAGAAATCTTCGCTACCTGTGGAAGACGCTGGATTGGCATGGTCTGACGCCAAATCTGACCAAGGGCGCTCTCAGCCAAATTCTGGGCTTAGCAAGAGCGTTGTGCGGAGCTCATTACCCTGAAAAAGGACCGAACTATCGAGCTGGTGATCCTAATTTCCGGCATGGTGATCTAAAGCCAGAGAATATTCTTTGGTTCAAGGACAACGACCTGTTTGGAACACTAAAAATTGCGGACTGGGGTTTGGCAAAGCAAAACAACCTCGAAACGGAACTGCGTAGCAATAATACATCGACCGGCCCTGGCACACGGCGCTACAAGCCGCCCGAAGAAGAGACTGGACTGGGCAATAATGGCCTTGTTGAATTGAGTCCCAGTCAGGCCAACCAGACTTCAACCAAGCGTTCCCGGCTATACGATGTGTGGGCGATGGGATGTATTTCGTTGGAGTTCGTCGTGTGGCTTCTGTACGGACCGAAAGGACTCCATCTATTTAACTCGTGCTTCACAACTTCTTTCGCAGAGTCTCCTCCCTTCTACCAAACCGATCGCATCAATGGGAAGAAGGTAGCCAGGGTCCATAAGCTCGCCATCCTTTGGATGGACCATATGGCCAAGGACCCAGCCTGTGCCCCAGGATCAACAGCGCTGGGGAGCCTTCTTGAGCTCATCCGGACCAAGCTTCTCGTGGTCAAACTCCCAGGCAGATATGGAAAGTCTTACGACATACCTCCCCCCGATTCGGAGGCGAACTTGGCGTCCAGGTCCAAGCGTGTGTCAGCCATCCCGGTGGCTTCCCAAGCCGTGACTGTCAGCCACGACACCCGCGTAGACTCCGATGCCATCGACGCTGAGGTCCCTGCCATTGTTGTGAGCTCGGTGGAACCGGCCGAGCCGGAACTCAGGTCTACAATCACACCTGTTCCCTTGAATGTATCGAATTCCGAGCCGGTGCGGGCTCGGGCTGACGAATTCGTGAAACACATGGAAGAGTTATGGTCTGATAATGAGGAGGATAGCTATTGGTTTACTGATTATGCAGATAGGTCGCCGCCAGCGGGCCTGGAGATAGTGTCTTTCTCAACTGGCGGCTCCAAGTTCAATACGGCCAATACCGACATCGAGACGCCACCAAGTGGAGGTTCCCGCAATCAACAATTGACATTGCGTGGTGCTCGGGAGAGTAATGCACGGGCCGGACTTGAGGTGCCAACACGCCTAAAGGTCAACTCTTGAGCCGTGCCTGGTTCCCCATCTATCTATCTTTTACACTTACTGATATGCTCCCGTGCAATTACAGATTGTAAGTGCCACTTCTATGTCATTTGACTAGGATACACAGGTAACATTGCCTGGTGGTGGCCAATACAGGATGTAAGACGCCCTCTCATCTCCTGAACAACCGTCGTGACTGATCTCCTGGCAGTACGTGAGTTAGATACCATGGTCATCCCTGCCCTCCTGATCTCGCACATGCATTCTATACTATAGAGCCTCGTTTAACAGCCCCCGCGTTGGATTTAATAGGGTGTAAGTGCTGCACAACTACACACTATTAGGACAGCTGTACTGACCTTTACTGCAGAATGTAAGTAAAAGAGCAGTCATGCAATACGAACAGTGCCTTGACCATGCGGCAGACGGTATGAGCACTTTATTTGATCATGTACTAGCGCAGACTGACATTTCCTCCAGAAAGTAAGCGACACCTCGAGTATGACGCAGGGGACAATTATTAATCTGAAGCATCGCCATACAGCTTGCTGAGGACTGGGATACTCGAATCGACAATGAGTTCGCCACAAAACTCTTTACAACCATCAAGACATCGCGGAGTCTTTTTCTTCCTGAGGCTCGGGTGTCATCGGCACTATGTGAGCAGTGCAGAGATTTCCGTGATCATATCTGGGAATCCACCTTCGACAAGAGCTACAAGATGGAGGATCTGAAAGCAAGAGCCCTTGCTAAGTCGTGCGATCTATGTGTATTGTTCTGGAAAACATGCGAAAGACGGCGAATCACCGCCTTTGCCACAGCAATGTTTGAGAGGATCGGCTCCTCGATCAGAGTGAACGGCTCAAGTTCGATCACGCTCTCAATATCTCGAAGTCTTGGTAAGCATGAGCTCTCGGATGTGTAACAGGTTCGGCCACCAAGCTATCCGCTATGACTTGAAACACCCAACCATATATCGCATTTGCACACTATTCATTTACCTATCACCGCATGTGGATCTCGAGTAGCTGACGCATTTCTTCGATAAAGACCTTAGGACGAGGATCGATGACAACATTCAAATTGGCTTTGGGCATCTTCCCGAAGCCGAATCAGATACGCATTTTGAGGTGATCAAGCACTGGCTCACCCTCTGCGACAAAAATAACAATCACTCCGCATGCGGCCACATAGCTCGCAGCCTAGAAACTGCTGCACGGGCCAAGAACCTGCCAACGAGACTCATAGAAGTAGGGCAAAAAGGCGACCCCAAGGTATACCTCCGCGCCACGAAGCAGGGTGACACAGGGACATGGCTGGCCCTGTCCCATCGATGGGGCCCAGAGCCGCATTTCTGTACTACGACCAAAAGCCTAGACAAGCACCTCAGCGGGATCGGCGTCGGTGAGCTGCCCAGGACCTTCCGCGATGCGGTAATCGTGACACGGGCCTTGGGATGCCGGTACCTCTGGATCGACTCGCTGTGTATCGTCCAGGGCGACAACGGTGACTTCAACGAGGAGGCCAAACGCATGCCGCAGGTATACAGTGGCGCTTACTGTGTCCTGGCCGCCAGCCGCGCGGCTCACCACTCCGACGGTTTTCTACGTCCACGCAAGGATAGAGAAGTTGTCGCTCTGCGGCAGGGAGACCAACCGCCGTTTTACATCTCAGAGAACATCGACGACTTCAAGAGCGATGTGCTCGAGGGCGAGCTCAACAGCCGGGGGTGGGTGCTGCAGGAGCATGCGCTAGCCCGACGGACTGTATTCTTTACTGACCGCCAGACGTATTTCGAGTGCGGTGACGGCGTTCGCTGCGAGACCATGACGACAATGAAAAAGTAAGCAAGCCCTTTCGAGCCCCAAAGTCGTAAAGAGTTCATGAGATACTCACCTCTTTTCTTCAGCGATCTGGCCGCCTTCCTAGGCGACCCGGACTTTCCACAAGTCATCCAAAAGGCCGACAAGGGCGAGAAGATCCTCCTCTACCAGGACCTCTACGAGCGGTACTCCCGCCTGGGTCTCTCAAACGAGTTCGACCGCCCCGTGGCAATCGATGGCCTCCAGGCCCGCATCCTGGACAGCCTTCGCGTCAAGGGCGGCTTCGGCGTCTTCGACGAGGGCGACGAGGAGAAGGGCCTCCTGCGCAGGAGCCTGCTGTGGCATCGCGCTCCGGGCTCCGATCAGCCCCTGAAGCGCATCGCCTTTTCACCCAACAGGGCCATCAGCGTTGTCCCGAGCTGGTCGTGGATGGCGTACACGGGGGCGATCAAGTATATATCCCCGCATCCGCCCTTTGGGGGTGTGCGATGGCAGGCGTTGCGCTCGCCTTGGTCTGGCGGAACGGGAGATGTGATGTCCCAGACGGCGGCGGGTCCGAATATTGCGCTTGTTGGGGAGGCGAGGGAGTATGACCCTTCCAAGGGCTGGGAACCTGCCAAAGGTGATGATAACAGGCGGCTGGAGTTTGATGTACCTGGGCAGTCAGAACAGCCGAGGACACTTTGTATGGTTCTGGGCGTGCAGAAGAATGTGCCACGGGATGAGGGCCGGTGTTATATCCTTCTTGTCCGGGCGACCGCTCAGAGCACGGATCGTAATGGAGAGAAGATATGGGAGAGGGTCGGCGCGGGATATCTGCCGGGAAAGTGCATTGGCTGGAGTGCATCGGAGAGGATTACGATTCACTAGTGCTGACTCTGACTTTGTGGTCGTCTGTCTTCTAAACTACATATCTTGTCGAAAGAAGGATTAGCGCCTTTCAACGTTATGTCTTTGACTACCTTACCTAGGTATCTGACAAGTGTCCGATGAGGGGCTCAGTCTATCGCACATTCACCATTCCATCAAGCTGGCGGAGCGGCTCGTGTGAAACTAGCTCCCTTCAATCGTGTGTGACAAGTCGTCCCTATTGTGGTAATTTATACGTATCGCATCACGCCGATGGATCCGATGACAGAATGGCTTGGCCGTCAGGCTCTATCAGTAAGCACTAGACTCTCCTTGTAGAATAATAAAGTGTCAAGTTAATGGGTCCTCGCACCTCGATTCGCTTGGTCGTAGCCGTTACCATTGCCAGGGTCTTAAGAAATTAACCTCGCCAAGAATGTCCTGGACCACTACTGCACAGTAAGTCCCGGTGCAGTGGCCCCCTGGAACGGCTTGCTACACGACGGCTGCATAGCCGGGGACGTACAAATGACACGCTAGGGGACTAGCTCGACACCCCTGTCGCCTGTCCCCATTTGATCATCATAAAACCGCGTCCGGTTCCCGTATCTGACAATCTGCAATTGTTGAGGGGCCGTGGTTCCAATATCTTTACTGCGTAGTAGCCTTTCGATCTTCGATCGAGGAACAACACCATCTGCTGCAGCCATGAACAATACAACAGCAGGACCACCGGCACAAGCAGGCGCCGCTGGGGTAATTGCCGCGGTGAGGGATGCCGTAATTGACGCTCCGGGGATCTACGGAGCCCTTGCGCTTGGAGCTGTCCTTCTCCTGCTCACTCGCGCCATTTACGGAGGAAGTAAGGGAAAGAAGGTGACAGAGCTGCCCTTCTGGGTACCTATCGAGATCGCGGCGACGGCCTACTTCGTCGCTAATGGCGGGATCGTCGGTCGCATTTTGTATGCCGATGCCCACCTACCTATTTAACATTGGTCTGCTACTGACACACCCCTCAGCTCTCTCTTTCGCCGCAATTCAGGCTCAATATTCGGCCTCACGTCTGCGCACCAGGTCCTGTACGATTTCAAGGACGTCGACCGCTTCATGACAAAGCAGTACAGGAACCTCTCGGTGTTTGGGCCCGGCTGGACGCTCATCCTCCGCGTCTTCGGCCTTAGCGAGGGCAAGACGAAGGCAGAGATCGACGAGGTCCTAGACAAGCTGCTGATATGCACGAAGGCACTGTACCGCCCCACGGAACAGACATTCGTCAACGAACAGGGCGCCACCGCGTCGGTCGAGAGGGCGGACGTGCCCGGTAAGGCCGTCGACCTCGTCACCTTCTCGACGCGGAAGGAGGACATGAAGCGGTGGGAGTGGTCGGCGGACGTCCGCGTCGTGGCCCCCGGCGTGGCGGAGGCGAACCTGCACAGCCTGATCCGCGACTTTGGAGCGTGCGTGGCCATCCCGCTGCTGTACGGCCAGGACCTGCTGGACCGCAACCCGACGCTGCTGGACGACTTCTGGAAGTTCGACAACGAGGTGTTCCCGCTGCTCGTCGTCGGCGCGCCCACCTGGCTGCCGATAAAGGCGTTTCAGGAGGGCCTGGCGGGCCGCGCGCGCTGCAACAAGGCCATGGAGGACTGCTACCGCCGCATCGACCAGTGGCAGAAGGGCCTGCCGGTGGACGACGGCGCAGACATGTCCGACGTCGGCTGGGTCGCGCAGCAGCGTAACAAGATCTACGAGGACTGCAGCATGCCCATCTGGGGCCGCGGACGGACCGACTTCTCTCTTCTGTGGGGCCAGAACGCGAACACCCAGGCGCTGGCGTTCTGGTTCATAGCGTATATCTACTCGACGCCCGACCTGGTGGAGGAGCTGCGCAAGGAAGTGGCCGAGTTCGTCAAGGTCTCCACCGAGTCAGACCCGCCGCGCATCACCTCATTCGACGTACCTGCACTGTCGCACAGTTGTCCGCTGCTCAAGTCCGCCCTGTTCGAGACGTACCGCCTGGCAAACGAGGCCACGTCGATCCGCTACGTCAAGGACGCCGTGACTGTCGTCGATGGTGACAAGCAGGTTCACCTCAAGCCTGGCAGTTGGGTGTCTGCGCCGCACGGCGCGAGGCAATACGACCCTGCAGTATATCCGGAGCCGCACAAGTTCATCTCCGACCGGTTCCTGGAGACGGATCCCGAGACCGGCAGGAGAGTGGCTAGGTACGGAAAGCTGAAGCCGTGGGGGTCGGGCCACAACATGTGCAAGGGTCGCACGCTGGCTGAGAAGGAGATCTTGGCCATTGCGTCGACGGTGATAAGTCTCTGGGATATGGAGCCTGCTGCAGGGAAGTGGAAGATGCCGGGAATGAGGATGGGGACTGGTGTTATGTGTCCCACAGAGGATATGAGGGTCGTGCTGAGGCGCAGGGTGTTTGCTTAGTGCTCTGCGTCATTGGGGGCATAAACTTCTTAGTGTATGTAATCTGAGGTGCCATTATTGTGCATCCACGCTTGTTATGCCAGGGTACCGGTAGAAGGGCAGGGCCAAAATTAGCAATTGGGTGAGCCGCAGGGTGAGATCGGATCCCGGGAAGCTTCAGAGCCACAATGACCGTAGGGCCAAACCCCTGATTGGACACGTCGCATCAGCCCCCGGGGTTTGCCTCCGGTGTTTACGACTTTGTTCTGACCTTCCCACGATCCACGACACCTTAAGACGGCAGGATTAAATTATCTAGTTTACGGAACTGCAAACCCCGAACTGGCCAGACGCCTTGTTTCTCAGCATCTTGATTGGAGTTGGAGACGATCGAGCCAGGGCTGAATGCTAGCGCAGCCATGGCGCGTCTTGGCGGTGCTCGGCTGGGGTCAGCAAGCGTCAGCTTCTCCATCCCAGCGCCCTGTTAGCGGAGACGGCGCCATCCATGGCGTCGCCCACTTCGGGTCAAGCGCATCCTAGCTGAGATTGCGGCCGACAAGTACAGCCACTGCCGACAGAGAGATATCACCTCAGCTGGCCCCGAACCTCATTTCGCTTCTCATTTCCGACCTCTCTGTTCAACATGTCGAAGTGTGAGACTTAGAGTCTTGACTGTTAGGAATCATGGGCAACACGTGGAACATGGCCGATCGTGACAGCAAAGACGGCAAAGATGGCACCACGGTGACGGTGCTCCCAATACGGACCGAGAGCGCAAAATCGCTCGTCGAGGCTGCGCACAGGCAGAGCCTCCAAAAGCGCAAGACAGGCTGTCGTGAGCTGTTACAGTCAAACTCGTCTCTAGCCAAGGCAACACCCTCCATCCACCTGCACTGCAGCACCTGCACCTGTTCGCCGCCTTCACCGCTCGACACGTCCGCAGACGATGCGACTCTGGCACGCAGAATCCAGGCCGCATCGGCCGTCTGCCGAGCCAAGACCCTCTCTTCACCGGGCTCATCTCCCAAACTTGCGTCTCTGGCAGCTTTCCAGTCCGTCAGCCGCTGGCTCACGGGCTCGACACCCCCCAACCCGGCCCAAATATCAGACCTCTGCCTCGCCGTGTCAAACCTAGACATAACCAAAGCCACCCGCCTCATCCTCGACGACGCCGTCCCCGTCAACGAGCGCAACCCCGCCGGCGTCCCGCCCCTCATCTCCGCAATCCGGTCCCCCATGCACAAGACCCACCCCCTCTCCCACCTAGCCGTCGTCTCCTTCCTCCTCGACGCCGGCGCGGACCCCAACGTCGTCACCGCCTCCTCCCCCGCCTCGGGCATCATGTCCGCCCTGGCCGCGGCCTCGAGCCTGGGCCACGCGTCCGTGGTCCGCCTGCTCCTCGACCGCGGCGCCGCCGTCGACGCCAAGCTGACCACCATCCCCATGGCGCGCTTCTCGGGCCACGGCCTGACGGCCCTGCACGTGGCCGTCTTCGCCGACAGGCCCGAGGCCGCGGACGTGCTCCTCTCCCACGGCGGGGCCGACGTCGGCGCTACTTTCGAGGGCTACCGGGCTGCTGCTCCGGCGGAGCACAAGTCCAGCGGCGGTACCGGTCCGCGCAGGCACAGCCGTGTCTGGACCACGGGTATCACAGCCCTGCACCTGGCGGACGATAGCCCTGAGTGTACTGCTCTGCTGCTGCGACGCGGGGCGGACCCCGATGCCAGGGACGGGTTCGGCCGCACGGCGCTGCACTGGGCCATGAGCGGTGGGAATGTGGGGGTGGTGCACCTGCTGCTGAGGGCGGGCACGCCGGCTGATGTGCTGGACGACGACGGGGCTACGCCGCTTGCGGTCCTGGTCAGTCGGCTGGAGAGCGGTGCCAGTAGAGCCGATCACCCGGATGTGGTGAGGATGTTGCTTGCTGCGGGGGCGAATCCGGATCTGAGGTATCCCCAGGACCTGAGCGTGAAGAAGAGGTTACTGTTGATGGACGAGTGGAGGGAGACTTACGAGGGTGTCTTTGAAAGGTATGCGCTGGGGATTGCGAGGGCGGAATAGGGGAGACAAAGGGTAGTGTTTCCTTTTGACTGAGTCTGGAGTCTGGGTGCATTTGGGCATAGCGATGGTGGTTTGCATTAGGAGGTGTTTCTAGGTGGTTTGCTTCTGCTACGTATTGTATGTTGTGTCAAAGGTATGACAGCATCTTATCATGATACCAATGGCCGTTCCTTCGTCTTGCATAGTTACTTTGGACGTTGACCGCCTATGTGATACTCCTAACTCTGACATGAACACTTCATGATATCATATGCACAATGCCTCGTTCATAGCCGACATTCTGGGCTCAATCTTGCAACATATGTCTCTTATCGTACTGCGACCGCCCGGACACCATACCGTACAATCCAAATGGGTATATCGTAAACCATAACGCCGTGCTCAAAGACAAATACGCACCCATGATGTCCACTGAAATATTATCCACCACATTGAACACAACCATCATATCCTCATGATGTCTGCAAATTGATGAAATCCAACTGCTTCGCCTGCATGACCGCTCCATGCGGCGTACACTCGTGCTGGACCCACAACCGCGGCGCTCCGCGGCGCTGTATCGTACTGTCGACGGCCTTTGCCAGCAAAGCCGACTTTGCAAAGCAGCCGGTGAGGAAGACATTCTGCAAATATGTCAGTGCCCGGAGCCGGCCCAGCACCTGCAAGCTCGCAGATAAGAACAGAAGGGAAGGCAGAGCGCATGCACTTACCGACACAACCCCGTCCTCAACCCCCCTCCTCAGAGCCTCGCCCACCATCTCGCCTACCCGCTCCGTCACACCCCCAAAGCACCGCTCAATCTCCTCATGAGTAAACTCAACACTCCCGGTCTCCAACCCCGGAAACCCAGCTGGCACCTCAAGCCCTCTAACAACCCACTTCTCGCCCGCCTGCTGCGCAGGTCTAGCCACCACGGAGTCCAGAAACCGCTGGCGCCCAGCCGGCTCCTTCCCCCCCTTAAACCCGAGCAACATCTCCTTCCGGAACTGCACCGCGCAGGCCTTCACCAGCGCCAGGATCTTCGGCCCCGCCATGCGCATCTTGTACTTGCCCAGAATACCCGCGATCTTCTCGTGCGCCAGCTGCGCGAACCGGATCTCGACCTGCACGGCCCCCGCACACACCTCGGCTCTCGCCTCGCCGACCTGCCGCACCACCACGGCGCCGTTCTCGGCCACGATCTCGTACCGCGCCAGCTCAGTGAGCAGCTGGCCCGCCTGCACGACCAGCACCTGGATCTTGTTGCTTCGACTGCTCGAGCCGGACCCGAGCAGCACCTCGCGCCCGCGCGTGCGGAGGAAGTACCACACCACGGCGACGCTGGCGGGGGTGACTTTTGCGTGGCGGAAGAGCTCGTTGCGGGAGAGGGCGTCGAGGAGTTTCTGCTTGGCGGCGGGGAGGGAGACCAGGGCGTCGGGCACGGCGAAGACGATCTCGTCGAGGGGTGTGAAGGCTAGGTAGAAGCCGCCGCGCGTCGTGTCGATCCACTTGGCGAGCCCGGAGGCGAGACGCGTTAGGGAGGACTCGAAGGTCGAGGCGGCGGTGGAGTAGCTTGCGGGGGAGGGTAAGGGGAGGGATGTCGATGCCGAGAGGGGGGATTGGGACTGGAGGGCGTGGATTTGGAGGATTTGGAGGAGGTGGTACGGGTGGGTGCTGAGGGATAGGGGGTCTGGGGCCGAGGACGGGGAGGTTGGTGATGAGAGCGGGGGTGAAGAGGGAGGGCTGTGGGAGAGGCAGTCGAACCATGGGAGGGAGTCGTGGGGTTTGGATGTGTGGTTGAGGTAGAGTGTCCCCGGACAGGTCTCGATGGTGCCCGTGTCGAATGAGACGGCGACTTCGGCCGTTTCGAGGCCGAGATGGACGCCGAGGATCAAGCCGTCGGTCTTCCCGTCCGGTACGTCGCGGAGGAAGACCGCCGGTGTCTGGAGCAGGCGAGGTGATTCTTGCGTCGTGCCGTAGCGGCGGCCTGTCCATGGTGCTGGTGGGCCGTGGGGACGGCTCAGGGATTCGAACGAGGCGGTATGCTTGAGGCTCTCTGTGACTGGGTTGTTGAGGTTCCGCTGCGAGGCCGCACGCCGGAACGGATTGTTGGACTGCTCGAGTGGTCGGGCGGTGAAGTCGGCGGACCGGCTGGATTGGTGATGGCGGTAGACTTGAGAAGACGGTGATAAGAGGGTGCTGTCCATGCTGTTGTGGGTGTGGAGCGGCGGCGCGGATGTTACCCCATCGCCTCGTGGTTCGGAGAGGTAGAGGTTGGAGGAGAACTCGTCCGCAAAGGTAGTGCTAATGGTCGGTGCCTGCCATGTAGACAAAGAGTAAGCCACCCCAGGACCGGGGGCCATGGGCCTCTGCGGGAGCTCGCGGGTATCGGGAATGTAGAGTTCTTTCATGCTGTCGGTGCCGACAGCTTGCTCGACGCTGACAACCAAGAGATCAGAGTGCTTATCCTCGTCCTTCATGCGGCTCAAGGGCGGCAGGTTGTGGGCCTTGCGCGACCGCTCGTCAATGATGAGGTCGTCAATCATGTAGTGGTGTGCCGTGAAGTAGCGTTGCAGAGGTACCCACTCGCAGCTATCCCATTCCGCCCACGCGAGGATCTTGCCTGTCGTCTGGTCGTACGTTTCCACATCCGAGAAGATCCTCTTGTTTGTCACCGGATTGACAGTCATGTGGCTGCCGTGGGGTACAGACAGGATCTCCTTGCCGGTATCCCAGCCTCCAACCTGGCTTGATATCCGCTCCTGATTATCCGTGATGATCTCTTTGCCCGTGTCTTGCTCACTGCGCTCGGCAGCGTCGCCTTCAGACGCATGCAAGGACCACGTGTCATCCTCTTCCTCCACAACACGACCACCGGACGATGGCTCGGCTTCGCTGCTACTGTTAAAGCCTTTGCCGAACGCGTCGTCGATTATGGACTTGTGCGAGCGTATGAACTCCTGCGGCATTGGGAAGCCGGCCGGCATCTTGTCGCCAGGTATTGAGTGCCGGATGGCAGCAGCCTCGATCGGCTCCCCGCGGACCTCGCAGATGGCAGCAAGCAGGCAAAGGCTGTCAATGTAGTCCTGGTTCGTCTTGCCTCCGTGAGCCTTTTTCTTTCCCTGCAGACTCCGCTTGCAGGCATTGTAGGCGCTGTCGTACTTCTCGTCGGCGAGATGAGCAAGGGCAACAGCGTGCAGAAGGTGGAAGACGGGAAGGTCGGCCTTTCGCTTCTTCTTGCCCAGCGTCGACAATACTGCTTCTGCGGCCTGCCATTTGGCTTGGAAGCAGTAGCAGATGGACAACTGCAGCTTCAGGTTCTCGAAGTGAGCCGGGTCCGACGACGTTCCAGTCACCCCGGACATGGCCTTGTTCAGGAACTTTTCGGCATTGTCGTAATCACGCTTAGCGAAGCTCATCCGGCCCAGCTCCTCTGCGTTCTGGAAGATCTCCAAATCAAGTTCCAGGTCATCGTCATCTTCTTCCTCGGGATCCGGCGTGGTTATCACGGTCTCGCGATCTGTGGTGGTCGTGCCGGTTGGCGTCGTGCCGACGGTGCTTGCAGTGTCCGTAACCTCGTCAATCGCGCGGAGCCCAGAGGTCCAGTCCCGAATGCGGTCACGATCGAAGTCGCTCAGGGATCCTGCGTCGCTTCCGAGCCAGGCGCTGCCGAGTCGCCGAGATTGGCGAGGTGTGCCTTCGTACCTCGTACTTGCTGTGGTGCTGGCGTTGGAGTGGAATCTCCGGGCGGCTTGAGCGAGACCTTGCAAGCTCCTCGACATCCTGGCAGCCGCGGGATACGAGACATTGCTGCTGTCACGCGCCGCTCTTTGGGTGTTCTCGACCAGGCCTCGGAGGCGTTGAAGTTCGCTCATGAGCATTTCCGAGGAGACATTCTGCCTAAGTGCGAGTGATCTGGACAAGAGTCAGCGCTGTATAAACGGGAGAGAAGACCGGACCTGTGAATAGGGAGGAGAACGTACAGGCTGACGACGCCGACAGCAGTCTGCATAGCACTGTTGGACTTGTTGATCTTATCCTGGAACTCGGATATTTCCTTCTTGCGCATGCTGAGTCGTACTGCCAGATTGGGCTTGCGAAATATGTTCCTCGAAGCCACGGGTTTCTTGACATCCTCGACCAGCGTCTGTAGCTCTTCCAGTGCTTCTCCGCAGTCGTTCAGGTTGCTTTCGATGCTGCGCCATATATCGTCGTTCATGTGCATCAGGGTCAGCGCCTGCGACTGGCATCCTTGGAGGGTCCGAGATAAGGATTTGAGGTTATCGTCGAGGCTCTTGACCTCCCGGCTAAGGGCAAGCACTGTCGAGTCGACTCTCGAGGTCGTCTCGACGACATCGTATAGCCATATCGAGATCTGCCGTCGACGCAACGGATTAGCCTTCTGTTCAGCGTCGTCTCTCCTCTCGTCGCCCTCAATTGGTAGTCCCACGTACCTTGGCCGCAGCCCCCGCAACCGATAGCGCAGAGACGGCGATGGATATGGGATCCATCACAAGTATTCAGACGAGGCGTCACGCATTCTCTGATCCGGGACGAAATTGTTGCACGTGTAGAAGCTGTCGAGACAGAATTGCACAACTCTGTCGGAAAAGAAGCCAGAGCGGCTGAATTGGCCCAGAGCCTCGCCAGATCGAACTCGGCCATCCATCCCCCCGGTCCGCGGTTCACTCCCACGCTCAAGTCTAAGTCCCAGAGTGGAAAAGCTGAAGGACACCCGTGTGACCCCACCACCACTTCGCCTGCATGAAGTGGCTGAACCGCTACCGAGCACTGCCATCTTTCCCATTCCTGCGTGTCTCGGCGAGATCGGACATCTTTTGCGCGTTTCAATCGCCGTGTTTGATTTACTAGACGTCTATTGACGTGTAGTTGATAGGGTGCTTCATATACTTCACAACTGTAATGCACGAGCAGAACATGGAAGCTCTTCAGTGATCGAAGAACCGGGGCTCCGGTCGTGCCGTCCCGCTTGGCCCTGGTCTCGGTCGACGAACAACCCCGCACACAAAGAGTTGTGGTCTTGGCATCTTTCGAACTTAATTGGTCCAGGCCTGAGCTAAATTGAGTAATAGTGGGTCCCGGCTGAAGTGGGCTAATCCAATCAGAGACCTAGTGCGCTAATAGCGATGTTACATAGTGCCCACACTCGTTGGGGCTCCCTCTGCAACACATTTTGGGAGGAACGCTGCCATGTGGTACCTACCAAAGTACTCACAAGCTCGCGACTTTGCTAAAGTCAACAGACAAACTAAAGGACAGGATCTACTTCAGCATTCAGGGTTCGACGATCACAGGTTACTGTAGTCTGTTACTAGGAGTCTCCCCGGATGCATAGCTTGGGGCGTTAGGTTATGTCACTACCCTAAGCTGCAAATCCTTCTCCGTGTACAGGTGTAACACTCTACTCGTCCAGAGTTCCGCACAATAACACGTATTCGCCAGGCTGATTTATTGCCCTACGCGCTGTGACACCATATGCAAAACTCTGTACAAGTAGCTGCATTAATAGTTACGCAACCTAAGGTTGTCAAGCGCGAGCCTCAGGGTCGAGCAGGTACTTATGTGATAAGTCTTCGGTGACAGAGCTGGGAAGGATGGATGTAGGGTAAGGGTTGTGGATCTGGTTCAACCCTAGCCCTACAATTCCAAGTACACTATTCCCTTTTGGGTAATTCAACGCCGATTCTGGGACTTGCGTAAGCATTCGGACAGACCGGACATTGCAGCCAGTCTTTGCTCGGGATGGAGCATCATGTTGCTCCATAACCCGTGCAGTAGCTGAAGACAAACTGACATATTGCATCTATTCCGTGTGGTATACTGTTACTGGCGTCCGTCCAGCCGGACGAACCCCCAAGCTCGATGACCTCGCCTGCCGCGGTCAACCTCCGTCGGAACGGCACCCTGCAGGCGTGTGAGCGGTGCCGCAAGTCCAAGCTTAAATGCGACCATTCTACTCCGAAATGTAGCCGCTGTCAAGCCAGAGACGTGGAATGCGTATACGAGGCGACTCCGACCACCAGGCGTTTCCGAGCAGCGCGCTTTGACGTTCAATCTGGACGCGTACGGTCTACCGCCGGCAGGATACAGCAGTCCGAGGCACCACAACACCCTACCTCTATGTAAGTGGCTACCCATCCCTTGTCGCGTCTGCTCAACCCTGCAAGCTAATGACGTGTTCCGAGCCCGCAAGACCGGATAACCGTCCCGCGCCAGTTCCGGCTGCGCAAGCCATTGAGATCGCTGCATTGTCGGTCCAGGATGGTGGCTTTGCCGGTCCGGATAGCTACCAGGCTTTGACGTCTGAGGATGTCCGGGTTTCAAGAAACACGTCAGACTCTTCTATCACCGCAGTATCCCCCAGCCCGACCACTCATGCAGTTGATGGCAAGAGACTGGATCTGGGCGTGCAAATCATGGACTTCATCCTCGAGCATTCCGTCCTGCTGAAAAGCCTGGTGCACTATATCTATGGTGTGATCCGGATGCCGCTTGTTCCCCCAACCGTTATGCTGCCGGCCATCGAGTCCTTGTTCGGCTGCATCGAAAATGTCACACCGCACATCGAACACGAGCTCAAGCTGCGTACCATTGTGCCCATCTTCCAGAAATCGTTTGGACCAATCCTAATTCCAACAGCGCCGGCAAGCGTGGATATGATTCTCCATGCCACTACCGGGGAGGACCTGCGATGGGAGATGATCGGAAACGTCCTTACCATGGCCGGCCTCGGTCTCCTCCACATCCATGATCGTGACTTCAGGCTTTTGGACCGCGACAAGCGATGCAAACAAGACCTTGTCCAGCCGTTCCTTGAAATGATGGATACTTTGACAGCACTTACCAATATGTCACCTATGGCGAACGAGTTAGGCGTCTGTATGAAGTATAACCAAGTACTGCTTGCGCTGTATCGGGTTGATGACTCCAGTACGTCTCTCTGCCTCTACTTTGCTTTATGTTTATCTCCAGATGACGCTCCGTGGTACGGTCCGCCAAGTTGCTAACCATCTCAACGCGTTGGTACGAGCAGGTCAGCATTTGTATTCGTTGTTCATGGAGCTTACGTCTTTGGTTTATACGACGGGCATGCACAGAGACGCCATTGCTTGTTTTGCCCCTATGCAGTACCCGGGGTTCATGCACCAGTGGCGCCGGAGGTGTTTCGCTGCCGTCTACTCAATGGACAAGACCATTGCCACGACACTTGGCCGTCCGCCACTGCTCAACCGCAATTACTGCGTCCTAGACGTCCCATTGGACTTTGATGACGACCATCTAACCGGGCAAGAGCTCGAACGAGAGATTCGGAAACTGGATTGTCGAGGATGGAACACTGACGGTCGGCGCCGGTTAACCACTCTAATGCGTGCTCGCTACCTGCTTGCAACTGTCCGCGAGGAGGTGCTGGAGCTGCACCTAGGAGTGCACAGTAGTTACGATGGCAATCAAGACAAGCCCAAGTGAGTCCTCATAACTGCATAATGTCACGCTCCGTGAACGAACACAAAGCTATGGAGGCTTACCGTCCCCCTGTCTATAGGCTTGTGCTACAAAACCTCGAGTCAACATGGGACAGTTGTCCCACCAGCGTGAAGTACTCTCCAGCCATCTGGGATCAACAACTTAGTCCTTTCGACATATGGCTCCTCCTCTGCTTCCACCTCGACTACTTATACTCCAAGTTCTTGATCTTCCGCTTCAACGCGCGGCGCGATCAGACCCCGGCGACCCTGCAGCTAGCCTGCTCAGCTGCAAGAGACGTCCTGTCTACCATACTGCTCTTTAACGAGCATCGAGAGCGCATGGGAGAAGTCCGCAGTGACTTCTCGGCAGTGGTAAGTGGGCGTTTCGTCATCTGCTGCGGTATCCCGGCTCCCTCAAACCCCTCGAAACGAACAACTCATCTAACCTCGGGTCGGCGGTCTAGTTCCTACCGTACGGTCTGCCATGCGCCGATGTCCTCTTAGGCGAACTCCTATACCGACCCTCGGCCTTTGCTCCCGCAGGCGACCGCATCCTGGAAGATGGTGACGGCCGGCCCCGACTGGTCCGCTCCGAAGTCATCCGCGACCTGACGGTCTACGCCTGTTGTCTCGACTGGATATCTCGCCAACGGCGCGGTACCAGAGCTGAGTTCATCAGAGAGGCTCAAGGCCGACTGAAGCGGGTCCTGGACCGGATTATGGACGCGCAGTTGCTCGACCCGGGCGACGTACTGGCCGGGATGCGGGATTCGGACCGCCCAGTGGACCTGGGGGCTACGAACTTAGACCACTTGTTCCCTGTATCGGATGTCACTATGTATTCGGACACGCAGCTTGATTTTTTCTCGCTGTCACTAGCGTAGTGTCGCGTTTACCAGAAGGTCTGCTCGGACCGTTATGTTCACAAATAAAGAGAAACTCTCCGGGCAACAGGACTTGGTGCCAAGCGGTCGAGGCATAGTGTCGGAGTTCTGCAATCCTTAGCCGGCTACTGCCTTAGTTTCGCTTCTTTGTCAAAATGGCTTATGGGCTATCCACGGTGACGAAGTCCTGACTAGGCCTACCGGTATCAGACTGGCAGTACTCTATTTGTTTCAAGGGTATACGTCTTCTTGATTCATGGAGCTAACATAAGCCAAGATCGTTCATTTGATCCAGCAAGTCTACCTGCGATACCGCTTCAACGCCACTCAACATCCCAGCTCTGACGACGGTTCCAGACTCATGCAAGCTTTTCGCCATCTCCGAGCCCAGCCTTCACAGCCGGCCGCTCCATAATCCTCTCAATCCACCCCTTGACCGTCGGGTAGTCGTCCGGATTGAAGTCCTCGGCGGAGATGAACTTGTTGACCAGGGTCTGCCACGGCACGAAGGCGAGATCGGCGAAAGAGTACTTCCCTCCCACGAGCCAGGGGCCGTCGGCACCACCGCCTCCGGCAGCCTTGGCGTTGTCGGACAGCACCTTCTCCAGCACGCCGGTCACGCGGTGGATCTCGCGGACGTAGCGGTCGACGGCGCTGGGGATCTTCTCGGGGTGGAAGGCCTTGAACCAGCCGGCCTGGCCGTAGTACGGGCCCTGGCCCGAGACTTGGAAGAAGAGGTACTGCTTGGCGTGGTAGGACTCGTGCGAGCCGGCGGGGAAGCTTATCTTGTGCTCTGTGTCGTACTTCTCGACTAGGTATTCGATGATGGCGCCCGACTCCCACAGGGTCAGGTCCGTATTTGGGTCGTAAATGGAGGGCAGGCGGCCGTTGGGGTTGATGGCGGTGTATTCGGGTTTCTTGACGTCTGCGATCGGTATCGCGATGAGCTCGTAGGGTAGGCCGAGTTCCTCGAGGACAATAGCCACCTTGGGAGGGTTGGGACCGCCTTTACCCCAGACTTTGATGGGTTTTAGATTGGTGGAGGACATGTTGCGATGGTCTTTATGACTGAGGAGACTCAGTTCTAATGCGGGAGAGGTATTGATTGTCAAGGGAAGTTTGGTGAGGCCAACACGGAGCAAGATGGTGCCCTTTATATCACCATCAGGAGCTAGTACTCCACACCGACGTCAGGGAACTGGGAAGTCGCTGGTAGATCATCATGCAACACCAAGGGGAAGATCAGGAGAATAGACATATGAGGTGTTTCTATTGATTGGTAATCCTGCTCTTGGAATGCGTTGTCTGTCGCTGCTCGTTGGTTTCGGTGTCGGACGTAACGAGTGCAACGGAGTCCGATTTCCCAAAGAGGCAATCTTGGACTCCGATAGTCTGTTCTCAAAGCGGGAATTTTGATCCGGTTTTACTATCACTCCACCTCAACACTGGCTCAACGATCGGACACACCCACATCCCGAAGCTACCTACCACCTTAGCTTACGTGACAAACAAATAGTCGGTCGGCATAGCTGTGCCATACCCACATCTTCCTGCACGCGATGTAGAAAGGAATGGAAGCTGCAAGCAATTCTCAACCACTCCCTCCACTCTCCCTGCATCTTCTCAGTAGCGGTCGCATACTGACCAACAGGAGCAGTCTTAACTTCGATTGGCATCCGAGATAAGGTATACCTTAGGCCGTTGCTTGGTAACCTCCACAAGTGTCACCATCAAAATCGCTATACGCTTTCCTCCTACCTGCTCTAGGATTGTGTCCGGCGATTCGCATAATGGAATCTAAGCCTCTGATGAGTGGTCTTACAGATGGCACAGGTGAAGAAGACCTGGCTACTCACACGTCGTCAGTATAAGTGATACCGAAGCTGCCAACAAGCACAAGCTTATCACACCCGCCTGAGCTAACCAGGTAGCGGTCCTTCGTACGCTGCGAACTCTGCCCTGTCCAGTTGCCCTCGGGCATCTACCAAAAGGTCTTGATCAGGCCCGTATCACGGTCGCTACACTGTGAGCACACCACCTAGTTGATGACGGGTGGTCCTGAGCTTACCGTCTCCCTCTCATCAAAAGACTTGCTGGAGGCCGCGCTGGGGATTCGATGTGCTTCTAGGGTCCTTCCAGCGGTCCTTCCGGCCATAGCCAAAGCGGATTCCGCGGAGGTCCGTCAGCCGATCTGACCTATTGTCGAATGTGCTGTAAGAAGCATTGTACGTACTCTCCTTGAGTCTGGAGAGCACGCATACGCATAGCTAAGAGGATAAGCAAGGACCATGTGCTTCCTCACGAACGGATCAATTCCTGTCTGCCCTCAAGACGACATCCACCATCGTGTGGGTGCGATCCGCGAATAGGGCTCGCACATCATCGCTCTGCAGTGAGATGAGTTTCCTGTTGAACTCTATGATGCCCCGAGGCACCCCTGCAGCCATTGAGTACCTCCGGGATGTCACACACGCAGAGTATCACTGGAGTGAAGGAGAGCTCTGAGCACAAGCAGACGTCAGCTTATGGGTTGGGAGTCAATGTTGAGAGTCTCAAAATAGGGAGTCCTTTGAGCTCGCTTAAGCTAGTTGAGCCGGATTTCACTATCAGGGGTTGTTGAACAACTGTTGATGCCTTCTTACGCTCAGATTACTCATAGCACATGTAAGTCAAGTAAGTATTGACCCTGATGCGGTCAACTCCTGGGTGAAAAATTGAAATTTGACAGACGGTACCTCCCAAATGATAAGTCTAAGTCCTCTAATACAACTTGAGCCCTAGCACAATAGAAACTGATATAACAGACTGATATAATGCTCCCCAGAAACTCCGTGGCTAATGCATTGACAAAAGAGATAACACCTGAGCGCTCAACAGCACTAGTTGCTCTTCAAGCCGTCTTGTTCTCCGGGACAGCATAAAGCGGCTTCATGTTGCCGAGCCGGTCGCAGGCTCCGAACTTGGCCGTGCTGCCGACGAACCACCAGATGATGTTGCGGCAGAGGAACTTGACCGGGGCCGGAGCGGGCGGCCAGTTGATCCACGTGTCGTTTTCGTAGTGGATGTCGAGCATGGTCAGAATGATAGCCAGGCCTGTGAAACCGACCTTCTTCTGTTTAAGAGAAACGGCGGTTAGTCTTCCAAACAATAACAAGCGGCAAAATGTAAGGGACGGTGGGAGATCGGAACTTACCATATTCTTCTCGCCCTCATAGTCGAACTGCTTCTGCAGGTCGGCCAGCTTGTCGCCGTACTTGCGCAGGCCCTGGATGGTGGGTATCTCGTCGGCCAGGTGCTGCATCAGCGTGGGGCCGAAAGCGTCGATGAGAGCGACGAGCTTCTTGCCGTCGTACTTGTCCTTGCCGGCCTTGACGGCCGCGACGTAAGCGTTGAACTCCTCCAGCGGGCCGTGGAAGGCGTGGTGCTGCTCGACGTTGGCCTCCATCACGCCCTTCTCGCCGGTCTTCTCCTCGACGAAGGGGAAGATGTCGGCCTCCTCGCCGGCGTGGTGGGCGTGCAGCAGCAGGTGCCAGTAGCCGACGAACTCGAGGAAGCCCTTCTCGTCGGCGGGCTTGATGTGCGGCGCCTGCAGGTAGATGGCGTTGAGGCCGCGGATCAGCAGGTTGTGCACCAGGGCCATCTCCGAGGCGCAGTGGTCGAACATGTCCGTCGGGGTACCATTCTTGTTGTTGGCGTACTCCGCGGTCGGGATGAGGGCGAAGGGGTGGTCTGCGTAGACGGGTGCCATTGTGGTTTTGAGGTGGTTAGGCTCTGGGGTAGACTATATGTGCTAGGCTCTTTGAGATGGGTATCAATAATAGACGCAGGTGCAGTTGTACAGCGAGCAGGCCTAGGGATAGCTGAGAGGGTATCTTGTGTTTGACTGAGTGCCAGAGATGGGAACATCATGAGATGTGCAACACGGCTTCCTTTTGTATTACCACAGCATTGCTGATATTGGAGCAATGTAAGCGGCAGACTTCCGCATTTGGGCATTGGAGCTTACACGCAGCCCGCGGGCGCGGCAGCTGAAGCCAAAATGGCTGTTTTGGAAACCGCACAGCTTGGCGAAGACAAGGGATCGTAGTATTCCGTCGAATGAGAAACGTCGACTCGCTCTCAGACTGCCATAGGGCTGGAGCCGGAACAAGCATAATGACCCCTGCTAGGAGTTCCACTCGCTTGTGAATTTTAAGTGCTGATGTAACTAATGATCTTACCAGGAATAATACGAGGCCGCGCATCTCGTTGGTCCTGAACCTCTTCGGAATGGGGCTGAGGACATGACAAGCTTTCCTTAGCGGCCGAGAACGCGCAACTTCAGACCATATTCTAGGTGCTCCAAGGAACGCCCAGAGCCGCACCCAGGCAGCGCGCAGTTTGCTTCCCAGCTTGGAATGGCTGGAACGCGTGACACGGATAAGCCGTTACAGTGGCGCCCAATCCCGACAGACTGGTACGAAGCCTGTTAATGGATGCCACGCAGCTGTGTGCCAGAGCCTCTTCTCTGTTGCAGTGACTGGTAGTACCAGTCGCAATGATTGATCACTTTTCACGACCAGACCGTCGGCTCTGAAGACAGCCAATTCGAGGACGACCTCCCCATGGGGTTTAACCCAACAGAATGTTCTTTGATGCGCTTTCCCACATCTTTCCGGCTGTAGAGATGGCTTAATGCACCACACACTGTGAGTATTTACGGACCGTAAAATTAAGGGATGGTCGCACCCTACAAGCTATTCGGGAACATGAGTAAGAAATGAGTAGAAAAACATCCAAGCAATGAATTCTTGCGGTCTAGAAACATTTCAAAGGTGCAGCGACCTAGAAAGAACACACCACAACTTTAGCGCTTATTCATCCTTGGGCTCCTTTCGGTTTGCCGGCTCGAGCAGCCAATGGATCCAACAGCTTTACGAAGCCATACACTACTGCGCAGCAAAAAGCCCAAGGAAGAGCGGTTGCGACCGAATCTGGGTGGGTCCAGGTCAGCGCCAAGCTGTCGGGTCGCCCAAGGATCAATCTGGAATTGATGACGGGTGGCATGATGGCATGTCTCGTACAGAGATGTCGGTTCAACTCTGCCGTTCGACGTGGCTGACGATTGGTCGTCCGGTCCAGCAGGTATCAACGACATGGCATGATTGACTCAAGGACGACTAAGCGCGCCCTCGATACGTCCTGTGCATTCACCGAATCCTACCCTCCCGTTATTATTGTCGAAGGCGAAGCCTCGCATGGTGACCGTGTCGCCGTCGAGGAGAAACGTCCTCTTTTCAATGCCACCGGAACTCGTCCATTTCAGTTCCTTTTTGCCGTTCTCGCTCAGCTCCAGCAAACTGCCACCGCCGTCTCCATGCTCCGAAGCACTACTAATCGTACCGGACCCGAGCAGGTCTCCGGTCCGCAGCGGGCAGCCACCTACCGTGTGGTGTGCGATCATCTGAGGGAAAGACCATAGCAAATGCTTGGCGTTCGTCCGCGTCATCTTGAAGTTTTCTCCGCCGGTCGCTACGGATGGCTTGGTCAGTGGATCTTGTTCGAAGACGTTGACGAGAAGAATTGAACCCACTCTGAAGATCTGCCTGTAAGGCGATGTCAAACACGTTGTTCTTGCTCTTTTCTCGAAGATACGGTTGCAGCTCCTTGTCGTTCGGCTCTCCTGCGGTCATGAAGGGCTTCAGTGCGTCGTGGAGCACGACCCAAGGGCTGATCGTGGTTGCGAAGTTCTTGCCGTTGAATGGCCCCAGTGGTACATATTCCCAGGCTTGGATATCACGCGCACTCCAGTCATTCAGAAGAACATAGCCAAATATGTGGTCTTCGGCGTCTTGGACGTCGATTGGGGTTCCCATGTCGTTGGACCTCGAAATAAAGCACCCTAGCTCGACCTCAAAGTCCAGCTTCTGGCTCGGCTTCGTTTCTGGTTGCTTGGGCTCCTTGGTCGGATCGGCAATGATCTGTCCCCATGGGCGCCGGACGGGGGTTCCTGAGACCACAATGCTAGAAGCTCGACCGTGGTAACCGACGGGTATGTGCTTGTAATTGGGCTGCAGGGCGTTATTCGCTCCCCTGAACATGGTTCCAACATGCGTCGCGTGCACTATACCGGCATAGAAGTCGGTGTAGTCGCCGATCTGCATGGGCAGGTGCGTCTTCACACTATCGAGCGGCACGAATATTGCTGAGGACTTGTTGGCCTCTTGCAAGGCGTGAGAGGAGGGGTGGCCGTATGTCAACATATCCTGCAGGGTCTTTCGAACCTCACGGTGAACCTGGCTTCCCAAAGCAGCGAAGGCGTTCAAGGTAGGCTGAGAGAAGACACCGGCATGATGGCACAAAACAGGGAAGAAGCGGTCGTAGAAGTCAGGATGGCCTGAGAAGACTTCAAGGTCGCATGCATAGCTTCCAATGGCCACAGCCGCATGCGGCCTCGGTATGGCCTCGGTGCTGATGATGCCAAACGGGATGTTCTCGAGCGAGAAGTCGCTGTCAGGGCCTGGATCAGGTTCAACCCAGGAGGTTCGTCGTTCCATGATTGCCTGAGGCTCCAGACGCCACCGTGATGCGGTCAAGACCAGACTGGGAGGGTAACGCCGCGTCCAACGGCCCGCCTAGAGTTAGTCCCTGATGAGGGGATCGCCGTGCGGAACCTGCCACCTGAGGCGTCTAAGTGATGACGAACACACTTTCAGTCGACCACCCTTCAACAAAGCAGCCGGACAACGGATTATTTATGTCAAACTCAGTGACTTGCTCTTAACTCTTGATCGGTCTACCCAGGGCCCTTGTGATGTCTCTTAGCCGTTGTCGTCCCGGAGGAAGGAGCGTCGAGGCAGTTACCGATGCGAGCCGAGAGCTTAGGCCGATGTTGGCCGGCCCTTCCATGACGATACCTACTGGAACGAGGAAGGCACGACTAGACAGGAGACCCAGGTCGAAGTCCATACACTTCACTTGCTCGAACTGTCGAGCAGTTAACGACTAAATGCCGTCTACTACAGCATCTTCTCCATCACATGTATCACATTGAGAAGAAAGTATCAATTCCAAATTCAGTTGATGACAGGCCTGTGGGGGCGCTGACTTATAGCGGGGTCGTCCCAACTCACCGCCCACATTTACATAAGCGATATGCGACAGTTGGAAAGATAAGGTAAGGTACCTTCCACAGAAAGAGAATGATACCTACCCAAGAGTGTCTTTTGCTATCCTCTAACACTGGTTGCAAGTCGTCTGGTCTCCAGCTCTGCGTGAAAGGGACGCTGTTTATGGCCTGGGGAACGGGAGAGTTCATCGGAACAGAGGCTTCACACTGTATTCAGACAGCAACAGACGGCCCGAATACGGGCTTGCTGCTCACGATCACGTGCTTCTCCTCTCACCGATTGCTGAAGGTTTGCCAGCACGCTAGCAAGATAGACTCGGCAGCGGAACTGAACCTCGGCGCAAAAGGTTTGTTCCATCGTCAGCGCTTGAGTTTCTGAACCTCCAAATGAACCGACGGTAGAAGGAAGAAGATGGACCAACTGGCAGACCAGGCGAGCGACTTGCGGTCGTTCTTAAACAACCCGGTCGCGTCTCCAATGAGCTCAGCCGTCGGTGCCGGCTACTCGCCCTCGCCTGCCGCTGGTCCACTCCATCGCGCGCAATCCCTCTCGCACCATCCACCCTCAGCGCACTCCCCTGCTTCCGCGTACGGAGACAATTCCGCACATCAACCACACGACGGTCGAAGCGAGGCCGCCAAAAGAAAATCAGAAGATGACGAAGCCGCAGCTAAGCAGCAAAGGAGCAAGCGGAATAGGGTTGGTTGTTTCTATTCCCTGTCCTTAAACTGAGGTGGTCTCGGCCATCCTGGTTGGTAGTCAGTTGCTAGTCGCCATTGCTGTCTCCTGTTTCTGCCTCTGTGACTGCAACCCTATGCAATTGACACTGCCGTGCTAACAATGTCTTGTGCAACTCTACATAGTATATCTCAATTGCTTGGTAGGTGACTTGTCTCCCTAGTTTTGTTTTTCCATCAGATAAAACTGTACAAGCGTTGGCTTCCCGTGCTTGGCCTCTGTCAGCTAATAGTCAACTCTACAGCAACGAATGCAAAAGACGAAAGATCAAGTGCAATGGCCAGACTCCATGCCAGCGATGTGGCAACCTCAATCTCCAATGTCTCTATGCCCCGAACTGCTGCACGACCAACTTCAAGGACTCGGATGAGTTCAAGCAAGTCACCGACCAGGTGGCTCGCTTACAGGAGCAGGTCGACAGCCTCCTCAGCAACATGACAGCCCTCCGGCAGGAAACCTTGCGACTGGCTCCTATCCAAGACCGCATTCTGCCCTTGCCCTCGAACACCGTCACCCCGTCGCCGTCTGCGTCCTCGATCCGATCTCTCCCCAAGCCTCCGTTTTCCGTGCCTCGAGTGCCCCCCTCGTTCAGTGGACCGACGAGCATCAACTTCACTGTCGACATGGCAAAGAACACCTTGCATAATATGGGGTATTCCAACGCCGGCGACGGTCACGACGAGGCCGGTGGTCCGGTAGATGACAGTCCCGCACTGTCTCCGGCTCTCAATCCGATAGTTGCGCCGTCGCTTTCGCCTACGCGGCGGCCGATGGACCCTCTCTGGGAGTTCGACAAGAACGAAATGGTCCGGCTGTGTCAGGTGCATGAGGAGGAAGTCGGCATAATGTACCCCGTCATCCGAATCGACAGCGTAATAGAGCATGCCAAGTTCCTGGCTAGGTATATGGAGACCGCGAAGAGAAATGGCATGGTCCCGCCATACGGCCAAGACGAGGCCATGAGCGACCTGAAGACGTGCATCCTCAAGATTGTCATGTGCTGCGCCCTCGTGGTGGAGGAACACGGCTGCAGCGAGAAGGCGACACAGCTCTACGAAAGCATCCGTCCGATCGTGGATGGGAAGCTCATGAGTGAACCGGTCGACGTGGACAATCTCCCCTTCCTGGCTCTTGTCGCGGGCTACAGATTTCTTTCAAACGAGGAGATTCTCGCTTGGCGTATCATCGGTCAGGTCTGCAGATTGTGTCTGGAACTGGGTCTCCATAGGAGGGAAGGTCTCGCCAAGATAGCAGACGAGGGCGCTCGCCGAAACGCCCTCATGGCGTTTTGGTCAGCATATGTGTTGGATAGGAGGTGGAGCTTTGGTACTGGACTGCCTTATGTGTGCGATGACGACAAGATCGACCCTAAACTTCCGTTGCCAGTGAGTTTTAACCCTTGTGGCTTTGCTGGGATACTCGTGGTCATGCCTAACTTCCGTCCAGGATTCGCACCCGTATCTCGTAGCAATGATCACCTACTCCAGACTAGGAGCGAAGATTTGGAGACTCGTTGACTACTTTGAGCCAGCCGTAGTCCGGGAACTTCAGCGCAAAGACTTTGATCAGCTGGATAGCGAGATTCTCGACTGGTATGACACTGTACCGGAGGAGATCAAGGTCGAATCTCTAAACAGGACCGTGCCAATGCCAGCTGGGCCGGCGTACAACACAAAGCGGCTACAGATCTGGACGCGTCTTCGCTTGAACCAGGTACGAGCCACCTCCCCTCGGTTGACTCACGATAGACTCTTATCCTGCTCTCTAGATCCGCATCTGGCTGCACACTCCCGTGCTCCACAGCGCAAGCAGCATAGCCGAGAACATGCCGCTCGCCCAGAGGGCGGTGGACCTCGCCAAAGAGACGATCCGGTACATGACGCACATGAACAACACAAGCAACCTATACCGGCGGAACCAAGTCTTCTACCACCAGTTCCTAACGTCCGCCATCGCCGTCCTCTTCCTGGCGTCCACCCACGCGCCCCTCCAGTTCAGCTCCCAATGCCGCACGGAGTTCTACATGGCCCTGGAGCTCGTGAAGGACATGTCCGCGCGCTCGTGGGTGTCGCAGCGCCTGTGGCGCACCGTCCGGTCGCTCAAGGCGTACGCGCCGCGTCTGGGTCTCGGGGAAGACGACCAGCAGCGATCCGGCGCCGCGATAACCATGGCCGGACTTGCGTCTGGGAGCATCGGGGGCGTGCCTTCCGGTGCCGGACCGGCTAGACCGCCGTCACCGATGCCGATACCGATGAGCAGGTTGTCTAGCCTCAGCGTCGGTCGACAGCCGTTGCAGCAGCAGCAGCAGCAGTTCGCGACGCCTATGCCTCAGCCCAGGTCTCCTGCTGCGATTGCCTCGTCGCAGCAGCTTCAGCGCGGTCAAGCTCTGCTGCCGGGCGGTAGCGAAGAGCTGAATAACGGGCAGCGGCTGAAGACGGAGATGACGGCAATCTTTGAGGGATATATGGGGCTCAATGGACGGCGGAAGACCGTGCCGGGGCCTCTGACGCATCTACATCCTAATGGCACTCTGGCGCCTGGATCTGCCGCCGTTGTCAGCACTAGGGAGGGCGTGGACGAGGCGGAGAGTGTCTATCCTATTGTTAAGGAATTGTTCTGACGGATGTGAAGATTGGCGCTTGCGCGAGTTCGTGTCGGAAGGTCTATGTTGTGGGCGACCTTCCTTCAACAACTTCTGATCTAGGGGCGGTGGATGTCTCCCTCTAACATACATCCGCCCCGGGGTTTACTCCCGGAGTAGAGTCTCTGCTAGTGTCGTGGGACACTTCACGCGCCACGGCTCTCTTATCTTCTGTATATACCCGTATCAAAGTTGTATACATAAAGGTCTAATACATAATTACAAAGATATTGGATACCCATGACCACGTTTTGGATAGACCACTCTGGGCAAGAAACGTGCCATTACAAGGACCGGAGCTCGTCCGTTCGTACGATAGCATATGTCCAACGTGTGTAGCGGTGCCATTAGCTCCTCGACTTTGCATTACACCTGAGACTATGGTCTTTCAGACATAGCCTAACTGGTCCGTGATCGCGCGCATAAGTCTACTTACCACTAGTTGCGTCAACAGACCATGCGTAAATGCAGCATTTGTAGTAACATGTTGCAAACCCACGAACCACGGTGACGTTCACCCAAGGAATGGCAGGGTGTGGGCAGGATACGGGACAGAGCTATGCCGTTGATAGCTTCCATTTCCCGTAGGGCATCAGACTAAGGGTTCATGGAGGTATATGGCAAAGACAAGGGCCTGTCTTGTGATGACGTCGGAGACAGATTCTCAGAACTGTCCCTGGCGCCGGTATGTGGACTGTTGATATGGAGGCACTCCAGGTCTTAGTCAGTCCAGTATCGGGTCCATGCTGGGAGTACGCTGCTTTATACTTCCACGACTTCCAGTGATTGGCCGACCTTCACTTGTCCGATGCTCAAAGCTTCCTCGATCTTGAGACTTGTATAAGGTATTCTCACCCTCAACCCACGTCTTGCATATTGACGACATGTATCTCTATGTAGCTGATGTCCCGAGAGAGTCATTGGTCAAACAAATTTCCTGAATGTTCCTCTCCAGGGCGGACGCGTGTTCCATCCTAATGCATCCCAAGCCTTAGCATGTGCCTTGGCTGGATGGGCGAGGAAGGCCGTCTGCAGCTGGAGGCCAGGGAGGAATACTTTGGGCAGCATGTCGACACCCGACTAGACGCCTCCACCCAATCCATGCAAGTCAACAACCTGGAGGATTTGATTGAGCACAAGTCAGGCAACTCGAACAGATGCTGCTCCTAGACATGGCGCTCTGTCGGGCAGGTTACGTGATTAGGGCTCAATTGGGCGGCGGCGCGGAAAGCACGGCACCCAAAAGGTGTAAGCCTTCTGCAGGCTTTGCTGCGGTTTGCATCGTAAATGTGCATTTTTCAAAACACCTTGACGTGTGCCCTACGCCCAAGCTATGCACAAGTTCAGTGACGACGTTGAAATATTTTGGTTTTTCCTTTTGTTTTGACCCCCATTCTTCTAGCTACGGAATGGGCGCTCTCTTTCTTACTGGTGTCGGGTTCCATCTTGTGTACCTACTTAAGATCCAAACCGAATGGCCATTAGTGTGTAACTGGCTTATTGGATTTTGTATGGCTGGCGAACATGCCGCAGCTTCATGCATCCATCCTTAGCCTAATGTCGCGGTGCATTGATAGATTGCCCAAGGTAAAGCCTAACCAAACCAAAAGACTGCTTTCATATCCTACACAATCCGCATTCTTCCTCCTCGACGAAGTTGATTGCAAATAGACCCAGAATCGACCATAGAGCATCTCCATTACTTGGCCTATCAACGTCATTATCTTGCCCACTTCCAAAAGACTCTTGCCTTCTGATAGACTCCGCCTGGCCCCCAGCTCCTCCATCTCCACGATGTCAAGGGGCCCTTCAGCACGCGGTACATCTCACAACCCCAGTGTGGCCCCCGGTGCTGGTGCCGCTGTTGCAAAGGTGTGGAAGATCCACTACAGCTTTGTACCAGACTCTGGCTATCTCTTGGAGGTTCTAGGGAGGGAGTACGGAGCTGAAAACTTCTATGTCGAGGTCTGTGCTCGCAATCCGAACAGCAGATGCCCAGTTTGCTGACGTGCAATGTCACCGTGTACTAGATGCGGCAGAACACATATATAGTCACTGTGGGAAGCGCGCAGCACTGAGGGCCGACAGTCCCGAGGCTGAATTAGCTTATTCCAGGGCAGGCTTTGGCAGTACTAGTACATTCGCTCTTGCTGGAATCTGCGTGACGGGGAGCAGCTCAGAGCACTTGACTGGGCATAGTGCTGGATCACTATGATTGGAGGAAACTTTGAGTTCCACATCTTGGTAGATGATATGGAAGACTCTTCGCCCTCGCTAGATTTGCATTACATTCAGTTACTTCAAACTTTGGGACTGGGCATCAGTAGTGAATCCTCGGCTTATGAGGCTGAAATTATTCCTTCAACTCCTCCGGCCAACTTCCAACGGGGGATTCTCCACGTAAGCAGTATGACAGAGTTGAGAACTCCGGAGGGTGGCATGGCACATGACGGAGTACGGACCTCTCGAGATACAGCGGTGCGAACGCAAGGTACTATTGAATATATTTGTAGGCGGCGCATGAAGTGTACTTACACAATTGTCTCTTCCTGGTACCATGCAAATGCTCAACACCTTCTTAATGCATTCAATACAAACCTGGAATCTTGGAGACTCAGTGAGCCGTTCCGTACTAGGCTTCAACATCCGTCTTCTCATGCCGTACTTTGTTCTTCCTTTGGCGGTATAGAATGAAGTACCAAAACAAGGTGAGTGTCATGAGTGTGAATACCGCTGTGATGAAGAAATACACCCAGATGTATCCTGAGACGATAGGACCACTGTTGTTGGAATCGGGCGTCCAGTTGAAGAATGTCATCGAAAAGAGGCTCTATGTTTGCCATCAGCTCAAACTGTCATGCAGGTGGGGAGTCGCTGGCATACGACTTACAGCGAAGAAGGTCCCTGGGAGGAATACCATGGTGACCAGTGCGATAGATCGCATCTGGCTCGAGTCTGCAGCAGTGGCTGTTGCGATTTCCATATTTGTTTCTCCATGAGACTAGATATGGACATGTTAGCACAGCTACAATTTGTATTGATAGATGCAAGAATCTTTACCCATTGTGTAGCCATGGCCATATTGTCGACGCGCATAGTACAGTCGCGGATCCTATCGTCGTACTCATCGATCAGACTGATAAGTCGGTCCCTCATTCTCCTTCCTGCTTCCCGTATGTTTATTTGGTACTTATCTAGGTCGTGTATTATATCTGGCTCTGAGGTCAAGGTCTCCGCGTCTGTCCAAGTCGTCGGGCAGCGATCGTACGTAGTTTGCGACCAGCTGTTGGTTGTGCCCTTTATATTGTTCCCGGAACATGGCATACCGGGACGGGAGATACTGCTAAAGTCCAGTTTTCGAAGGATATGCTCCTTGGGATGCGCCTGATATATTTGTGTTGGATGCTGGTCCATCAAGAGAGGGATTTCGTCGAGATGATGGAGCATCCTGAACAGTATGGACTTGTACCCTAGTAGAATATTCCTTACGAAGGTTGCGTCTAGCCAGGCCTTGGTTTTCTGTTTGTTCCTCTCGGCTTTGGTAGAGCCGCCCTGTTTCCATGTTGTGGTTGTCTCATTGCCGAGTTGGAATATTTGTGTCTCCAAGTTACCAATTTTGTCGTCTATAACTTCCATCTGCCTGATGCGCTCTAGCTCGGCTAGAATTCCGGGGAGAAGCATAGGGTGAGCAGTATCTTCCCTGGCTTTCTTCAGTCGCCTCAGAATATTCCTTTCCTGCTCGCTGTCGGCGCCAAATAAAATGGCGAATGTGAGCTTTTGCTTAGGAAAATGGGTGACTGTCAACGCCATATCATTTTCCCATGCGTTTGATGACCTCCAATTATATACTTGAGTCAATTTAGTTAATTTAGTCAAGAGCATCACAGTCTGTTCAAATGACTTACTTATAGCTTGCTGACTCCCTCTACTTTCGCCAATGCTTGAGTAAAGCGGCATTTCCGTGACCGTTGGCTCAAAGACTTGCACATCAGCTCGGCTGATCACCCGACTTATCCAGCTATGTATTGACATTCTCTTCGCAAGCGTCCGAAACGTGCTAAGGGTGAAAGGTAAGTTTCGAAGTTTCTTCCGGTGATCCGCGTACACCGGCGTTTCCCACTTGATACTGTCAAGGCTCTTCTCAAGATCACCTTTATCCAACTTCTCAATGCATGATGTGCTGTTCATCTGCCTGGGAGAGAAGCTCGCTATAGTACGCCATCCATTGAAAAGACCTACGATAGTACTTCTTACGAAGCCAGGGACGAGGCCTACCGACTTCTGCTGCACGTGTTCTGGAGGCCTCGGCACTTCGAAAACAGCGGTATGCCTTGGGGAGTTGCGGAAGGAGGATCCCGGTTTCCTTTCCTCTGGACGCGCAAATCTGTCACACCGACTTAGCGAGTGAATCTCGACATGCGGACGCACACTACCGATCAAATAAGGGATAGCGCCTACATCACAAGGAGCCTCGGACTCGGATTCGTGGCATCCTGCTTGGGTGATGACAATGCCTATGCGTACGATTTCACTTAGCATGTGAGCTGCTATCACGGAAGTTGAACGATCATGCGTTACCTCCGTGAGAAATTTTTCCCATTGGGTTTCTTCCTCTAGTCGTCGACGGGAGGGCTTCTGGAAAAGGTGAGCAGGACTGCGCATGATAGTGAAGTAGTGCTAATGAAGGCTGAACTCACATCCTCATCTTCCTTGCTCATGAGCCTCACGACGGTGGTAGTGGTGCTGGTTGCTACAGTTATGTCTTCGACCACGAACACTCGGTTTCCCTCCTTCGCGCTGCGGAAGCCTAAGACTTTGCTGCGAGCCAGGGTCTCACTCAACTCTTCCATTGGTCGTTGTCCATCCATCTTGAGAGACTAGGAGGATAAATTCTTAATGTCTCTAGAGAGTGTGCTTTGTGCTTTGTATTTTGGATAGTGCTCCCAAACATCGAGTCTAGACAGCAATAATTATTGTAGTAGTTGATATTTCGCCTTCTGGCATTCTCGCGGTTACTCTCGTTCCTTGGTTTTTTTTCCCCCGCTGGGGGGTGGCGCAGTTGCGAGGACACCCCCTATGATTGTGAATGGTAATCGCCGGCGGGGCATGTGTACTTATGTGTACATATGCTGTACCTTTGGTACATTACATGGCAGGCTCGTATAGCTGAACTGTCCGCCCTTTGCAAAATATGATCCAGTCATGGTGAACTTACTAGTAATTAGCTTAGTGAGGCGCAACTTCTCATTCCTTAGTAGCAGACCTTGGCGGGACTTTCCAAGCCTCCTTGGGGTTGTCACATTTGTGTCAAGTTATCACGAATCATTTTTCAACCGAGCTCGACAGGCGAGAAGGTTGTGAGCGGTGAAAAAGCCTACCGCTTGACCAACCCACCGTCTTTTGGGTCTAATCCAGCTTGAACGTGGCTGTTTTGGCATCAAGTGGTGTGACATAGTAATTAGCTCAACCGGGACTTACATCAATGGTGGCACTTAATACGCAGTTATCCCCCGGCTTTCTGCATGTCACGCATGCACGGCCGTAAGATTTTCGGTGTGTTACCGCATTCGCAAACCCTCGCAGTTCTCGGGCAATCGTACCACACCAGTACCGCGGCGGTTGGACAAAGGCTCAATTTTAATTGCCGCTCCGTACAAGTTGGGCCATCTAGAAAATCCGTGCAAGACCTAGGTACCTCTAGTGTGACGCAGAGCCTGATGTCAAGTGTGACCTTCTTGGATAAACTCCAATCGCCGGTCTGGTCAAGCAGCCTTGTCACTAAGGACAGAATTTGAGCTTGGAATGGCTTCAAGAATGTGCGTATCAACATTGCGCCTTCTTCTTGGGCCACTTGCCCGGCTCAATCATGTACTGTGTATAGTTGTCTTGGTGGAGGAATACGTCCCGCCGTGGTTATCACGGTCTTCAGCCCAGCTTGCCTCCATCTTTGGGCGTGTTCGGTAATGTATTTGCGCAAGAAGTGCAGATTGGGAACTGCTTACATCCAATCCGGTCCAGCTGTGTCGACGCCCTACTCGACGTGACCATGATTTCGGCGTGCAGACTGCAGAGAGGCACGCAAGCAGGCTGGCGTTGCCTAGATTCTAGGTAACAAATGAGAGGTTATGCAGAAGCCTCGACCCTGCAAAAAACAAGGCGTACGGCCCCAATGACAAGCAATTGGCGGGCGTCACAGCGGCCCGATCCCGTGATGGTGGGCAGAGAGGGGTATGAAAGATGGCCGCTCATATTAATGGAAGACTGCAACGCCAGAGCCTGACAGAATAAGAAGGCAGCCGGAGCAGGCTCCTGTCTCACTCTGGTCTGCTTTTCGACTACAGAATATTTCGAGGTAATTCCACGTGAAGTCTAGAGCAACACTACTTTCTTGTCCTTCGACAGACATATTTCCGGAGTCCAGCTCATTCCAGTCTGGCCTCATTCCCGACGAAGTGGGAATTGAGAACTTCGGAGATAACCCCATTTTGCTCTTTAAGCTGTGCTATTCTCGGAATGAGTAAGTAAAACGGCTACGGATGACACTCAGTTCCTTCTTAACAAGCCAAACTCAGCCGAAGCTATCCCAACCTTCCAACTCAACAGGCCTGATGGCCAAGTGGTTACTCCACGGGTTGCATGGCCAGGAGATAGCCCGCCCACAAGAGAGCGTGTGGCGGAAGTCGTCGCTCAAGTCGAGAGCGATTACAATAGCAGGCCGCAACAGAGGGAACAAATCCTGAGCAGCCTTCTTCGAACTGCTTCAATAACGCTATATCCGCCTGGCAGGCCAGAAAAATCCATCTTTCCCCACGCACTACTAGTGGAGGTCTTGACGCGACACAGGATAGCTCGGAATATGCGCGAATCCGCCGAATTCATTGCATATGGCATCGAGGACTTTGTTCGTCAAATTCGCGGAAACGGTGGGCACGATCAGCTAGGTCGCTTTGCGCGCATTTTTACAACCTTGGTACTCTGTCGCATGGAACAAGACATCTTCGATTTTTTCGAAAGGGACCTAGATGACACGTGTTTCCCGTTTCGCCTTGCTTACAATACAAACTGTATACGAGCCTCGCTATGCCCTAAGTCTTCGCGCGAGTACATTCCGGATTTTCCAGCAGGTTGGGAACCTCTTGATTGCGAGTGCTTCGTGCGTACACAGTACAGGGTCTTTCTGCCGTGTTTGGAGGGAGGTCACCAAGACTTTGGGCCAGACATAATCATGCCTTGGTATGATTGCCACCTTCGATCCACAGAGACCTCGCCGTCTACTCTAAACTCCAGTTATGATGGCATGAGTGCTCCTGGTGGAGCCAACAGCGAAGTGAGCCGAGTTGTCATATTTGACGGCCATCACAAATTTAAACATACTGAATTGAGCTCGGTAAGTCCGACCATTGCGTTTTCCGGGGGGGGGGGGGGGGGGGGGGGGGGG
>SMOB01000237.1:0-37251 GCA_007388105.1 Coniochaeta prunicola | reverse complement strand
AAGAGCCCCATGAGCAAATAATACAGTCCCAACAAAAATATAAAAAAATCAATTTTCAGCGGCTTTCTTTCCCATTTTGTTTCCCACCCCCCCCCCCCCCCCCTTTTTTTTTAAAAAAAAAAGGAAAAGAAAGCAAGAAAGAAAAGAAAAGAAAAACTTACAGTATTCACAATTCTGATGTCACACAGTTCGCTGTCAAAAGGCTGAAAACCCGAGAGAAAGCGGCGTTTCTCCGAGAAGTTTCCATGCTCCGTAATCTTGGCGGCAAGAAACCCCACACAGTCGAGCTCCTAACCACTTTCAGTCACGGTGGCACGTATTGTCTTCTCTTTGCATGGGCAGAGTGTGATCTCCTGAAATATTGGGAACATAATAGGGGTCCGGAGGCAATGAGGGCCTCTCTGGTCAGATGGGTCGCTGACCAATGTTTTGGCCTCATGTCTGCAATAGATTGGATTCATGAGCCTTGTGGAGCTGTACTGGACCCAGAGAATAACGAGCTTTTCGGACGGCATGGGGACATCAAACCGGAAAACATACTCTGGTACAAGGGAGCCTCAACCAGCGCTAATCCTCAAGCTTCTGGCAAACTCGTGTTATCGGATTTCGGCCTGAGCGCACTCAACCACAAGAATACCTGCACCAACATAAATAACATGAATATTCTTCACACAACAGCTTATGCCCCTCCGGAGAGCGTGCTCGCCGAGCATGCCATCTCGAGGTCCATCGATATATGGGCCCTAGGATGTGTCTACCTCGAGTTCGTCACTTGGCTCGTCGGTGGCCCTGACCTATTTCACGCCTTTAAAAAAGAACGACTTTCCCCATTTCTAGGAGGACCGATCAACAACGAGGTCTTCTGGGAGCTACAAGAGATTGATGATTCTGGCGGAGAAGGCCGCGGAATTGTCAAGGTTTTAAAGCCAAAAGTTGTACAGGTACGTACTTATCGCATTGATTTTGCAATATAGTTCTATGAGATGGCGCCTCACTGACGTTGCTACTAACACGTAGTGGATCGAAACGCTATCAAAACGCCCTGAGGCTACCCAGTTCATCCAAGACTTCCTCGAAATCATCGGGAACGACATGTTGGTGGCTGAAAAGCAAAGTAGGAAAGTGGCTCGCGATTTGGTCCCTAAGTTCCAGTCGCTTGTGGACAAGTGCGAACAGAATTCAGCATACTACACATCGTCGGTGGTGAGCAGGGAAATGATGGTACAGGTGCCCCAGGCAGCAGTCATTACGAACCTTAACTTGGCCGTTCAAGGCGTTATCAACCAGCCGTCATCGTTTCTTCCCCAATACTCTGGGCGTACAAGGCCGACACGACAGGGAACTAGCTCGGCCCATCTGCACCCGTAAGGATTTCATTGGCCTTGTGGGTTTCTCTTGCTTATGCTCTTGATTCTTTCATTTGCGTTCTGATACGAGTTTAATGTACCATTGTATTCAAGTGTTCAAGCGTATTCAAGTTAGTACTATCTCTTTATGACAGTCATCTACCTATGTTGAGAATGGTGGAACAATGCTTAATTGACTGCGCTATCTACTGGTTCTGTGGCGGAGGCACACCACTGTTATGTAAGTACTACTCGTAACTGCAGTGCTCATGTGCCTGGACATGTGCTATTAGATCTCTTGAATCTCGTTCCTCAGCAATCTGAACGTCCTCAAAATAACCACAACCTGATCATATGGCGCGAGAGAAACCCTGATCCAGATTTTGTTCCAATGATATCTGACCCAGGCCTTCACTCGCCTTGGCTACCGTCCTCTGTTTCATAATGGTTCTTCTTAAGTGCACGCTTGATGGCGTTGACTTCTTCCTTAATACTGTGAGCTAATATCTTGAAGAATAGGGAGTAAATAGCTGGTACCTTGCTGAGCTCTCTTGGTGTGGTACAGAAGAAGCGGCCGCGTTCGTACTAATGGATGATGGTCAGCTTGCAGACCTCTACAGCCAAGGGACTGAGAAAACATTGTTTACAGTGACTGAGACACCGCCTCCCACCCGGGCCTCCATTGGAAACAGTCTGCCCAGCTGCTCATGAATGGTTCCCTCGTCCGTGTACCTCGCGGAGAAGGATTTCACGTGTGACATTATTGCTATGGCTGGGAAGAGAAATGATAAATTTGAGGATTGCCGGCGTATAACGCATACGATCGTGAAAGTATGTTGCAAAAGCCCAAGGAGAGGTTGAATTGGTCAAACAAAAATGTGGCAGCAGGAAATGGTTACTTAGCAGGGCAACGCTTTGGTGTGTCTGCCCACCTGGTGCCCAACCACCGAGACGGGCATCGGTTGTATACCGGCCGGCCTCTGAGTTCCATTGGACCGCAGCATATCACATTTTCGCCAACCGTCTGTCGCATACCGGTGCAAGGCGATACCCGCACGGCTAAGCCACCTGCTCACTGCCACCCATGCGGAGTTGCACCACTTGTACTACTTGTACTACTTGTATCTCTGTTGAGGGTACAAAGGTAGGTGTGAAAGGAGTGGTTGGGATTTGTCGCAATTGATTTTGATTCGATGCTTTGCTCAAGTCTACCTGTTGCGCCTCATTAAAGCCCTATCAGAGTTATTTTCCTCAATGATTGACTGGTATCAATCGCCACCCATGGAGTTTTCAGCGAGTAGTCACAGTGGACTCCCTTTTAATCTCGCACAAAAATTTCAAGTGAGTGACAGCGACTTCTCACTCGTCGTAAGTGGATATGGGTCGCAATCAGACTTAACAGCGCCACCGAATTGGCTGTACCAGGACTCTTATCCCCTATATATCGCTGATTGACCATCCTCATCATCACCACCTCCCACCTCGAACCTGGATGTCATCGAAGATTGTTCGGAGCCTCTATTTAGACTAAGTCGTAGATCTGAAGCAGGAACAGATATCCTTCCCATGTCTCTTTAGACCATTCCATAGTCTCTGAGCTTTACCGGCCTGCGGGCGAGGAGCTCTGATCAGGGGCCCTTGTGAGCCAGTATTACTCATTCCAGTCTCGGTGGCAGCAACACCCCTTGGATCTAGTCCACTAGAGGAAGAGGCCGCGACAGGACCTATTGGCATGTCATGGCCTAGCGAATGAGCCGGAGGCGTGCTTCCCATTCCTACCAGGCGCTGCTCCAGCACCTGCGATTCCAGATCTTGCGATTCTGGCCAGGTGCTTTGTTGGGACGGAGGACGTAATGGCAGCGTTAGTGATGGAGACTGGTTCGAACTGGTGAGACTCATGGTTCTCGAGGGTGCCGGCTTTCTGTGTTCCTCCGCCATCACGGACTCTAAGGAGGCGTATGTGATGCTTGGCTCCTGCTGGCAACTGTTAAGAATTGGCCTAGCATTGACATGAGGTTTAGGGATCAGTTACCATTACTGTGAACGTCTCGACCGCCTTGCCTTTCCATTTGGTAGGGACAACACAGTATGCTTCACTGATCTCACACTTCTTGCCGATCGAGTCCAACTGTGCTACGACTCGCGTGCAGTCCCATCTCAACTGCTTGTCGGGAACAAGAAGGCCTGTCTGAATAATCTCCAAGAGATCATGGATAAAATCGGTGCAGTGTTCGAGCTTATGCAACTTCTCCATCCACTTAACCACCATATCTTGTCAGCGGAATACAAAGGCCACAAAAAGAAGTCAATGTTGATGCGCGCAAGGGAACAATGGACACTTACGTTGATAACCGAAGGTTTCAACTTGGCTCCACGCCTGACCCCGTCATAATATAGAACAAAGAATGTGTCTTCTGGGATCAGCGTCCTAGTGTTCCCCTTTTTGTCGTCATCCACGCGGGCATCCGTGAATTCTTTGTCGACAGCCTCGAATCCTAGGAGATACCAGGTTAAAAAATCAAGGAACAAGCAGCCCAGGGTCCAGATGTCGTATCTCTGCGAAATCCTGACCCAAAGAAGATCATGGTCGGGCGGCCGGTAGCTACGGGAGAAGCCTGGTGTGTACTGTTCGGATTGAGATTTGTACCTGTGGTACTGGGTCAAGCCAAAGTCTGATATAAGCAAATGGTTCTCGCCACTGCTGTGGTGCCTGTGCCATAGGATATTCTCCGGTTTGATGTCGCCATGTCGGCCGGTGTTCTTGTCATCCGGGGTCAGATCGCCGCTAGAGGGGTCTCCGTGGATCTCCCGCAATCCATCAGCAATACCACGGAGCTGGGTGAGCATCCAACGAGCGTTTCTATTGTCTTGCACCGGAACTGGATCGCTTTTCCAGAAATCGCGCAGATTTCCGTCAGCCCACTGAAACAGCATATGGAAATCATCTCCATGCTGGTAAGTGAGTAGAAGCGGGTGGAGATGTGGATGTTGCTTATTCTTCCCGCTGAATCTCTCAAGAACCTCGACTTCTCGTCGATAATCTTCCCTATTACGGGAGAGAAGCCTTTTGACTGCGAAATATGGGTTGTCGGTGCCCTATATTATCGTTGAATGTTTAGCCATGTGATGACCTTGGGATGTGATTTATTACCTGTTCGCTTAAAAAGTTGTGGTGTGCAGGATGAATTAGGACCTTTGCAACGCTTGCCTGGCCACCTTCAAAAAGTTCTCTGTACTCAATAAATGGTAGGAAAATCTTGTAGCTCAATATGTACAGGCACACGTCCCTGAGGTCGAAGAAGGGGGACAAGAACTGGAACTGCTTGTCCACGAACCACTCCACATCTCGTTCTTCCCATGTGTTAGTACATGTTAATGGTTTCTCGCATTGTTCATCACTTTTCCTATGGAGGGTGTTATGGTTTGTAGCGGGCTTCGCAGAATCGGGTAAGCGACGTTGCATGACAAGGGGAAGGTCGCTGTCGTCGACACCGCAGTGGACAAAGCACCTAATAGAATACAGCATATTTCGAGACCCTTGCAGCAAAATAGCGAACAATCTCTGTCGAGTTGCCCACTGTGGCTGGTTGTCGGTGGATGTTTCTCGTGTTGTGCCACAGATGTCTTGTGTAAGTTGGTCGAGTTCCGTTTCCGACTCTTCATTCGCGAGTTCGGGGATCGTCTGTTTCAGGATTTGCCGAACGTTATGGCTATTAATGACCCTCCGAAGCACGCTGATGGGATAGAATTCACGGTTATTCGGTTGAGATATCTCGAGCGATAGTCTCAAGCGCCGTTTCACCGCCTCACTGGCGTCAGTATCGATCTCCCCTACGTCTTCTTCCGGGTGAACGGAGCTGGCGTTACTCCGGCTGCGGCCTCGTGGATGTAATGCTCCAGAGTCCGGAGGCAGTGCTCCCCTTACGTCAGAAAGATTTCTGGAATCTCCGTGCCTGCTGAATCCTAAATCTGTGACGGTATGGATACTTGCAAAGCTGGTTTCACTTCCACTGGAATGACTGTAGAAACTTCTTGGACTATGGCCCCCAACAGAAGGATCTATTGTCTAACCGTTAGAATAATGCGCGCGAGAATTACGACATACGTCAATCGTACCGCTCTTTAAGTTATCGTTCTGATGAAGATAGGTTTCATTTCCAGAAGGATCTGTTTCGAGCACACTTGGTGTATGGGGCACAATCTCATGACCAGTGTCTTGTGTAATAGGGTGCAGGTTGTCATCAGTGACTGTGGTCTTGACCCTGAGTTGAGGCTGTCGCACATGTCAGTTGGCAATTTGGCATGGCATTGACGCAAACGGGCAGAGGGAAGAAGCCCTATTTGTGCCGAAGACGTACGCTGCGCGACGGTGTGTCGCTCTGAAGAACCAACCTCCGGTGTACTGGATCTGAATCTGTGTTCGACGGCCCGTCGCTGTCTCTACAACTATCAGTAAAGATGTGCAACATAGCATCTAGGCGTGTTGGCTGGAGTAAAACAGCACGAGGATCAAAATGGTGGATTCTGAACGGCTTGATGAGGGATATGACAAGCTAAGTCACGAGTACCAAGAAAGGCAGGAACGTCGGATGGCAGTGTTCCGCCCCAACGAGTTAGCTGATCACAGCCGTGCTATATGGAAGCGCCATTTTCGGTGGCGGGGCTGGAGGCCTTCTGATGCACAGATGTACTGTGAGCAGCGCCCGAAAGGGGGGTTGCAGGGCGCAGATGTGCCACATGGAGGCGCTTGCGTTCGGCAATGGCAGCAATGGTGGCAATGAGGGCTCCAGCATCGTGGGCGCAAGTGCTGTGGTCCTTCGAGCTACACTGCCCTTTATGGCTAGGAACAATGACCAGGCTGGCGCACCGGTTCAGTCCATGCTATCTGGTTACCCAGCCCTGGAGTGACGTATCTCGTGACACAGAGGGCTTTCCTTTCAGTTCGATGTGCCCACAGGCGTATCATTGTAGTAGAACGCACCCAGAAGCTCTGACGCAGTTTTAGAAAGGAATCACGATAAGAAGAATGTATTTATCTCCAATCGAGTCTGCCTTGGAGAGAGTCAGCGCACCCTTCGCGCCGAGGTACTTCATTGGAACGTACAAGACATGCACGGGCATGGCTTGAGGGGGTGTGTGGGTTAGCGCGCATGACTGGTCATTTACCAGAACGCCACCCCCCTTCGTAACTTGAATGAGCAGTTTTCAGTCGCCACACAGATGACGGAGCACCGCAAGGCATATTACCTACGTGTATCGCACCGGAGCGCCCAAGCGTCCTTTTCAACACCTTTATTTCTTCCCGAGCCTCCAGGCCACTCAACAGCGACATCACCCGCCGACTCCCAGTATACCAATCCATTTTAGAATCCATTCTAGGGATGCAACCGTCTGCCGATATCCCTGATCCGAGGAATGCCCAAGGTCTCAGTGAGGGCCAGGCAGGTACGCGACTGAAAGTTCATTTTCGGTGCGTCAAGGATCGAGAAAGGTTGATAAGTCTTCTCCAGAGCCGTTGCGGTCAGGACTCGGAGTATGACATCGAAATGCGACACAATATGTACATTATAGTAACAAAACAACCACTAAACCATAAAGAGTTCGTAAGTAATATGCTACAGACAAATTGTTTCTACATAGGTGCTATTGCGAATGAACGATTGCTAATAGCTGGACTCCAGATGGAAGAGCTCCTTAATGGTCCGATGACTGCGCGGAACGGCGATGCGCCCATGCGTCAGATCGGAAACGACGAGCCGGCCGAGGTTAGGCAGGCTAAGCCCAATAACACGGATCCTTGATCGAGCCGGACCTTGCACGATATTCGATTACAGCTCTTTATAACTTCTTCTTTGGGAGAATGGACGAGCAGGGAAACGATGCTTTAGTAGCTGTTGTGTCCAGGCGAGGTTTCCGATTAGATGGGGTTGTTCACTGGACTCTCAACTCGCATTTCCGCATTTCAGGACAGGCAATACCATGTCTAGTATTAGTCAGGTTGGGATCTGCTTTGTCAGCTGCGATACTCGGCGCATGTCATAGGTTTGTGGACTTGAATGGCCCAGACTGGAGTCGAATGCCTATTGCATCTTGTATCACCGCATTTAAGACTAGAATTATATAATAGGATATATTTGTCGCTTGGTCATGTCGTGTCATCCAGAATTACAGTCGGATTGCAATTGTCCAGGGGTAGCTAAAGATGAACGGGCTGACTCCGAGTCGTCATCGTGTGGGGGGGGGGGCATCTGGGGGAAGGGGGACCCTTACTGGGGTCCGATAGGGATCTGTCCATTAGTACTCGACTGAGCTTTAAGATAGGTACATCATGACATGAGGCACGAACAAAGCTCACCTAAGTGTCGTACCCTGACGTCCAGTCCGAAAGCTTGAAGTCAGCTATAGATGCCTCGGTCGTCTGAAGCGTGTTATTTTTCCTCAACATTGAATTAGAGGACGGTGGGGATCTACGCATCTGGAACAAGTAAGAATGCTTCTTACTTCATTGAATTGTTATCTCTTCTGGCAAGACTAGACTTAGACTGGTGTGGGTTTTGCCGGATCATAGGCTCACCGAGGCCCTGTGATAAGGACTCGGAGCCTATATTGACTAAACGCGAGTACAACTTGTGCAACAATCTTGGTCACGTTCATGATGGAATAGCAAAGGATCGCTTTACAGAAGGAACTCCTGATATCGGGAAGTAACAAGGGAGTTAGTGGATAAACCTATCTATGAGAGCAGCTTTGTCATTCACGCATCTCACCATGAACCAGCTTCATCATTCGCTGATATACAGCAGTAAGATATAGCCATACGGTTTGCACGAGTCCTCAAACCACCCATATTCCGAGGGCATATGGATATCGAGCGACTGGGAGCGCGCCTCATTAAGGGCGCTTGTACAGGATCTTTGTATCTGCCTAACTCGATGCAGTCTTGCTGTCATTCGCAACAATCCGGCCCGGTACGCCATGTGCTGGACATAGACGTTTAGATAGGGCTGTCAATTAACCTGTACCGGCATATCAGAGACGTCCTCTCGGCAGATAGTTGGTGGCGTTCTTGAAAGTTTCCATACGAAGCTCCAGGCTTTGTCGTCACTTCCATCATTAAGATTGTCCAAAATAGGAACCCTACGAGTACTGTAACTAAGGTATGATAAGTAACTTTAGATGATCTAGCATCGCGTTATCGTGGAGTGATGTACCTAGCATGGGTTAGAAACCACGACATTTCGGGATAGGTGGCTGGTTCCATGTAATTAATGTCCTGTCGAATTGTTTGAGTATCTGAAGAACTTCAGCCTGACAGCGCGATCGACAACTGTACGCAGAGTCAAGTGACACCGACCTTGTCAATACAATCACGAACAGTACCGAAAACTTGATGTCAGTCTCAGGTTGGCAAGAGCGAGTCGTCAGATAATGTGCGCTGCCTTGGAATGTGGATACGACTCAACTCTGCCGTCCCATAAGCATTGTGGTCAATCTTTTCTACAATCGCTAGGCACTTGCAAACCATTCACAAGTTTATTTGCGACTTTTGAAACACGACAGCTGATGGCAATTGAGTTCAGATCTCCCGAAACTCTGGGCCCTAAGTCCTTCAAGGCTTCGGTTCGGCGGGGCCGGGCTGTGTCAGTCATCGCCGAGGTCTATGGATCCTCGAATACTACATACCTCCTTTCAGATAGTCGATAGGTTGACGCTGAGCCATATACGAGGCTATGAGGATGATGGGTTAGGTATATACGTATTTACCATGCCGATTCTGATCTGCATCCTCATTTTTGAAGAGTTTTTTTGGACCGTGTCATATCCGCGAATTGCTTTATACGTCTAACGTCGAAACACTTGCCGAATTGGGACATCCTTTCGACGGCCCGCGTCATCCACCCCGCGGACCCTCTCCGGGGTGCCCAATTGGACGCTCGATCCTGGTTCTGCAAACAGCCCAAAAGCTTACGGCGATCAAGCTTCTAAGCCCTGCCAGTCTTCAGCCATTGTCGTCGAACTGACCAGGTACCGCCGCAAGGGGATGCGACGCAGGAATGGACCCCTTCAAGAGTGGACACTCTCAGTCAAATCTTTCCATGGCTGAGCGCATGGTATAGCAAGAGAAAAGGACATTATAAGTACCATGCCGCTCCGGAATCGAGACACGATGTTCAGTCTCACCATCAAGGTCGAAAAGGATTATTCAAATACTCCGGACACCTCCTGTCTTCCGAGCACAACACGAAATTGAAACACTTCACGTAACTCGACCCCCAGTCCGCTATCGCAATGGGTGCCATCACAGCCGAACACGTCGCAATCGCGGAGTTGGTAGTCTACATACCCACAGGTCTCCTGACCATCTGGGTGGTCTTCCGCCATGGCACAAACAGACAACTTGGCTGGATATACCTGGCCATCTTCTGCATCATCCGCACTGTCGGTTCCGCCCTGGAGATCCATAGTTCCAACAATCCTACCGACACTAACGCCGAGGAATGGGCGCTCATTCTGCAATCCGTCGGCCTCTCTCCCTTACTCCTCTCCACGCTAGGCTTATTGAAGCGGGTGTAAGTGTTCCCGTCGACGTTATCCTTGTACACTCTCCGCAAGGCACTGACATACCTGTGCTCAGGTTCGACGAAGTATCAGATCGGATCCCCTCCGCAGACAAGACCGGAGTAATGCATGGTCTAAGTCAGGGACGTGGCATCGGAAAGATAGTGTAAGCATCCCCCGAGCAGACAAAACTCCCCATAACCCAGAAAATCAACTGGATCAGTGCTGACCCAATCCCTCCCACCCCAAAGCGGCGGAATCTACACCAAACGCGCAACAGCCACCTCCCGCCGCAGCCGAACCGTCCAGCTCCTGCACCTCCCGGCCATCATCGCCCTGGTGCTGGCCATAAGCGGCGGCACCGACCAGGCCTCGTCCGACGCCTCGCAGCACGCCGGCGGCCTGACCAAGACCCGCGTGGCCGTCGTGCTCTTCCTGCTCATCTACCTGGCCGCCGTGCTCCTCTGGGTCGTCACCCTGCGCGACTTCCGCGCCATGCGGTCCAGCCAGACGCGCGTCTTCCTGTGCGTCATGCTGGCGCTGCCGCTGATCGCCGTGCGCCTGCTGTACAGCCTCATCAGCGACTTTGGGGACAGCCCGCAGTTCAACCTGGTGACGGGCGACGAGGCCATCAGGCTGGGGATGGCGTCCGTCGAGGAGTTTCTCGTCGTCGTCGTGTATACAATACTGGGGGTTGTCACGCCGCGGGTTGTCGCGGCGCCGGAGGGCCAGAGGGCGGGCGACTATGGCGGAGAGCTTGATGCGTATGGTCAGACTTATGCTGTTAGGGATCCTGAGCGGGCTGCGATGGGCCGCGCACACGGTCGTCATTGAGATTGATGACGGTTGTCGTGTCTGGTACCACGTCGCACTTGGGATTTGAAGCTAAGCGGCACGACGGGTTTGCTGAAATGGGTGGTTCATTGTGCTTATTGTCATTGTCTACCTTGTGTAGATAGTTGGGGGATCTACTACCTAAGTACAAGGTAGGAGCTGTTGGTACTGCGCCTGTGTGGTCAGGCACTCTTGACCTCAGTTCCTTAATAGATTGCAACTTGTAAGTTAAGTCTAGTTGCGAGAGGCGCATTATAGAATGGAGTTTCAGAAACCTCGATAGACACTTTATAGCAGAATATTAGATAGCGAGTCCTTCAACTTCCTTTCCAGCCGTCAACCACGCGGTGTGTGCTTCCCTTCTCTCAACAGCTGTGCCATAGCTTGAGCTTGACCAATACCCATGCCGCGCCATATCCTATCTAAGCAGGCGATGATCCACTCCCGCTGCTCGCCAGACGCGAAACTTGAGTTTGCGGCAGTTAGAAGCGGCCAGAGCAACGTAATGACGCCTCCAGTACCGGCCGCGCCCAGAGATTCGAACGTTCCACGTCTAATATCAGTTGAGGCCTCTGTGGATCGCAGGCTACTGTCGGTATAGAATGGCACGCTTGCGCAGACATCGTCCACGAGCTGCGCGGCGACCTGGCGGCTCTCAAGTATTAATGAGCTATGTTGGTTGACGTCGTTCTCCTCTGCCGCCCGTAAAGTATCGGTGATGATTTCGCGTAAGAGAATCCTGGCGGAACGATAGTTGTTCCACATGCTGGTGGCCACTATTGACGGGTAGATGTGATAAGTATCGCCCCAAATGGTGCGCTCCTTGGACATAGGCTCTTCACCGCTTGCCTCGGGAACCTTCATCACATAGAAGGCAGATTCGGACGGCACGTCTAGCAATGAAGCGACAAGGTCACCGTCCAATTTGAGCGCTGCGCGGATTATGTCGCTTGGCTTTTTGAATGCCTTGTCCTTTAGCGCCGCACAGAAGTCGTTGAGCCGGAGGACCACGGTGGCCAGATTGTCTACACTGCGACCTTGGACATTCCGGTACTGCTTGGCCTTCTCTGTGAGATGAGCAATCCTTGGCGAGATCGGGCGCTCTCTCAATATGCCACTCAGGCACTAATGAAAACGTGTCAGTGTCCAGGGCATTGTAGATCACGCAGGATATATCAAGGTAGAAATACTCACAATCCCGACTCGCAAATGGCTAAAGAGTTCCAAGCCCTCGGAGGTATCAAGCTGGTCCTCGCCACGAATTTCGAGGATCTGGGCCGCCCCGTCCAAGTGGCTCATCCAGCGGCGTATAGACGCTGTATCACTAAATGTCATGACCTAATTGAGACGTGAGCAGGAGACGCGGGAACAGATTGGATACAAGTTAGACAGTCGTGATGCTTACTTCAAACATGCTCAACATAACCACTGCCGCCAAGACATCATTTCGTTTGGATGCAACGGGGTCGTCCAGCGCACTCTTAGTCAAAGATATAGCTGCAGTGCATTCCTGTCTGGCGTCCAACATGAGCTGGGCGCTTTTGTGGATGTTCGCCAAGGCTGCAAGGCCTACAGCGGTAATGGCGGATGGTAACGCTGAATTGGGCCAGGCCCCTGTGAGTGTGGCTAAACATGGCAGATAGCTCCCGGTCTGGGTCTCGGCCATGAAGTAGGTGTACATATACCCATGAGCAAGTTGCCATGCGGGGGATGCGAGGTCTCGTCCAAGCGAAGGGGAGGTAGAATCCTTGGCAGCAGTTGGAGCACGGGAGCAAAGAGCGGTTGAAGTCTTCATAGCTTTCTGCTGCTGGGCCTTGCGTATGACTTTCTTGCTCTGGTCGCGGAAAGTCAGGCTTAGGCGATCTCGGTATTCACAGGACTCGACCCCGGCCCTCAGACACGCCGAACAGAAGGGAGTGCCTTCATCGCACTAGCGGCACATTGGTCAGTTGCCTTCAAAATGGTATTGTACTCGCCGGAAGAGAAGGTATGACGTACTTTCAGTCGCCGGTGTCGACAGCGTGCACAAGCACGGCTGGGTTGCCCGCTGAATACCATACTCTTCCAAAGGCTTGATCGAAATGAGGATTAAGGCCCGATGCACACTGCGAGCCGAGTAGAATGCATCATGACTTCCAAGACTCTTGGCTTTGATGCAGGTAGATCAGTCAACATCGGGCAAGAGTTTCGACATATTGAAGTAGAAACCGAGTCTTGGACGACTCAAGGGTCGATGGGGTCCTGGGGCCATGGCTGTCATCCACAATTAACCGCGCTTTGCCCAAGTTGGCAATGGTTTCGGTGATGCGCATATGATGCTGCTGTCAATTGGTCAGCTTCTCCAAACGGGAGCTAGCACAGTCAGCATCACTGCCGCGCACCTTGGAGGCGCAGTGAGAGGCATCACAACCAACCATTGTCTAGCTTTTGTGGAATCTCCATCTGCTAGAAATCCCTATGGAATGTAGCGACTGGAGGGAATACGGCGTGTCCGACGAACGGAAAAGACGGCCGGGGGTTGATACTTGACGCCGGGATGATGTGAAATAATATGACAAGACGCCGATGTCTCAAATTGTTATCGATGTCGCTTTCGCCAAACTCTTACAGGCTGAGACTAGAAGCCGGAAGGATTTACGCCCCAGTCTGGGAAAACGAGATAGCCCAAGTCCCACACCATGGCATCGTTGAACATGGGCGAAGTACCGGCGGCGTCTATAGAGTCCTGGTAAGGCTGTTGTTGCAAGCTCGCGGTCATCTGGTGCCCGTGCTGAGGAGTTGGTGCCTCGACCATATCAATCGACGCTCCCTGCACTGTCCGCCGAATGCCAGCGGCCTTCTCCCTTAACTTTCGAAGTACGTTCCACTTCCCGCCGGGAACGCCCTGCATCTCGACGAGGGTAAACATCTTGTCCACGACAGTCCATGCCCGACTAGCCCCGGCTGCTTCAGGCCGCACGCAGAGGTGCCACAGCGCGTAGGTGAGCAGGTGATACTCCGTGAAAGTGCTCACCAGCCAGTGGAAGTTGCTCAGGAGCTCGTCTGTCTTCATCTCGAAGGCTAGCTCGAGCGAGTCGCATGCCAACGCGAGAGTCTCCTCGGTCGCGTGGTGAATCGCTTCCTCGGGGCTCAGTCCTCGAAGCGCTTGTTGCCGGACGAAGACCTCGGACTTTCCCAGGAGCAATCGACCGAGAAGGAGGGAGCACTTCTGAATGGGGATGTTGGGATCGCAATATCGGAGGTACTTGTTGTTGAGGTTCGTCTTGACCGTTTCCAAGTAGTCATCCAACCTGGTCATCTTGTCGTTGCCTGTCTGCGCCGAGAGACGGTTGATCTGCTGCAGGGCTTGGTACATCTCCGAAGCGACGAGAAAGTGCGTCAATTCAGTCCAACGTTGTTGTGCAACAGGGCGTGCAGTCGTGTTTGGCGATATATCCCGATCATCGATATGAGTAGGTAGCTTCGTGTCACAGAAGCCATCAAATCCGCCGTTTGGTCCTGCGGAGAGGCCGTGGTCCTCTGCCGCCCGTCCATCCGATCCCAAGATCTGCCACCATAGGCGTCTGCGAATCTCGCAATCCAGCGGAGAGAGGTTAAACTGTTCGCCGTCACGGTGAAGTCCAATAGCAACGGCCGCGCGGATAAGCAGGCCGTTCAGTATCCAACCGGTCCTGCCACTGTTGCTGTTTCGGTAGCACATCTAGTAAATGTCAGTTAACCTCTCCAAGAACAAAAGAACATTGCTAGTGAGTCTACCAAATAGAGCGCCATTGCTTGCAAAGAGAGGATAGTGGGCGAGTCCAGGAAGCACTTTGCGTGCAGTGAAAGCTCCAGACCTCGTTCATACGTATTGAGCGCATTTTGTCGGTCTTGACCAAGAATGCTCTGGACTTCGCTCCAACGCAAACTCGTAACTGCGGCAAAATATATGGCGAACAGGAGAGCGTTCATATCTTCCGCGGTGTCTTTGGGGTTGTTGATGGCGGCAAAGACATTTGGCTGCACGGTTGGAACGTGGAGTAGCTTCACCAGAGGGTCTACGTTGTTCAAGAAGGCCTGCCATAGTTGCGTAGCTTGCCAGCGCGTGGGTAAGAGGGAAGGTATGTCAGCCGGTATAGTAGGATCTGAAATCAGACCGTCAAATCCGTAGATCGAAGCTCCGCCCCCGCTGCGGCGGTTGATTTCCGGCGTGTCGATAGCTGACTGCAATTCTCCTTGCTGGCCCGCGAGCCATGTTAGTACCAGCCGGCGATCATGATACATCTGCAGGTCAGAAGGAGACGGACCTTCTCCAAAACACGCGAGAACGTGAACTCGTTGACGTAGCGAGTCGACGACCCTTCTTTGAGAAGGAAGCCGCCAGACTGCTCCGACTCCGAGGGCGTATATCCAGCGCCGCCGAGCTGGCCCATAACAGCGGATCCATTGGGCAAGGGAGCGGGCCGAGTCTCGGCGTCGGCGATGGTGACTGCAGCGTGCTCGACCCCTTTCTGAGAGCGGGACTTTGCTCGCTTCGCTCGTTCAGGACCTGGATATCGGCACTGTACCTCGGACCTGACGCAAGCATTACAAGGTGTCTCTTTGTTACAGCGCACCTTGCGTTCGTGACAGCGGATACACGAGCGTTTCACATTGTATTTCCGTACCACATTAGCGGTGGCTGGACTGGGTCGAGACGGTGGCTCACGCGGCTCGGCTTGAGAAGCTGTAGTTTCCGTCATGAGATGCGGTATTCAGCGAAAATCGTACCGTAAGCCTATGAATACCTTTCAGCCTGGAGGATGTAGAATCACCAAGCGTCGTCGTGACTGTATGACTGAAGGAGGACAACTTTGGCGCCGAGATGCTGTTGCAGGCTCGGTAGTTCGGTCGTCAGAGGTGAAATTGGGAACTCGCATCTTCCGAATGGCCGAATTCTGTATCTTTACGAATGGCCGAACCATTATTTGGGAGTGGGGTTTGCTGACTAACGTGCGAATGCCCGATTCTCGCGTCCCGCGCTGCCCCTCGCGAACCCTTCCTATTCCAGTTCGAAACAGCTTACCCAGGTAGCCAAAAGGAAGTGCTAACGTACGAAAGGACCTCGCAGGCTCGTTGCCTATCATGTTACAAATCATCATCCTACATATAGAATCTGACCTTCAGCGGCTTCGGTCTCAGCGCGCGGCTGCTGGATTTGGAAATGTTGGCGAACGGATGGTCTAGCCTGTGCGCCCGAACCGCGATGTTCGCGCCGTGAAAGCCGAATGCAGCAATGACAGCGCTGTATCTGTATGGTCACCATGGAGGACGGTATATCCTTAAATACATCAGTTCGCCTGCCCCAGAATACCTGTACATATCATGAAGAAGATTATCACCCGGATGAAGCGTCGAGCACTCAGATCTCATAGCAATTCCTGTATACCTGCCTGCATAATCACACAGTCAGTCTAGATATTGTGATCTCATCTCAACATAATGACAGCCTTAAAGAAAGTCGCTCTGGCTGGGGTAAGCAATACATCATCTCAACAAGAATAACGCAGCATGAACTGATTAACCATCTCTCATAAAGGCCGGCGGATTGATGGGCGCTCCCATCCTCAAACACCTCATCCAGAACAACTTTGACGTGACCGTCCTCAGCCGTCAAGACAGCAAGGCAACCTTCCCAAGTTCCGTCAAGGTCCAGCGCATGGACTACACCTCCAAGGACTCCCTCGTCTCCGCCCTCCAAGGCCAGGACGTCGTAGTCTCGGCCCTGACCACCGTCGCCCTCGGCACGACGGAATCTCTACTCATCGACGCCGCCGTCGAGGCCGGCGTCAAGCGCTTCATCCCCTCGGAGTTCGGCTCCGACACTACCAACCCAACTGCAGCCACGTTTCCCCTGTACGCTGCCAAGAGAGCTTCGGCCAAGCACCTGGAGGAGGCGGCCAAGGCCAACCCGGGCTTCTCCTACACTTCCGTCATCACCGGTCCCTTGCTGGGCTGGGTCGCCGGCGAGGCCTTCATCAACCCCAAGGAGAAGACGGCCAAGCTGTACGACGGCGGCCACCGCGCCTTCAGCGTCGTCACGCTGGATACCATCGGCAGGGCCGTCTCCGGGGTGCTGGCGCACCCGGAGGCGACGGAGAACCGCGTCGTCAAGGTCCACGACGCGACGACGACGCTGAAGGGGCTTCTCGCCGTGGCGCAGGAGGCGGTCGGGGAGGAAGGGTGGACGGTCGCGACGCCGTCGGTCGAGGAGGCGCTGGCTGGTTCGTGGGCCGGTGTCAAGGCGGGCAAGTTTGACTTTGAGACTATTTTCGGGTTTATTGTTGCGGCCAGTCAGGGCGAGGGATATGGTAGGCTGCTGGAGAACACGGATAATGAGCTGCTGGGGATTCCGCTCAAGACAGATGAGGAGGTGCGCGGCTTTGTCGAGAAGGTTGTTGCTGTAGGCGGCGATCGGAGCGCGTGGTAGGTTTGCTTTGTGATTGTGGACTCTGTTGTTGAGCAGTGCGTCTGAGGATATAGTGGAATGAAGCTTCCGCTCCGCAGGACGGAGACACATAATCAGAAAATCGTGATGTCAACCCGCGGACCCCATTCGGCAGAGGTGTCGACCGTTACAGGCTGCCGAATTTCTCTCGAGTACAGGCGACACGCAACTTGAAACCATGGCACAGTGTCACTCCGAACATAGAATGTTCCAATCCTCACACACTCGGTTCGTGTGTCGGGGGAAATTGCTCGACAAATAAGGCCCCGGAGTGGCGCCATCTCCGGCGGCTCGCCTTGCCCGTTTGCCCTGTACTGGACTAAAAGATAGTAGAAGTCATACTGTGGATATAGGACCTCCTCTCCTTTAAGGTCATCGAGGTGTACAAACCCAACCAGCGTGTCATTAATGTAAAACTGATGTCCGCTGAAGTAGGCTCTGGTTTTAGCAATATAACCCCTGGCACGAATATATCCTCCTTTAACTCGTCCGAAAGGATTCAACTTAGTGGCTAGTTCCACCTTCGCGTCTAGAACTTCCAGAACAATATCGTGATTATCTGGGTCCCGCGCTTCACAAGTATTCGACATTGCACCGTCCATAGATGCCCAAGACCAGCTCGGTGCAATGTAGACAGCAGAGCGCCTGCCATTAGGAGTGGACCATAGCAGTTGGTAGGGCAAATGCTTCCGCCAGAGCCCAGCCAAGTACTCTGACTGGGTGTGCTTCTGCATCCTTGACGCCAAGCCCGAGATCGCAACGAGCTTATCCTCCGGGTAGGTGAGCTTTCCTATCGTATAGGTTTCCATGATCCGGTCCCATAAATCGAACGCACGCATTTCTGATAGTGTTGCTGATGAACCCTGCGCTTGCCGGTAAGCCGCATTGATACTTGATGTTGCTGATGCACCCTGCGCTTGCCGGAAAGCCGCGTTAATACTAGGATACTCGCCATCCTTGTGTTCGAAGAAGATTTGGGGCGGCAGGCACTTTGGAAAAGCTTCACTCGCCTGGCACTCGCAGCATTCCCAGTATAACTGTTTCTCCCCGAAGAATAGATTGCGAGGAGCCAGATGTCGCTCTTGGAAAACCCAGGCTCGTGCGTTCAGAGGCGTGTCCACAACCTGCTTTTGCCAGTAATCAGGTTGAATAGGGTAGTATGTGCCAGGACACGGGCCCCAGTTCAGATCGACCTTGAACGGCCTGACAATCCGGGGGTCTCGGTCGGTGAAGCATCCATATGTGCCGTCGGCGGCATGCGCCGCCCCGATGTTGCAGTACGAGTTCGAATAGATCTCGGCCATCGATGCTGACTCCTTCTCCCAGTCCGCGGGCGAGTTTTGGACAATACACAGGCAGTCAATCCAGATATAGCTCAGGCCCAGCCATCGCAGGACTTCGAGAGCATCTCGGAATGACTTCGATAGCTCCGCTGCGGGTATTTCTTGCTGCAGGTGGGAAATATTGCTGGATAATAACCGCAAGGGTTGTTGAGAACCCCAGCAATGGCTCATGGTAGCGTACGGTAGGAGAGGAGTGTCATCTTGAACCACCAAGAGCTTTGGTACCCCCATGCTAACATCAATGACACGGGACGGGAGGCTTGGTGAGCCACCGAGAGCGATACTAGTAGTATTGCAGGTCGTATGCGTGCTTGTGCATCGATTTACCCATTCTGTTATGACTGCCTTGCTTCCGTCTGAGGTTGTGCTTCCATGGATTTCTTCATGACTGGCGAATGGAGCTATCTCTAAGACAGTTCAAGTTGTTAGTATGGTTGGCCGCCCTACACTATTCCACTCTCTGGGAACTCATACCACGTTCTGGGAACAAGTATACGTGGGTGAATATGCCAAAGATATCAATCTCCTCCCGAGTCGCACGTAGAGTTAGTGCAATGCGACGAGGATCACAGTCCGAGCCGCTAATGGAGATGCAGTGCTTGTACAGGACATAGGGAGACGAGGCATCAGATTGCGCCGCTCTCGTCCATTGCTGTAGAGCGTCTCTCTCTGAAATGCTCCACGAGTGCAACAGATGGAGACAGAGCAAACACCCTTCAGAAGCTGTGGATTCCACGGATTCCGTAGATTCTAAGGACACGCGTGTACAGACTTCTCGGGACCAGCCCGGGTACTCATCCGAGCCGTTCTCTTCGGCCCCATGCGTGTTCAGTAGGGACCGGCACTTCCAGCAAAGGCCGGGATTTTCTTGAGTGAGGGCGGACATCTAGTCGGCAGTGGGTAGACTGAGCGACCGATGGGTGGGCGACCGCACTCCATCAGTAGGTACTTAGGGCAAGGAGCTGCGTCCAAAGCTTTTATGAGAAATTACAACACTCTTCGATGCTGCCTTCATGGATGCCTAAAGTCTGCGGCGCAGCCCAACATCCGCGACTCGTGGCTTCGTGCGGGGCTTACACGCCACCGCACAGGCAAAGGGCACACCTGGCCTGCCAACCCCCTCCCAGGCCTCCCTCAACCGCTTCAGTGCAGCAGTCAGACCCCGGATTTCGCAGTCCGTGACCAGTTTATTATGTAGTGTTGAGGGCTCCTGAAAAATTGTCGACTACACCAGATAGAAGGTTTACATGTACTATCAAGCTTGTGCCGCAATACTTTCTTGTTAGTATAAGGTACTTGAAAGGTCCGGTGCCTGCGAAGTCTTTTGTATCCTATGTAAGGTACTAGCAAGGTATCGTGTGAAGCTGGTAGACGAAAGACTTAAGGTTTAGCATTGGCACTTACTTCACACCACATACTACACAATCTAAAGTCTAATATACGCCAATAGCTATGAAACATCCGTCCAAAGGGAGAGTTCCTACCTTACATCGAATAACTGCGACTGAACTCTAACGCGTTCCCAGCCTGATAGCATTTCTAAAGTCTCGACTCTCATATAACCCAGGCTATGCTTAAGCACCTAAGGTATTACTATGCTTTTAGAACGACAGCAAATTGGTAGTAGTAGAGTGAAGTAATAGTCACCATGAGAATCCTGACACCAACATTCACTCTCTAGACATGCTTTTACCCTTGTATTTCTGGCTGTCACTACGAGTGAGATCTTCATTCTGTTAATAGGGCCTGTTGTACTCTCTTCTGGCCATCTTTTCTCCGTTCGCATGTTACTTCCCTCGTTCATTTCCACCATTTCCCAGGTTGTGATAGCGAGCCGAGATTTATTTGCACCCGTCTGTGACATTACCATGGGTAACTATGATGGTCTACTACCCTGTAAGCTACGGCTCATATCTTGAAACACACCTGACGGCTTAGAACACACCTGACGGAAGAGACGCGCAAGGAGCAAGAGTCTGCAGCAGTACTATTCCACGGGTCACTTTATAGTCCGAGTCTGCCGGCAGTAGTGAGTGTGTTTCGAGATACTGGTGAATTCCCAGTACCACTGGAACCGACAACCCGGATCGCAACCCCGAATGAATAAACACGCTCGACTCGCTAGAATATTTTGGCTAAGCATATATGGTTGGGTGGTATATTGCAATAGGCTGGTATCATTTCAGTTCAGTTTATGCCACGGCTTCACGATGAAGAACACACGCTGGGTGCATATCTTGATATACTACTAGTATAAGACTTTGAAACTGCCCTGGACTTATCAGTTGTCGACTCTCGACATAGTAAGTCACTTTGACTGATAGCTTCTTCTTTCTCAGAACAACTTGGTATCCATACAGTATTCGAACCTTTCCACAGCCTGTACAGTTGAGATTTTATCGCCCGGCAAGGCATCGCTTCCGAGGGCAGCATCCGCTCTTTTTGCGATTATGATCGAACCGGCCTAACCAGGCTGTTGAGTGAGAACATGACGAGTACTTGGAGGACAAGAACGAAGTGAGGTCATTCCTGACTTAAGGAGCTGTCAAATGGAATGAATGCCTGTCACTATTAGAGTGACAACTGGGAGGCCATCCAATAGCGGTAGGGTAGGCAAGCCTGACAGGGAAGCCTTTAGTAACTCCAAAGGGAGCTGCTGGGAGTTGACGACCTGTATGCGCCCGGATTGCAAGAGAAGGGCGCCTAATGGCACAGATATGTGGCGACAAGCACCGTTCAGTAATTCAGGCTACAGTAACACGTTTCCAACCCAGTATTGCTGATAGTGTCTTGTAGACACTCACTCCTCAAGCCAAATGCATTTCAAGCCTCACATCCATGTGTATTTTCCCGTGCACGCTGCACACTTCCTCCCAAGACCTACACAAGCCACCATTCCCAATCGTTCCATGCCACCCCTCTAATCCTTACTCCCAGCATCCCGATCCCAAAAGCTCTTATTCACCTTATCGTTCTCCGCCGGGTTGGCCCGGTCGTGCTTCCGCTCGAAGTCGCGGTTATGCTCGTCCACCTCGGCCTGCTGCTCCTCCGTCAGGCCCTTGCCCGGCTCGGCGCCGTTGACGGCGTGGTTCCAGACCTTGGGCTGGGGAGGCGCGTGGTCCGACGCGTCGAGCGGCTTGCCGCCGCCGGTCCGGCCGCGCATGTCGCCGTCCGAGAGGGAGTCGGGCACCGTCGAGAGGGGGTTGGGCTCGGACTGCGTCTCGGCGGCGGATTTGGACCGCGAGCCGCCCGACTCGGCGGAGGCGCTCTCGGAGGATTTGGGGGCGGAGGTGCTGGCGGTGCGGGAGAGGGAGAGAGGAAGGGTGGTGGATGTTGGGCGGGCGAGGCGGGGGACGCATAGGCGGAGGGAGGGGGTGAAGCGTTGCATTGTTTGTTTGTGTTGGCGATGTGCTTTGTGAGGCTTGATAATACGGAATTGGAGGTAGGGAAGGATTCAAGATTGGTTCGCAAGTTCAATTTTTAGTGATTGGTGTTGTGTTTTGGAAGACGATAGTGAAGCTCAAGCAAAAGCGGCAGTGGTCATAGGTAAGAGCAGTGATGTCATAATTCCTAAGCTCTGCATTACGTGACCGGGGTACCTGGTATTTGCTCGTGGCCTACTAGGCCTAATATGTCCTAGCGCATCAGAGCTGTCTACCTTAGCCATGTACCTTCAACCCCAAAGGACGACGACAACCAGAAACACAAATGAACTGCAGATTTGCTCTCTTTTGACTCTTCAATCATAGGTAGGTTGGCTGTTATAGAGAGATTCGGACTTCTTGCCGCGTGATCCGCATCGCAGCCTCCACACCTCAGGCACAACACGTAAGGAGACGTCAAGTACGTCCGAGCTTCAGAGTAGCGCAGGATGTGGCATCAGTGTATCGACGGTATGTATTTAAGGTAGTCATCGAAAACAGTCTCTTCTTCATTGCTATATCTCTGTCTACCCTTGGAATAAGAACATAAGAAATCCCATCATTATCCCAGAAAGAAGAAATGTCATTTCATCATAAACATGGGTTGCACCGAGATCCCAGCCACTTTCACTCTAGCTTCGAATCCTAGGAGCTTCGTCCCAGCTTTGTGTTCAAGCCGTCACGCCGATTTAACCCCCCAACTTAGATGCTCTCCAATAAGCGACTGTATATCTCGTCATGAATGATATCAAGGCCGATCAGTGGCAGCAGCAAGCTGTCAGGCAGATATCGAAAGATTTCTGAAGGAGGGCATAATACCCTGATACTCTTTCTCAGGTAAGCGTGGCCAGCATAGCCCTGACCAATTTCGGAGGCGGACCTGTTTCAACACACACACTCGGTTAGCCTTTCCCAATTCTCAGCGAAAGCAAAAAAGAAACGGAACGTGTGAGCCAGTCCCCGGGGAGAGGAGCCAAATTTCGCACCTTCGGAGGAGGACGGACAGAGAGAGAGAAACCTAGCCCCGAGGATATCTGGGCACGCTAATAGACATCCTACCTCTTTTGTCCTTCTCGAGGCGCACGCCGCGGTTGGGCTCCTCGACGCGCTCCACCGTCTCCTCGAAGAGCACCAGCTCGCCGGTGGGCAGGCGCTCGGCGCTGACGAGGTCGCGCGACGAGTGGCGGCCGTGGTGGTGCCGGGAGCGGCTGCGGTGGCGCTTCTCGACCGCCGTCGTGACGGGCACCATGGCCATCTGCGGCGGGCCCTGGCCGTAGGCGTACTGCGGCTGGGCGTTCATGACGTAGGGGGCGGCGGGCTGGGCGTAGGCGGTGTCGGTCGTGTACGTGTCGTACGAGGTGCCGGTGGTGTAGGAGGAGACCGTGCGGGCGGGCGAGACCTCGCGGACGACGCGGGTGGTCGTGGTGTTGACGACTTCGGCGGGCGGTGCGGCGTTCACGATTACCGGGGCTCCGCCGCCGGGAGTCTGGGTGTAGGTGGGTTGCGGGGGAGGGGCGAAGGTGACCTGAGGAGGTGGTGGAGGAGCGCTGCCGCCCGGATAGACGACGACCTCTTGGCGGCGTTCTTCGATGATGTCTCCCGCGGAGGAGCGGGCAGCGGAGACTTCCACTTCGGCTGGCCAGCGTCAGTTATCTACTTCTGTCTTGGGGTCATATGTAAGAGTGGACACAAGTCAAGACTTACCCTTCTTATAGTCCTCGCTCAATTTGAGGAGGTCATCTATATTCTCCTGGCCAAGCGCTCTCTGGACAATGATAGTGTTGCCCTCTTGCACGAACGGATAGCCTAGGTCGATAAGAGCACGCTGTGAGACCAGCCGCGCCGGGATCCTCGTCTTGCCTTTCTTCGGATACTCGCTCTTGGCCGTGGTGGTCGTGCCGTCGCTGCTGCTCGAGCTCGTGCTGGTCGACCGGGACCTCCTGCTGTGGCTGTAGGCTCGGCTGGACCTCGATTCCCTGCTGCGGCTACGGCGGCGGGTGCGGGTCACTTCCTTCTCGCGCACGCGTTCTGCTGGCCGGAAGGCTTCGTCGCCGTAGTAGTCCGGATCCGAGACTCGGATCTCGTCGTAGTAGTCGCGCTCGGCATATCTGCGTGGAGGCGGCAAGGCCTTGGATCTGGGCAATGGAATGGGTGTGTTGACCGGAGGACGGAAGTCGTCTCTTCTGGCGGGTGGGCCATATTCTTCGCGGTCGCGCTCGTAGTATGGTCTGGGTGGTCGATCAAATGTGTCGAGACTCGATTGCCGCCTCAGCAGAGTGCCGGGCCGGGCTGGGCGGCGGAGAGGGGGTGGAGATGGGCTGCGCAGGACTTCTCGCTCTCTCTCCTTCTCAAAGACAACTCTGGATCCTGGAGGAGATGGACGGCGGAAGCGCTGTGGTTCGTCGTCGTAATAGTCTCGTCGGCGGTTCTGGTAGACGACGTCATCGTCGTACGGGCGAGGCCTTCGCGGAGGACCCGGAGGCGGGCCACCGCGGGAATATACATGATCGCCCTCTTCGTAAACGCGATCGCGCACATCGCCGAACCTATCCCTTTCGCGGTCACGCTCCATGACGAATCGTTCTCTGTCCCAGCGGTCGCTACGGCCGAGATCGCCGGCGGAGGAACGGTAGGGATCGCGCGACATGCTGTGTTTGTGTGCGGAGGGGTAAATTTGTGTGCAATGTTCCAGAAAAAGAGGAGAGTTGTCCAGTAAAACCCTCTTAGTTTATATATAGAAGGTGATTTCCGGTGATGGTGAATTTATTGGTGATTCAGTTGACCGGTTTTGCTTCTCGCATTTCACCGTAAAGTGACTCGATGATTGTTGGCGAGAAGGGAGGAAAGAGGAAATCCGATGACGACACAGGGGGAATTTGAAAATGGCGGGGGACGACAACAGCTGCCCTGGCTGAGGTGCCCACTGGCTACTGCCCACTTCAGTTGTTGCTAGAAATATGCGGGCGGGAAGGAACGAATAGCGGACCGAAACCCTGCTACTGCCGCGTTAGAATCTCTCCCGTGAATGGCTGGAGCGTGACCGGAAACTTTTGCTGGGTACCTTAGTCAAACCAGTCACGCTGCCCTTCTCTTCCAGAGCTTTCTGCCGCCTCTCTCAGCTCGAGGATGGGCTGATGATGTCCTTTTGTGCTCACAGCTGATTCAGACCCCAACACAAAAGAGCCTCAAGTGACTCGTTGGATAGTGTGGCGCAATAGATGTGCTGCCCTGGGCGGACAGGCCGTTTACAGCGGAAAGTCCTGCTCTTCCCTTGCAGCGGCCAAGGTGCAATAAAAAAAGGCAGAAGGAGAAGTCGCGACAACAGTTTACGAGATGCATTTCTCTGTTCTTGTATTTCAGGTCAGTCTCCATCAGCAGAGCTCCGTTCCTGAAAATCCTGCTTTTCTGGCGCTCCAAGCAGGCCCAACCTTGCCATCCTTTTTGGTGTCGGCGTCGAGACGATCACGGGAACATCTAAGCCATCAATAGCCGTTGTTATGCATCTCTAGTAGGTCAACTGCACCTCTCTAACATGCACTAACAGTTCGGTGAGGGTGGACAACCCGATCACCGTTAATCTCTTTCCGTCTCTGGACGGCTCGGGCAGCTAGCGTCCGGCACAGTCGATCATCCTCGGCCCAAACCATCCACCAGGAACTAACACACTGCCGGAGCTATCGTGAATTCCATGGGGCGAGATTTATCTCGGCCTTTTCTCCTGATGCTTGACCAACGGGCACACAGAATGTCTGCTGCAAAGAATCCCTTGGTGCATGCACTCGTGTTGTCTAGCGTTCGGCTTGCCTATGCATTATGACGTCGGCTTGCGACGTTTTTGCAATGCTTGGCCAGCAGCTCTTGCATTGCGCCGAGTGGATCCGGCTTCTGCTAGCGCAGACAGACCCTTGATCGACCATCCAAGCTGGCTTTTAGGGGTCTCTTGTCAGTCACCACCAGCACGCATACAGAGCATCGTTGCTGAGATACTTGGAAATATATCATGCAGATCCATGTCAGAGACGGCTGTCAACGGATGGACAGACGTTTGCTGCGAGTAAGGACAATCCGTGTAGCTGCGACACAACGTCTTGATCATGCTGTGCTGTGCTTGACCATGCTGCGAGTTCCCAGACTCTCCGACTGGTGACACGTCAACGACGCACTGCCTTTGTAGGGTCTTCTCCCGCCCGGCAGATCTGTTCTGTGTGCTTGTGCTATACAGCATCACGATACCCTCACCAACGCCCGGCCTAGCCCCATGCTCCGCCTCGACCTCGGCCCCGGAACCAGCCTCGTCTGTCCAGTGACAAAACGGCACAATATAACACGGTTTCATGCCTCTTGCTAGCACGTACGACCACAGACATCGGACAACTCGGGATCCCGTCCGCTCTCCATCGATAAGCCGATGACCGCCAGACCAGTACTCGGGTGGGTGACCACCGGGGAATCCCTGGTGTTGTACGTTTTGAATTTTCCGTTCAGATTTTCCTCGGAGGATGTGCCCGTAGAACTTCAGATATTATGGTATATTGGGATACCCTAAAAGCAAGTAGTGATCCAACTTGCACATCTACACCCTGTTCCCACCTGTAAAACACACAATACCTCCCACCAAATTTATATTCGCCATCCAACTCCACAGCCACCAAACGAAGCCCCCCGTACTCCGCCCAAGACCTTCAAAGTGCACCAAGAGTGCATCTTCAGCCCCGTCCAGAAACAAGCCACAAGTCCCGCAATCGACTCCCCTCCGTCTCGACCAACTCCCTAGGGCGCCCCTCCTCCACCACACTGCCGGCGTCCATGACCAGCACCCTATCGAAATCCATAACCATCTCCAGCCTGTGCGACACCATCACAATCGTATACCCCTCAAACTCCCGCTTAATGATCCTCTGCATCGCCCGATCCGTATCAACATCCACGCTCGAGCTGACCTCGTCCAGCAGCAGCACTCCGCCCTCCCTCCCCTCTCCTTTCACCCCCTCCTCCCCTCCGACACCTGCTCCGCCCGCCCCCAGCCCCAAAGCGCGCCCCCGTATCCTCCGCCTGAGCATAGCCCGGGCGAGCGAGAAGAGCTGCTTCTGCCCCTGGCTGAGCGAGTCGGCCACCATCCCCGCGTCCAGCCCGCCCCTGTCGCCCACGAAGCCCCACAGCTCCACGGCCTCCAGCACGGCGCGGCAGTCGGCTTCCGCGCTGGCGCCGAAGGGGTCCAGGTTCGCGCGGAAGGACGTCCCGTCCGGGAGGAAGACGGCGTCCTGCGGGACGGCGATGACGCGTTTGCGTAGGGTGGAGCGGTCGATCGATGCGAGGGGGAGGGAGTCGATGGACATTGTTGTTGGGGTCAAAGTGTCGGACGGTGGGGTGATGGGGTCGAGGAGGCGCAGGAGGAGGAGGATGGTGGACGACTTGCCGCTGCCGCTGCGCCCGCAGATGGCGACCTTTTCGCCCGGGTGGATCGTCAGGTTTAGGTCGCGGAGGGCGAGGGCGCCACCGGGGGTGCCGGGCCGGGAATTGTCTTTGTCGTCTTCGGACGAGAGTGCCGAGGCAGCCGGGTCGCCGTAGGAGGCGGACACGTTGCGGATCTCGATCAGGCCCTTCGACGGCCACGACTCGGGCGGCTCGACGTCCTCGCCCGGGAGATCTTCGGGGGGCGTGATCTCGCTGAAGGTCTTGAGGCGGCTGACGGCGCCGATGGACGTCTCGAGCATGGTGTAGCAGCGTACGATGTTGGCGAGTATGTCGCCGAAGCTCATGATGGTGACCAGGCTGGCGCCCGTGAAGCCCTGGTTGGCGCGCAGCTGGGTGGCCAGCGTGACGACCACGACGGCCACCACGGCGACGACGGCGTTGAGCACGAAGAGCAGCCAGCGCTGGATCATGGCGAGGAGGTAGGCGGGTCGCTGAGAGGTGTCGAGGTACTTGTTGTTCTCGGCGATGCTGGCTTCCGTCCAGCCGAAGGCGCGGAAGGTCGCTACGCCTTTGATGGTGTCGATGAAGTGGGTGCTGGAAGGGGAGGTTAGTCAGTAATCTGATGTCTGGCATAGCACTTTTGCTCGGATATGTCTTGGCTTACTAGAGCGGGCTCTTGGCCTCCAAGTCCAGCAGCCGGAGCTGTCGCGAGGTTCGGAGGTAGAACTTCTGGATGCCGAACAGCGTGGCGACCAGGAACGGGTAGCAGACGACGATATACGGAGAGGACGTCGCGACGATAGCAGCCATGCCTATGGCAATGAAGATGTCGAGACACAGATTGATCAGAGACATGGGTAACTCTCCGTCGATGATGGTTATGTCTTGAGAGAACAGGTTGGTGACGATTCCCGAGTCGGTCGTGGTGAAGAATCTCAGCGGCGCTCTGATGACGGTCCTCAAGGCCGTTTTGTGAAGAGTGGCCCCGGAGATCTCGATTAAGGTTTTCAACGCGATGACCAGCACGGCGAGGAAGGAGAGGAGACAGAAAACCTGGAACAACGCGTATAGTCCGATGTAGTAGCCGCTCGAGTGAATAGGGCTGGGCTTGACGACGTCCTCAGACCAGTACTTGAGCCAGATCGTGGGCCAATTGTAAAAGAAGCCCCCGACAGCACCGCATCCCAGAAACAGAAAGGCCCAGAAGGGACCGATAGTACCATAATAGTACTTGTACACCGTCGCATCTCCCATCTGGCGGGTCGTATCCAGAGGTCCTTTCTTAGCTTCCACTGTCTTCGCCCTGAACAGCTGGCGAGATGTCTCGTCATCCATTTCTGTCGGCGTAGCCCGGCCGGAGCTGTCCCCGGAGGTTGAGTCCCTCGAAGACTTGACTCCAAGGCTGTGGACATACTTCTTATTGGCGACCAGGTCGTCGAAGTTGCCCTCTTCGACCAGTCTGCCGTCGGATCCGAGAGCGATGATGTGGTCGGCCGAAGGCAGGTGTCGGACAGAGTGCGTGCAGAGGACCACTGTCGCTTGCCGTTGCTTGAGTAGTCCAGCGGGGCCGAATACCCGATTGAACACCAGTTCCTCCGTGTCGGCGTCCAGACCGCTGAGGATATCGTCGAAGATGAGGAGGTCGGATTCCACATACAGGGCGCGAGCGATCGACACTCGTTGCTTCTGTCCTCCGCTGAGCGTGATACCATTGCTGCCGATTTTAGTTCGGTCGCCTTGCGGGAAGAGAAGCAGATCCCTTGTTAGCTGCGTCGCCTCGATGACCTCCCTGTACCTAGTCTCATCGTAGGGGGAGAAGCCGACGATGTTCGACCTGAGAGAAGAGTTCGTCAAGAAGGCAGTCTGATCACAATATCCGATCTTGCGGAAGTTCGATCCCATGACAACCTTGCCTCGTGCCAGGGGGGTCTCGCCCAGAAGCGCCTTACAGAGCGTGGACTTGCCCGAGGCGATCGGGCCGACGACGAGGGTTAGGCTGCCTGATGGAACCGTAGCGGTGATATCATTCAGGTTGTAGATCCCGTCGCTCCAGCCGAAGCTGCCTTGTTCGATCTTGATAGCATACGTCGACTTCTCAGAGCCGGATTCGATAGGCTGCTTCTCCGAGATCATCGGCTCGACCGTCTGCCGAAAGTCCTCGCGCGATGCTTTCTCTAGGAAAGCCTGTATGCGGTTTAGGCATGCAAAGGCGGAAAGTAGGCCAGGCAGGGCTTGGAAGACGTAAGCAAGCGGGGTGGCCAAGAGTGACAGGTACGATATCGAGGTGAAGATCGTAGTCACATCGAGCTGGTGCGACGTGATGGCAAAGGTGAAGACCGGGGCGAACCAAAGCGGCACGTATGCCAGAGCGGCCGACCACACTTGCACCATACGGAATCTGCTGCCGGTCTTCAGCTCATCCCATCGCAAGTCCTGGATCGCATTTTCGACTGGGCCGGTCAGGCCTGATATCTTCAGGTGCTTCATATTTGCGATGACGTTGGCGGTAAGACCGACGCGCTTCTGGATCTTGGACATCCAAGCTTTCTGTCTCGGCCCGGTGATCCTAGCCAGGAACGAAGATATGACGACGCAGACCGCCACTATCACAATGGAAGAAGCAAACGCGGCCCCGATCTGTCTGTATAGCAGGTAGCAAGCTACGGCGACTTGGATTGTATTTGCCCAGAACTCGTGTAGTGGGAGGAATCCAACCCTGATACGCTCGACGTCGGTACTCATCAGGGTCACCGCCGCCGAATCGTCAGCAGCATCCAGCCTAGCCTCGGTGGTCTTCTTGTATACCGCTGCAGCGAGACAGCCTCGAGCCATGAATAAGGCACGTTCTTGATAGTAATAGTAGAACGCCGTCGAGAACGCGATGCCAAGGTAGACCAGAACGCTCGCCCCGATCAGACCCTTGCCAATATTGGCCGCATTTTCCGAATCTGGCTTTTGCAGGTAGTTCAGGAGCGTCTCGATGAGGAACGGTTGGCAGAACTGGAAGCCCATTAGGGCAACTCTTGGTCCGACCGGTAGCAGGAAAGGGACTGCTAGTGTCTTGAACAGGGCTTTTGCGAGGGCGTGCTTTTCGCCGTGAAAGTCCCCAGCCTCGATCCGTCTTTGCAGGGCGGCCTCGAGTGTTTCGGAGGCCATGTTTCGGTCCAATGGGAAGAGGTCGGACAATCCCAGCACCCTTTTGTATCCACGGAGGAAGAGCGAGTTGAGCCAGGAGAATACCGCTAGACCATACAGGCCGGCTGTTTCCTCGGGGCTGTGGTCTTTGCGATCCCAGTCGAGCCATCGTTCCTTGCGCCTCGACTCGAGTACAATTGCGACAGCTTTCACCGCTATCGATGCTGTTAAGATACCGGTATACGACTTTTCGCTACTGGTACTCGCCGACATCCATAATGACCTTGCTTGGGTAACATCGAAGAGGGTGGTCAAAAACAGATATGCGTTCAGTAGCATGGACGGCCGGGGCGACCGTGAATGCTCCAAGAATGATATCCAGGACATGCAGAATGAAGCTACTAGGTTCAGGGTCGCGGAGGCCACGAATACATCGGTCAGTCTGGCCGCTCTGACGCAGCTCAGGGCAAGCAGCACGAGCTGTAGGACCGCATAGACTCCGAGAGTGATCTGGCAGACGGCCGTCAGTGGGGCGATGCGATTCGCCGACGGCGTCGTGGGGGTAGACGCACCTGTTTGGCAATCTGCCATACCAGTCCTGCGGCGATCTTGGGCCGGCGTACCAGGAAGACTATGCGGGAGATGGAAAGCGCGACGAAGACGGCGGCCGGCAAGGTCGAGAGGAAGATCTTCTCGAATCTGAGAGTGAAGTCGAAGTCATCGCGGCACCCCTGAACGGCGGGACCAAAGTCCACGTCGTTGAGACATCCGGAGAACTCCATCTCAAACATACTGGCCGATGTTAGCACGGGGCGTAAGTGGTCTAGAACAGAGGGAAGAGTCGTGGACGGCGAGATGTAGAGCTTACCATCTCTGGAAGATATACTGCTGCCTCAGGATGATCCACCGTGCAAGAGACTATAAAGTCGGTGGTAATCTGTCCGGCTGGTGTTACCCTCGAACGAAGGTTTCCAGTGTAGAGGTCGCAAGCAAGCAAGCAGAGGCGCTTAGAGGGACCCGATCGCGATAGAAAGCTTCAACGTCGTAAAGAGGCAGGCAGCAAGAAAAGGTGCCAGAAAACGAATACTTGAGCGTCATAATACGCAGGCCTTAGATCTGATATGAGACTTTCTGTGACGGCCACCAGGCTCCTACGTACGTGGTGACGACTGGCATCTGCGGCGCTATGATCAAGACTTAGATTGTGTGCCTGAAGAGGAAGGTCGCTGCGACTTGGCGGATCGGAAGCGAACCAGTAACCCAATCTCGGCCGGCCTCCATCGCGGACGTGACAGCCTAAATGACGCCGAATTAAAGGTGCACCAGAAACTACTGCGCCGTAGGGCTACATACTGATAACTCCCGTGTCTGATAAACACATGGACCCTGTGCCCGAGAGACGCCGAACGTCAATGCCCGTCAGGGTTGCACATCAGAGCCTCAGGGCCAGTCAGAGATCCAGTCTGGTTTAGAGCTACAGCACTTGCTGGAGCATGAACGACACCAATGCTGCAAGCCAACACAGTAAGTAGTACTCTCTCTCCTTGCGCGTCACAGTGTCCGTCCCTGACGAGTTGACGAAGCTTGCGTAAGTCCCTGTGTCTTGTTGCGGCTCAACCTGACGAGGAGTGTTACGACGCCACCCCGGTCCTTCTACCGCGCGGGGAGCTCCAACGGCGTGGGAAGCGTCGCGGCAAAGCAAATGTGGACGGCACTGTGGAGACATCGCTCAAATCGTCCAGCTTTGGAAAGTGGAAGCACTGAACTGCCAAGACAAATGACTCCGCGCTGCAGGAAAGCTCGTCGCACCGACCACGTGAAGAAATACGCAGTACGGTACCATACATAAGGTAGGTTCTGGCAAGGTCGCTGTCGCTGCAGGTTCCAAAGCAGGGAATGAGGAAGATAAACCGATGTCGTGATCTCTACCCGTCAGTCAATCTCCCGTCTGGCATAAATGGGCCGAAGCCCTGCTTCGATTGAAGCAAGCAAGCTGCTTCTCTCTTCTCTCCTCTCGGTGTCAATTGCAGCGTGTTGAGACCTAGCTTTCCTTCCTTCCGGAGGTCTGTTGATCGGATCTTTCTATACTCCAGGTTGCACATGCATTCAATCGGACGGTAAGGCACAGTAGGTAATGTGTCTGTGCCTAGCCAAGCGGACGCGTCCGGTGACGGCGCCGTGAAGAGAATTTCCCGGATGTCGACTCCCATTGCTGTTCGGAGCTGCCATCGCAGGAGTCACGTCCGATACAGGTGATGGGATTCTGTTTGATATAGTCTCGTCACTGCAGTTTGTTTGAACGCATTTACACGTGTTACCCCAAGTGAGGACAGAAGGGGAGGGTGTTTCGATATGGGGCCCCACCTCGGAGCTGAGACAAGTTGATTTGGCTGAAGTTTGAACCGATCCCGGCCGAGGAAAACAAAGTTTCCCCCCAACAGTTGCATGGCTGGCGGGATGGTACCTGCCGAGTGCCGGAGCTTGGGGTGAGATCAGGTCCCGACAGTTAGTGGCGGTGGAGCCTGATGACCCGGAACGTCACACATCTCCACGAAGTGCTAAAATCAGGCCATCCTTTTCTCTCATTTTGCCTCCAGAAGACAAGTCAGCACTGAGTCAAATGGTATCTTTGGGTGGTACGATGTTTTGTACTTTTCTGTGACTTGAGAGTTATCATCAAGGGGTCTTTTGCAACTCACACGATAGGGGCATATCTACTAGTAGTTTGTAGACCGTGGTCACATGGTGCCAAGCTGCGTCCGAGAGAGCTTAGGATTGTCCAAGCCCAGAACCTGATGATCGTTAGCGGCTACTTAAAAGGGGACACTCGTCGATACAACTCCTCTAGCATCTGGCGACGAATATCTGTCCAGACACACAACACCACGCACACCACCACCCTAAGACACCAGACAGAAAAGCATAAGACATGTGTATCGTCCTCCTCACCACGGCGCATCCGTCATACGCCCTCATAGTCATCGACAACCGTGATGAATTCATCTTACGGCCCACCAGCCGACCGCACTGGTGGACCTCGGTGCCGGAGAAGGTACCCTACGTGGCCAAAACCAACGGGGCAGACGGCACAGGAGACCTGGTCAACGGGGACCACAGCAACCAAGGCGCGGAGCACTCAGACCTGAGGGAGACGCAGGAGGTCCTCTCGAGCCGGGACCTCCAACGTGCAGAGCAGGGAACGTGGCTCGGCATAACCAAGGACGGAAACCTGGCCGTGCTGACCAACTACCGCGAGACCAACACCAACGACTCAGCGCACCCCGTGCATGGGACCCGCAGCCGCGGGGGGATGGTGACGGCCTGGCTGGGAGCGAACCCGCGCGAGAAGGTGTCCGAGTTCGTCGCCCGCATGCTCGACGGCGGCGTCGGGAACGTGGGCGGGTTCTCCCTCATCTGCGGGAAGCTGCGGCCGAAGAACAGGCAACCCGGTGATGGCGGGGGCGAGCGGGCCCTCGAGCCGCTGGCTATCATTTCGAACCGCAACGACAGCGTCGACAAGGTCCCTTGGATTTGTGGCGAGCGCGGCCAGGTGGTGGGCTTGAGTAACGCGTGTTACGGCGACCCGAACACGTGGCCCAAGGTCGAGACGGGGAAGAAGTTGCTGGAGGAGGCGGTGCACAAGGCCGTCGAGCGGAACCTGGATGAGGAGGCGCTCATGGACGAGTTGTTTGGGATTCTCGACACGGACACGCTGCCGCTGGAGCCGGGCATGGCGTTCGAGGACTGCATCTCGAGTCTGAAGCACTCCATCTTTATTCCGCCCATCGGCGACGAGCAGCACAAGACTGCTATGGAGAGGGCCAGGGCGCAGGGGAAGATTGAGCAGTTTGACGAGGCGACGGAGGAGCTGAGGAAGGAGGAGAGGCCGGACGAGACGTCGATGGGCTTCGAGACGGGCATGTATGGTACGCAGCGCCAGACGATCATCCTGGTCGATTGGGAGGGGAATGTCACGTTTAGGGAACGGGCGCTGTGGAATAAGAACGGCCATCCGATACCCCGGCCCGAAGGCGATATGACGTTCAAGTTTAAGATTGACGGCTGGGAGAATGGCAGTTGATCGATGCCGTGAACTTGTTGAAAGGCATGGAGAAGATGACCGGTTTTTACGACGGCGTTGTGGTTTTGTTTAGTGATGGTGAGGCCTAGAGTAGGTACATACTGGGTATGAAATGGGCATTGGATGGCTGCCATATCATAGATCTGTGTCGACTTGTGATGCCCTGTGGTGTGTGCATTTGTCGACTGGGGGCTTTTTCTCGAGTGTTATGGTGGTCGCTTTCCTTTCGCGGTATCATCTGTGATTTTGATAGCAGGTGCTTACGACTCGAATCGTGCTCTGTGGACTCTGTCTTCACCTGCTTTCGTTTTCTCGCCAACTTATGACATTCACTCTTCCTCCATCATTTTGTCTCTTCCGAGCTGAAACCAGTCGAGTGTCCAACGCTGGGCCACCCAGGGATCTTGAGTGCCATCATTCGAGCAGTTGCTGCTTCGCAACTTCCATCCATCCAACAAACTCAAGTAAGTACAACCGCTCCTCATTCTTCCCCTTCCCGTGTCTTCTCATCTGTGTGGTGCTCTCACGCGTCGAACTCGAGGTGAGCCATCCATATCAGCATAACACAACTCTCCCCACAACCAAGCACTCTTCCCTCCAAACCCTTCCCACCGAGAACGGCCCGAGAAACATACACGGCCCGTTGGTCATAACCAACTCCAGAGCTCTCCCTTCTCAAGATCGCCCTCAAGCTCCTGCCTCTCGTGTCTCTACCATCTCCAATGCCCGACAGCTATGTCCCGCTCAAACGAGCATCTCGAGTCTGAGGTGGTGCATCAAGCTGACAATTGCACCGTCCATCCAGGTCTGACTGTGGTCCCCTTCGTCCCTCTTGTCCATATAGATAGGGTCGATAACCCAGAGAACTCCTCGCTAGTGACCGACAAGGGCCCAGGAGGCTGTTCCGGCACTCCTCAGCATCAAGTAGCGTCACTCGCGAACGCTGTATATCTGCGAATCAACTCTATCTGGGCCAACGTCGTCGCTCGCCTCCGTGTCTTAGTCGAGCTCATCTTCCTCTGGCCGAGAATCATCTTCCTCGAGCTCCCTAGGTTTGCTCTCTCCACGGTCGTCCTGATAGTCACAGTATCCTGGCTCTCCGTTTCCCTCGCCCTGAACGTCTTCGTCGAGCTCCTCAAGACCGTGACCGCTTGGATAATACTGGCATGCTACCTGTGTGCATTCAGCCTGCAGGCGACATGGATCACCCTCAGGAACGTGGCCGTAGCCCGACGCGGCCAGCTAACCATCCGCGAGGTCCTCGATTCTATCAGCGGCAACCGCGCTCTGGCAACAACCTTGTGATTAGCAGTCCTGTCGGGCCAGTGCTCAAGAATGGAAAGCCTATGGCGCAGGAGACATCATTTCCATCAACAGCTATCACCTACGAGAATGCCTATCCAGTCAAGCCAGCGAGCATGGATACAGATCGCAACAACAAAGAGAACTCACCTCCGGATCATGGACATGGCGCGACCAAGCCGCATATCTCCAAGTCGTCTCGAGCTCTTCACGTCCTGTCTAGCATCACGCACACATTCTCCCGATCATCACTGTCGCTGGCGAGCTTCAAGAGCAACCGCAACTTCAGCGGCACATCTGGCACTTCAAGCATAGCAAGCACAGACCATCAGACTCCCAAGCCATCGACATCGTCGTCCAGCACGCGGCGGCCGCTCATTCCTCGGTTCGATCCACTGACAACCACGACCCCAGCCCAGAGTGAGCCTGCTAAAGAAACCACCACTCCAGCCCCGCGGCCGGCAGCTCAGTCAGACAAGATCATCAACGAGCGTTCCGAGCCGATCGACCTCGACCCCAAGCTCATCTACACAGCCCAGCCGTCCGCCTACTGGTCCGGACGCTTCACAGCCCTCCGCGACAAGTACCACAACGAGCTCCTCGAGCCCGAGACGCTGCACACCGTGCTGGAAGAGCACATGCGCCGCTCGACCATCGAGCAACACCTCGTCGACGGCGCCAGGCCCAACGATACAGCCAATCCCGACGCTCCCACAACACCCACTTCCACCACCACCCTTCCCAAATCCTCCTCCATTTTGGCCAGTGGTGGTGCCCCCCTTCCAAACCACAGCACCATCACGAAATCAACCCCCAGCACCCGCCTAACCGCCACCATCAGCTCCGCGGGCCCCTTCTCCTCCCGCCCACCCCTCAGCTCAGGCCTATCCCGCATCCCCTTCAACAAACCCGCCACCACCACCGCAGCGCCGCTCCGTCGACAATCGTACGACCTGCCCCCGCGTCACAACTACTACCAAGCAGCAGCACCACCGGGCAACATGCCCCCACCCCCAGCGCCGACTGTCGCCTCATCGGTAATCTCCTCCCCTTCCACTCTCACCTTCACCGCCACCGCCACCGCGACCGGCCACATCACCCCCACCAGGAGGTCCGACCCCGCCGCCAGGCGCAGACAAACCATCCTCCTCACCTCGGACGACGCCCGCCGGGCCCGAGTGTTCGCGACTCTGGCCTCTCTGTGCGCCACGCCCGCGGCGCGGGACAGTCTGCGGAAGTGGCAGACCGCGTATGCTAGACGGGTGGGGAAGGAGTGTCTCCTCCCGGCGGGGGAGAGTCTGGTCGAGGATCGGGAGGGTACGTCTCGGGGCTGGGGGAGGGGGAGGGG